>CM066335.1:23926974-23962749 GCA_033807585.1 Hydrophis major
GAGAGGGAAAGGAGGGAGAGAGAGACAGAGAGAGGGGAGAGGGAGGGAGAGAGAGAGAGAGAGGGAGGGAGGGAGAGAGAGAGAGAGGGAGAGGGAGGGAGAGAGGGAAAGGGAGGGAGAGAGAGACAGAGAGAGGGAGAGGGAGGGAGAGAGAGAGAGGGAGAGGGAGGGAGAGAGAGAGAGAGAGAGAGAGGGAGGGAGAGAGAGAGAGGGAGAGGGAGGGAGGGAGGGAAAGGGAGGGAGAGAGAGACAGAGAGAGACAGAGGGAGGGAGAGAGAGAGAGAGAGAGGGAGGGAGGGAGAGAGAGAGCACCAAAGCAACAACAGTGCTAAGTATGCCAAGCTTCAAGACACAGCTGGACTGTCTGTTTTTTCTTGGAAGACGTTTCCCTTCTTGTCCAAGAAATGTCTTCAGCTCTTAGATGAGATGCGAAACGTCTTCAATATAAAACCAGACAGTCCAGTTGCCTCTTGAAAAAAGCACTTTGGGGCAACCATGACCTGAAGGACTGAGAACCTACAGTGTCTGTTTATCTACAGACCCCTCATATCCTGACACAAACTATTTCAACTCCTACCCTCAAAACGATGCTCCAGAGCATTGCACACCAGAACAAGTAGAAACTTTGTTAAACAACTAATTCCCTCAACACTGACCAACTATTTACAAAGTCTGCACTACTGTTACTATTAATCACTCCTTATCGCCCATCCTCTCCCACTTGTGACTGTATGACTGTAACTTTGTCGCTTGCATCCTTACGATTTATACAGACTGTTTCCTAGTATGATTTGATGGCTGATTGTACACTGTGACTATTATTAAATATTGCACCTGATGACTCTTGGCGAATGTCTCTTTTCTTTTATGTACATTGAGAGCATTTGCACCAAGACAAATTCCTTGTGTATCCAATCACACTTGGCCAATAAAGAATTCTATTCTATTCTATTCTTTATTCCAATAGCTATTCTATTCTATCTGCATAGACATCTTTCATCCAAGATGCTTCTTCAGTTCTATGAAGTTATTGAAGAAGCTTCTTGGATACGAAGAGAAACGTCTTCAAAGAAGAAAACCAAGGAAGTTCAGCTGCCTCTTGAAAAAGCACCCTTGGGACAACCATGGCCTGGATGACTGTGGATCTCCATAGACAATGGGGGTTGAGTCAGAATTTGGCCGGGAACTATCTTCCAGAAGACAGAAGATTGTCCCCAAGAAAGAGTGTCTTTCCTTATGAACCAACTTGGCATGTTTTGAATATCCTGAAGGGTACCAAGGTCTACCACGGTTCCAGTGGGAAAATACCAAGGAACTCCACCTTTCAAGGTGAGGTTTTTCTTCTGGGACAGTTCTTTCTCTCCAGCTTAGAAGGACCTTTGTCCAACCTTTGTCTTGTCTAAGGCAGCCTACTGTTCCCAACACAGCTCCTTCTGACCTCCAGGAACTTAACCGTAGATTCAAGCTAGGCAAGAAAACAGCTCACCGCTCTATCTAGCCCGAGAGCAGCTGAGTTGCATTGGCACAGTGAGTCACCAAATGTGACATTGGCTGGGCTTGTTTAATTGCTGCTCATTATAGCTCTTTGTCTTTTTCTTTTAAAGAGACAGTAGACTCCTTGGATGAAAGTTGTGTAGGTATCCCTCGACTTATGACCACGAGGGAGGCCCAAAGTAAGAAAAAGTGTTCAGTGAGTTTTGACCCTCCCTCTCTTTCTTTCTGTTTCTCTCTCTCTCTCTCTCTCTTTCTTTTCTATCTTTCTTTCCTCTCCTTTTCTTTCTTTCTTTCTTTCTTTCTTTCTTTCTCTTTTTCTTTCTCCCTTTCTTTTCTCCCTTTCTCCCTTTCTTTTTTTTTCTTTCTTTCTCTTTCTTTCTTTCTTTTTCTTTTTCTCTCTCTCTCTCTCTCTCTCTCTCTCTCTCTCTCTCTCTCTCTCTCTCTTTCTTTCTTTCTTTCTTTCTTTCTTTTCTCCCTTTTTCTTTTTCTTGTTTGTTGCAAATATGACAAAAGCCTGGCAGTTGATGGAATTGTTTTCACGCGGTATCACTACTTTACCAGCTTTATTCTAACACCTTTAAATGGTGGCTTCGGGTGCTCTTTCTGGTAGTTCCTGGTAGCTACCTCTCCCTGGTGTTTGCTGACTCTCATATTTCTCATTGGGAGAGGGAGCTGGTGAAGAAATTACACCTGCTAGGTTTTACAGGGGATGCCCTGAGAGATTATGGCCTTAAGGACGCCCAATTTAGGGTAGTCCAATGGCTTGTGGACATTGACTTGCAATATCTATGAGCCAGAGCTAACAAAACTGGCTCCCCTCTGATCTTCAGCCAATTTAATAATTATGGACTGAGGATAGCTTCCTATTTTTACACTCTAACCATTCCCAAGTACAGAAGAGCTTTCTCCCTAGCTCGCTTTAATGTCTTGCCCTCAGCACTACTGGATGGGCGATTTAAGAGGCTCCCGATTAACGAACAGCTATGCCCCTCTGACAGAGATGAGGTTGAAACTGTGGAGCATGTCCTTTTATATTGCCCTATGTATTACACAGGCAGATCTAAGTTACTGTCTCTCCTTGAAACAGACCCTTCTAGACCCAATGTTAGTAATTTGTTCTTATATTGTCTAGGGGATGGCTCCCCATACATCACTTCTCAGGTTTCCAATTTTTTTTTAAGAGCTGTAACCATCAGAGGAGAAGACTGCAATTCCCCTTAGTCAAGTTTTTGGTGACCAATTGTTCATGATTAATTTTCCCATGTTCTTCTTTTGTTGTATTTGTGTTTTGGTCTGTGACCGCAAATAAAGTATTATTATTATACCAGAGCTATGAGGAGGAGGAGGAGGAGGAGGAGGAGGAGGAGGAGGAGGAGGAGGAGGAGGAGGAGGAGGAGGAGGAGGAGGAGGAGAAGGAGAAGAAGGAGAAGAAGAAGAAGAAGAAGAAGAAGAAGAAGAAGAAGAAGAAGAAGAAGAAGAAGAAGAAGAAGAAGAAGAAGAAGAAGAAGACCAATTTAGAAACTTTTCCAAAACTCAATGGAAATTTTCCCACATAAAATACACTTGTGGTGCCAATTAATCCCTGCAAACCAAATATTGCAGAGATCCATTCTTTCTTAGCCTGCAAACAAATCAGAAAGGCAAAAAATTGTCCAACTTAAAAGGAAAACAGTGAAAGTGATTAGTATGACCAGATCACCAACCCTACAAAGGGAAGGAGGAGAGGTTTTCGGATGTACTAAAATATGTAGCTGATTTGTCCACATTTTTCATAAAAATCAATGCAATTAACAAGCAACTGAACATGAGAAAGAAAAATTGATTGCTGGCAGAAGCCCGGCCAAAAAATAATCAGTTCAGTCTTCTAAGATCGGCTCTTCATAATAAAAGTTATTTAATCACTTCCAAATTGTTTTCCTGTTAATAACAATGTTAGCAGCAATTTTTTTCTTTACAATAGCCACTGTTTTTCTCAAAAATTCCTTAAAACGTCTTTCAGAGTTTCGCCCTCTAGCAGAATTTTTAAGGTCTCTATCCCAATTCCAAATGTAGAAGCACAAAACAAGAAGATTTAAGGCAGGGAGGTCCAAACTTGGCAACTTTAAGACTTGAGGACTTTAACTCCCAGAATTTCTCAGCCAGCATCCCACGGGTCCTTTAACTGTCAAAATTGGGCACCCCTGGCTCTTAACTTTTCAAGTCCCCGGATCATCAAGAATTATTCCTAATTGCAAGATGGCACAAATCCCAAATGAATTTTTCGACAAGGAGGAAGGAGAAAGAGAGGAGAAAGAGAAGAGAGGAGGAGGATAGAAGAAGAATCAGAATCAGAAGAATTATGGGATCGAATAGAATAGAGTTGGAAGGGACCTTGGAGGTCTTCAACCCCCTAGCAGGATCCTGGGAAAACATTAGAATGAGAAGAAGAATTTGAAGAGGAGGAGGAGGAGGAGGAGGAGAGAAGGAGAAGGAGAAGGAGAAGGAGAAGGAGAAGGAGAAGGAGAAGGAGAAGGAGAAGGAGAAGGAGAAGGAGAAGGAGAAGGAGAAGGAGAAGGAGAAGGAGAAGAAGAAGAAGAAGAAGAAGAAGAAGAAGAAGAAGAAGAAGAAGAAGAAGAAGAAGAAGAAGAAGAAGAAGAAGAAGAAGGGGGAGGAGAAGGAATATTCATTGAATATTCTTCATTGAGAGAATACAAGGTCTGGACATACTTAGAGGGGGCTGAAAATTCATTATCACTTTTAAGTGGTCTTTGATTCGAGGAGAATTGTCTCGTCCCTTCTGGCCTCCAAAGAAGGGCGCGCAGTGGGTTACACCCAAAGACCATGTAGACAAATGAAAGGTGTGCGATGCAGCATTTGCAAGGTCGGTGGTTAATTAGGGTAAGCGCCTGGCAAGCCACAGCTGGCCTCCGAAACTTCAAAGCAGGAACCCTTTCATTCTGGCAGAAGACAACAACAAGCCACCTGTTCCCCTGTCGTAAAGAAAATTGTGCAGGCAGTCACCAGACCCGGCTTTCAAAACCACCATAAGCCGTGATTGAGGATTCCTGGGACTGCAACGGCTGAAATCCCGAGAGATGAGGTAGATTTTCCAGCCAACTCCTGATGGGAAACCAAACACATTAATGGGCCCTAAAACAAAAAAAAAATCCCTGAAAGAAACATGGACAGCATGAAGCCTCATCCACCTGTGTGATGTCATCACAACACTTCTGCCTTTGGCCTGTAATAATAAAAGATGTGATCCCCTTCAACGGCTTCCACCACCCCTGACGCTCTTTCCGCCAAATGAAAAGTGTGCCACATGGGTTGGTCCGGAATTCCAGGATTCCCAGCGATGATAAACCAACGCTTGGCTATGAAGTCTAAATTGTAGCCCTAGAACGCTGCCTTCCTTCCAAAGAGAATACTCATTCCTAAGAGGTCTGTCAGGGGCGTGCATAAGCGCACCAACGTGCCTACCATCCCAGTCCGATTGTCCCCAATTATTAGTTCCTATTTCTTATATTTAAACTTATGTTTATTCTTCTTTCTATTGCATTGTCAGTTTTTGACTAAATAAAATCAATAAATAAAGTCAGTTGTTGAAGGTATAAGCAGAGGGGGAGATGGCTGGGTAGCCTCCCACCCACCCACCATCTGTCCTGTTTGGGGGATCAAGATGAACCCAGGGGGCTGAAACGACTCCCCGATAAACTCAAGACCAGGCCGAGCTTCTGGGTCAGACAAAGAGACAACAGTGCTCAGGGTGCATGACAAGGCTGCACTTAATTAACCTCATTTGCTTAATGCATCCATCCGAGCTGCAGATGACAAGTCAGCCGGTGCTCAGAATGGATGACGGGTCTGGGTGAAGATGGGAAATAGGTCCCCGCGTGTTTTTTTTTCAGAGGCTGCTATGCGCCCGCTCCGCTTTCCAACAATATCCCCTGGCGAGAGGAACGGCACCGACGAGTTGTGCTCGCCCGGCTGGTTTTTTAGGGTGTTGGGTGAAAAACAAAACAAAATAAAACAACTAAGTGGAAAACCCAGGCAGGCTCCTAGGCCTAGAGAGGATGTTCTTTCTTTTGTTTTAAACTACCGTTTTTAAAAATTGGTTTATAACATAGCATAGAAAGGAAATACACAAGTAAAAAATAGGGAAAATAGGGAAGAGAAAAGTAGGGGAAAGAAAAAATGGGGGGGGGGGAGGCATTGACTTCCGACTCCTTTTGGTGCAGTAAAATAAACTATCTATCTATCCATCCCTCCCTCCCTCTCTCTATCTCTATCCATCTCTATCTCTATCTATCTCTATCTATCCATAGCAATCTCTGTCTGTCTGTCTGTCTATCTTCTATCTATTATTCATCCATCCATATCTATCTATCCATATCCTTCTCTCTATCCATCCATCCATCCATTTCTATCCATCCATATCTATCCATCTATACCGTTCATCCATCCATCTCTATCCATCTCTATCTATTTGCCTGTCTGCCTATCCATCCATCTCTCTCTCTCTCCTCTCTCTCTCTCTCTATCCATATGTATCTATCTATCTAGCATCCATCCATCTATCTCTAGGAAGGGAGAGGAGAGGAAGAGGAAGGAAGTAAACAGAGAAGGAGAGAGGAAAAAGAAGGAAGGATAGAAGGAAGGAAGGAGAGGAGGAAGGGAGGGAAGGAGGAAGGGAGGGGAAGGGAGAGGAGAAGAGGAAGAAGGAAGTAAAGAGAGGAGAGGGAAAGGAAGGAAAGAAGGAAGAGAGTGGAGGAGGAAGGGGAGAGGGGGGAGAGGAGAGGAAGTAAATGCAGGGGGAAGCAAGGGAAGGAAAAGAAAAGAACAATGGCTGTTCTTGCAGTTAAATTACACTTTTGACAAAGGAGAAACAGAATTCCCTTCTGATGAGTCAGACCTCAGCAGCCAGGATCCAGCCTGCATTTCTGCCTACAGAGCGTGTTTTGTGTGTGCGTGCGTGTTTTGTGTGTGTGTGTGTGTTTGCAAGGCGTGCAGTGCTTTCTCAAGAAAATAACAGCATTTGAAACCAACACTGGCAGAGAAGCAGCAGCTGGACCAAATTGAATTAAATTCTGCGATCTGTTCGGTATCTTTCAGGCAGGCCGCACCACACAGGGTACCTGATCCCCTATTTGGAAACAATTATCTAACTGGATTGGGGGGAGTGAGTAGAGGATGGATGGGAAACCTGCTTGGCCCAGCCCCCTGAGACAAATTCCCCCCCTTAAAGCCAGTCCCTGAATTGCAAAGCGGAAAAATACATCCGTCACTTGGGCCTGTTCGCTGGAAGAGAGGCCATTGCGCAACACAATTTCAGGAAACATTCCCAAGTTTTGTTTTTTTGTTTCTGAAAGGAAGAATAAGCAACTCGCCACTCCCTTCCATTGGTTTCCTGAATATTAAGAAAATGCAGTCATTCCTCCGGCAGGCATGGTCTTCAAAAACCCTGGTTTGTTTTTTGGCTAGGTTCTTAAACAAACCACAACTGGCGAGGCTCATCCGAGGAGGCCAGGTGTGAAGCATGCTCTGTCAAACACCTGGACAGAGTTTATACAACCTGCCAAGGCAACCATGGCTTGCCAACCAGAAACACAGGTAGTCCTGGACTTATGACTACAGTGGAGCCCAAAATTTCCTGTTGCTAAAGCAAGACATTCGCTAAGTGAGTTTTGCCCCCTTTTAGGAACCTGTCCTGCCACAGTTGTTAAGCGAATCAGATAATACAGATAATCAGAGTTGGAAGGGACCTTGTACGTCATCTAGTCCAACCCCTGCCTAAGCGGGAAACCTTACACCGTTTCTGACAAATGGCAGTCCAATGCAATTGTTAAGCAAATCGATGCAGTTCTTAAACTAATAAGCAAGCACACTCCAGCAGTGCGGCTTTAAAAAAAAGATGTTGCAAGCCCCATTTTAACGCTCCCACCTTGCAAATATGCAAATCTTCTGATCCGAAAGAAGCAGGAAAATAAAAAGAAAAGTAGCAATTGCAGGGGACTAAAAAAGAAAAGTAGCAGTTGCAGGAAAAAGAAAAAAGAAAAAGTAGCAATGGCGATAAGCTTTAAATAGACACCCTGAACTTGTTAACCCGATGAAAACAAACAGCGTTTGGTGCTGGTGTTTTTTCCTTTCGAGAAGGCAAAAAGAAACCAACCGTCCTGTGGCTGCAGATAAGAAGAGACTGTTTAACCAACTCCTGCCAGCACCATTAGAGAACAAAAATTGTGTGTGTGTGTTTTACATTTGACTTTCAGCATAAATATTTTAGCGCACAGCTTTAAATCCCCCAAAATTGATTTTGAGAGCCAGCACTAAGTAAGACCATGTTTCTCCTTGGGCTTTTGTTAGAACATGCTTACGGGTAGCAAACGGTGAAGAAAACGTAGTAATTAGAGGTTAAATTAATCCCTGACAGACAAGAGGCTTTGGTACATCCAGAACCTTGTCACAAAGCAGCCTGGAAAAGTTGCTACATGGGCAGAAGGAAAGACAAAGCCATCGGAGGTGGGGTTGCAAGGCATTTGGGATCAATCCTGAAGACGTCTCAAGACGCGGCTACAAAGTGATTTCTTAAGTGATTTCTCCTCCACCCTTTCCACCAGCTAAATTGCAGCAAAGCTGTACCCAAACCTTAAAATGGCTAGTAAGACAGGTTTTCCTTGGGCCCCATAATGGTTGACAGTCAACTATCCTGAGCTTCGTTGGCCTGGCTTAGAGTCATCATTTTATTGATTTATCTTTTAAATTAGTTTACGGCCGCAGCGGAATTTGCGGCCGATGCCACTTTTCATTCTGTAAAATTTTCCTCTCGAGCCATCTCTCCGCATGTGACAGCCCAACGCCTCCTTTGGCTAAAACATTGGCAGGCCGACATCAAGAACAAAGCTAAGCTGGCCTCTGCCCCTATATCAGGAGGAAAATTGTTCGGTCCGGCCCTGGAACCTTTTCTGATGGAGAGTCGAAACAAAAGGAAATTCCTCCCATCTCTTTTTTGTAGGCAAGAGTCCAGGTCCTCTCAGCCTTTTCGCAGGGGATCTTTCGGACCTCCTTTCAGACACCCTTTACCCCCAGATTCCAGAGGTCCCCGCCATTTCGGCCTGTCTATCAGGACAGAGGCGACTCAGGAGACAGAAACAGAAGGGGGGCCGGCTACAGGAGGCCCTTCTGGGGAGCAGGGAGCAAGGCCTCTTGGCGCCACAGATAGGCCTTCAGTCGTTTACCCCGTCAGTGGTCGGCTAAAATATTTTGCTGACCAATGGGCATCATCCACATCCGATTCATGGGTCAGGGACACTGTCAAATTTGGCCTTTCCCTTTAGTTTTGTTCTTCCCCTCTAGATCATTTCATGGTTTCTCCTCTATCCAGAGACCGCTCCAAATGGACTCTCGTAGAAGCCGCTATTAAACACCTTTCTGACATCAGGGCTATACAGCCTGTGCCATCCTCTCAACGAGGACAAGGGTTCTACTCCCATCTCTTTCTAGTCCCTAAACACTCTGGGGTTGGAGGCCCATCCTAGATTTAAAGAGACTCAACCAATTCCTTGTTCACCAGAAATTCAAAATGCATACACTTCAGTCCATCTTGCAGGGTACCAGGAAAGGAGACTGGCTCACTTCCATTGACCTTTCAGAGGCATACCTCCACATTCCCATTCATCCTTCATTTTTTAAATACCTGAGGTTCTGCTACAACGGTCAGCATTTTCAGTATGTGGCCCTTCCATTTGGGCTAGCCTCAGCTCTGAGGCCTTTACTAAGGTGATGGCTGTTCTGGTGGCCCACCTCAGACATTTCCCCATCCGCATCCACTGCTATCTGGATGATATCCTCATCCTCTCTCCCACCCAGCACCAATCCGAGGAGGACACAAAGACGACCCTCTCGGTCCTCCAGGCCCATGGTCTGTTCGTCAACTGGGAAAAGAGTCAGCTTACTCCCTCCACCCGAATAGCTCATTTAGGGGCAGTAATTGACTCGGTTGAGGAGAAGGTTTATCTTTCCTCCGAACGTTTTGACAGCATCCAGAAATCCATCAAGGTCATTAGGCGGGTCAGGAAAGCCTCTCTGCTGGATTTATCCAAGTTACTTGGTAAATTGTTATCATGCATATCTATTGTTCCCTGGGCCTGTCTACATTCCAGATCGCTGCAGTGGTTCCTGCTATCTTATCAACGCTTCGGAAGGAGCAATTCAAGATCCGTCATGAGGGTTCCTTCAAAGGTCCTCGCTTCCCTCCTCTGGTGGACCAGACCTGCTACCAACAAGGGACATCTTTTCAAGGAGCCCCAAAGGGTTACCCTCACGACAGACGACAGCCTATCCGGATGGGGGCCCCACACTCAGTCACTTTCAGTGCAAGGAACCTGGTCAGCAACCGAGCGTCGCTGCAACATCAACTGGCTGGAGCTTCACGCAGTATACCTGGCCTTCCGCTCCTTCCTCCCTCAGGTGCAAGGGCGCCATGTTCTGGTCCTAATGGACTACACTACGACCAAGGCCCACATCAATCGTCAAGGGGGCACTCATTCCGCCTGCCTCATGAAGGAGGCCGAGCGGTTATGTCGTTGGGCAGAGGCCAACCTGTTATCTATCAGGGCAGAATACATCTCGGGGGTCTCAAATGTCCAGGCAGACTGGTTGAGCGGGGCCACCTTAGACCAGTCGGAATGGCGTCTGCATCCCTCCCTGTTCAAAGAGGCCTCAGTGATATTCGGCCTGCCGCTGGTGGACCTCTTTGCGTCGCCGCACAACACCCAAACACCAAGATTCTTCTCTCGATACCCCACCAATGGGGCAGAGAATTACGATGCCCTACTTTGCCACTGGCACCCAGGGCTCCTTTACGCTTTTCCCCTTCTTCCATTGATCCCCAAGGTGATCTAAAAGTTGCTCCTCGAGAGGGCGGAAGTTCTCCTGGTGGCCCCATATTGGCCCAGGAGACAGTGGTTTGCAGATCTGCGCAACCTGTCAGTAGCTCCTCCTTGGAGGATTCCGCCAAACAAGGTCTCGCTGTCCCAGGGACCTCTGCAGCATCCAGATCCACAGTGGCTCCAGTTAGCCGTTTGGAGGTTGAGCGGGAGCGTCTAAGAAGCGAGGGTCTGTCTATGCAAGTCATCAATACCATTCTGGCTGCGAGACGTCCCTCGACCACTCGCATATATAACGCAACCTGGAATCTTTTTTGCAAATGGTGCCACAAGTCGCTCATCAACCCGCTCTCTCCATCAATTGCACAAATTCTGGCTTTCCTTCAAGATGGGTTGGACAGGGGTCTCTCTCCTAACACCTTGAGAAGGCAAGTTGCGGCCTTGGCAACCGTTGTCTCTGGTAACTCATCTGACTTGCTTTCTCACCACCCTCGCATTTGCTCATTCCTTAGAGGGGCCACCAATCTGCACCCACCAGTAGTTCACAGGTACCCGACTTGGGGCCTTAATAAGGTTCTCGTGGCGTTGACTAGGCCTCCCTTTAAACCGCTCAGGGAGGCGTCACTTCAGTTTGTCACGTTTAAAGTGGTGTTTCTGGTTGCTATCACGTCTGCTCAATGGATATCTGAAATAGCAGCTCTGTCCGTTAGAAGGGATTTATGTGTTTTCCACACTGATCGAGTGGTTTTATGACTAGACCCGTTATTCTTGCCTAAAATCAACTCGGCTTTTCACAGATCACAGGAACTGGTCCTTCCTAATTTTTGTCCTGGACCTTCTTGGGAAAGGGAAAGGCAGTGGCATTCTCTCGATGTCCGGGCAGGCACTGCGTATTTACATCCATCGCACTCATTCCATCAGGAAGTCAGAGTCACTGTTCCTGTCATTTCAACCAAAAACGATGGGTTGCAAAGTATCCCCGTCTACTATTGGCCGTTGGATCAGAGCTACCATATCCAAGGTCTATTTATCTCAGTCTCTCCCTGTTCCTAAAGGGTTGACCGCGCATTCTACAAGAAGCGCAGCTACTTCAGCAGCCTGGGCTACTCAGGCGTCAATTCTCGACATCTGTCAAGCGGCCACTTGGGTGTCTCCATCTCCCTTTATACGCCATTATAAGATTGATGTTTACGCTTCAGCAGAAGCGTCCTTTGGCAGGCGAGTCCTTCAACAAGTGGTGAAAGATCCAGAGGAGATTCCAGACCAGACGGAGTCCCTCCCGTAGGACAGGCCATGCTTTGGTATGTCCCACTCTCTGGATGCTCGCAGCAGCTCTATGGAGAATGGGCGTTGGTACCTACCTCACACGCCCTTTCTCGTCGAGCTGCGTAGAGCATCCAGCCCCACCCTAATTGGTCCGTCTGGGGGGGGGAATCCTGTTTCGACCAATGAATTGATCAGTTTATAGTTGACAACTGTATAATAGTTAGGAGGAGAGGGTTGTTGCTATTGCCTTCTCGTCTTCGTAAAACTGGGGAGCGCGAGGAAGGAGTCACGTGGAGGAGGTGGAGCGTTCCTCAATTATAGCTCAGCCTGTAAGAGTGAAGACTGGAGCACCTCCCACTCTCTGGATGCTCTACGCAGCTCGACGAGAAAGGGCGTGTCAGGTAGGTACCAACGCCCAATCCATACAGAGTAGAGTAGAATAGAATAGGACAGAATATAGAAAAGAACAGAATATAGAATAGAATGGAATAGAACAGAACATAGAATAGAATAGAATAGAATAGAATAGAATAGAATAGAATAGAATAGAATATATAGAGTAGGGTAGAGTAGAGTAGAGTAGAGTAGAGTAGAGTAGAGTAGAGTAGAGTAGAATTCTTTATTGGCTAAGTGAATTGGACACACAAGGAATTTGTCTTCGGTGCATTAATTGAGATTTGTTGGTAAATCACAACTGGCTTGGTGCACACAACACAGCAAGGCTAATCAAATAAAGGCAATTGTGGTGTAACAAGCTCTTTGGGCCAATGTTTGAGTTCCAACTTCTATGCTAAACCATCATGCACTTGGTTAATTCATGGCTAAGCTCAATATGTGTATCCACCCATTAGCTCAACAAACAAGTTTAACAAACAAGTTTAACAAACAAGTTTAACAAACAAGATTAACAAACAAGTCACAGCCTCCCTGAATCATGGTTTAAACTCAGCGTAGAACCCATTCATTCCGTCAACGGCAACTATATGTTCAAACCAACTCTGTTGGGTTCTCTCCCCCCCCCCCCGCCAAACAAGAAATGCAAGGAATTTCAACAGTCAACCTTCCACATCATTTGCACCCCAATCATGGAGGGCTTTCTCCGAAGCTCTGGAAGCAGAGCAAACAGCCTTGTGTGAGAATGTTTACACGACTCTTAATAGCCCAGGTTAGATTAAAAGCATGTTGTTGAGATGCTGATCCTGGCTGAAGAGATTGGCTTGTTCTACTCGCCCGTCACCTCTGATTCACCCCGTAAACATGCACACACCGATTAGAAGGCCGAAGCAAGTTCAAGCATTGTTAACCTGAGATAACTGATTGTGTAAACACGTTCCTGGGTGGTTTAAAGTGTTGATTTGACTTCCTTGGCTAAGTGAGCAGCAGTAGGAAGGAGTCGGAGGAAGAAAAGGCGGCTGCTAATTTAACTTGTAACATTACTACTGTTACTGTTTATATTCCACAGGCAAAAATTTCAAATTGCAGGTGCATGATAGATGCCTTTGATTATTTTCACGAGGGCATCTTTTAACACAGAGAACTTCTGCAGGCTTTCAAAGCAACAATGGACCTCCTGAAAAATCTTGAAAGGCTCCCAAGCAAAGGAACAAAGAAACGAAAGTTAAGGTTCATAAAATCTTTGTTTGTTGGCTTGTTTCCACGCCTTAAGGCATCTGGCTGGTTTACGCTCTGCACACAAGCCACGATCTGCTTTCTTTCATTTGGATTGACTCTGTTGTGTGGATTTAAAAGCCACCCTGGCTTGCAAACCATGGATAAGCTCAGTCAACTGCAGTTTGTTGAATCACGGCTGAAAACAAATAATGACTTAATGAGTAAACCAGGTTGTTGGCAGCTCCCCTCTGAAGGATGGTGTAAAAATTGCATCTTAGCCCAGCAAAATATGCATCTAAAGAAAATGTTCTGCCATGAAAGCACCAAATTATCCAAAAGTTAGCTAGGATGCCTTAAAAGTGCCTTCAAACTATTTTAGGCATGGTTAATATTTTTTCAGTGTCAAATCACTGAGGATAATCCTTTGTTGTGGTTCGCTGGCAGCCTGCGGAGATGGCGCAGAGTCAGACAGTGGGGAGGAACATGGACCAGTCCGGGAGTCTAGGGAGGACTCGGATGAGGGTCCTGCATCCAACACAGAGATGGGGCCAGGAACATCTGGGAGTTATGTGCTGACTCCAGAGCCTCCAGAATCTGACAGCAGCGAGGCAGAGGAACAGGGGGAGCCTGTTCCCAGTGCGCGCATGCACAGAGCTGCCCAAAGAAAGCAGCTAAGACAAAAGGGGTGACTCGAGAGTAAGGCTTGGAGATGATTGCCCCTCCCATAAGACATAAAGGAGGAGCAAAGGGACAGGAACCTTTGCAGGAAGCACCGTTGTTCGCTCTAGTCAGTTTGGAACCTGAAAGCTCCGTGGTAAATTTGTGCTCCATTTGGTTTTGAAAGACTAATTGGTACTTTAGTCATTGGCAGCACTTCAAGTCAGATAAAGGTGCCTGCTTATCAGACTTCTCCCGAAGAACTTTAGCAGACTTCCATGGGACTATTTATAACTGGTTGAGACTCATGACGGGCTGTGAATGAATGATAATTCACAGCCGTTGAACTAAAATAAAAGGGTTTTGGATTTAGCATGTGTTTGTTGGTGGCTCAGGAAGCCTTGGGCAGAACATCCTTACTCTTGAAGGGAGAGGTCCAGAAAAAACCAATTTTCAGAAGGATCTTCAGGGATGCGTCCACGATCTCATCAGGAGCTGAGCCTGTCTTAGTTTTATCCTCAAACTGTCCTTCCACTTCTCATCATCAGCCAAGCAACCTTCTGAACCAGATGTGGGCAAATACCTTTTCCAGCTGTCTCTTCTCACCCAGACAGCTTGGGTTAGCCAACCCTTCTGAAAACCAAAGAGATGGGAGAAACCCTGTTTTGGATGAGCCACCATACTCTACCTTGCCCCAAGATTGTTGGTCACCAAGCTGTCCAGGAGATGCCATTGGGACAGATGTCATGTTAGGTTGTTGACTCTTTGTCAACAGCCTAACGTGACATCTTTGTTGGCTCTTTGTGGGATCCATGGTGGCAAAGGAAACACCAAGAATGACAGTAAGTCCTTCAAGTATCTCGTCTATGGAGATTCTCAGATCATGGTGGCCCCAGAGGTGATTTTGCCAAAAGGCAACTGGACTCTCTTGGGTTTTTTTTCTTTCTTTGAAGGTGTTTCTCCTTCTTATCCAAGAAGCGTCTTCAAAATGGAAGAAGCTTCTTGGTTGAGAAGCAAAACGTCTTCAAGGAAAAAAAAGAAACCCCAGCTCCGGTGGCCTAGAAGTGGAGCTCTTGCCTCACAATCAGGAGGCTGTGAGTTCAATCCCAGGTAGAGGCTAATATTTGGAATAGACTCTCCTGCTCAAGCAGGAATTTAGACTACTAGATGACCTCTAAGGTCCCTTCCAACTCTTGCTCATTCTTATGAAATGTGAAGCTACCTTCAAGTGGGTGCTGTGAAATCTTCTCCATAGCGATTCTATGAAAGTCCAGTGGCCTTTTAGAAAAGCATCTTTGGTTTCCTCATGTATCCTTGACAGGTGGGACAAGACCAGGGGCATTGGGGAGCAGCCTTTTCAGGAAGAAAGACAAAGATGACTTTCCACAAGCTAGTTTGAGATAAGCTTCAGGGAATGCACTGATCCAGACAACAAAGTCTAGCTGTCCCTCTCCAATTGAGAAGCCCAATGTCAGGATTTGACACTTAACCCCTTTTAAATCACGAGTCTCTAGCCAAACTCCAAAAAGATTTATTGGGAGTTAAAAGATGCAGCGTTGCCTGGGTGTATCATAATTCATATCCTCCAATGGGACACATCCCTAGCCAAGAGTCATCAATCATACTCTCCACAGTTAGAATTTTGCCTGGCAGAAACCTCGGTCACCTAGAAACTATCTTTGAAAACATTTATGGAATGCAAGCTGCCCACTGCTCCCTCCTTCCTTTCTGTTGGCAACTCTAAAAAGACCACAGAAATATTTTACGAGTTGACACCCAACGTCTAGAGATCCAGCCTTTTGGAATACAGGAGGGACTTCTCATCTCCAGGGACTCCCTTGGCCATGCAAGACAACCCACTTTCAGCCTGGGAGAATCCATGCCCAGGAAGCCCCACATTATGGCAGGATGAAAACCCCACAGAATCTCGTGGAACCAACTTATCAGGGCATCGGCGATCGCATCATGCCAGCTATGGATTCTGAGCTTTTTGGTGTGTTTGTCACCTACTTCCTGTTTTGCCGGCAAGCAAAAATCTCGCCATTCCCAGCAGCTGCAACCAGACCGCCCGCAAAAAAAAAAAAAACCCCAAATCACATGAATTACAGGATCTCAGAAGCTGTGCTCTAAGTTATGCCATGATGTGTAGGTGGTACAACAAAACCCTCCCAGGACATGTGTTGGTTCTATAGGTTGATCAGATAATAACAGCTTTTTAAAAAGAAGGGAGTAAAGACACATGCGGGGCGTAGAAACAGGTCTTCTTTAAACTGAACTCAACTACTATGGACTTGATGTAAATATTCAGTAGTGGGCCACCAACTCCTGTTTTAGGGTGTGTTTCTTTCCTTTGACCCTCACAACTCTGCTTAGCGTTCTTAGATCAGAGATTACTTCCAACTTGCCACTTTTCCAAATGATGACAACAACCACAACAAAAACACACAAGAAAATCTTATTAAACTTTAAGGACTGCTTTATAGGATTCCCTGCTTCCACATGGCTTTTTGCACAAATGGTCCTAACTCATCGGCTAATAACTACGTCGTGAAAAACAATACAGCGGAATGATGTTTCTGTGCCACCCAGAGTCACCTTGTAGGCGCACAAATTTAATACTAAAATAAAAACAATCTCGACGTCATATAGTGCACTGCACACCAGAACAACTAGACACAAGGACAGTTTTTTCCTGAACGCCATCCCTCTGCTAAACAAATAATTCCCTCCAAACTGTCCAACTATTTACAAAGTCTGCACCACTATTACTATTAATCTTCTCGTCACTCCTTATCGCCCTTCCCCCTCCCACTTGTGACTGTGACTGTAACTTTGTTGCTTGTATCCTTATGATTTATATGGACTGTTTCCTAGTATGATTTGATTTCTTGTTGTACCCTATGACTATTATTAAGTGTTGTACATTATGATTCTTGATTCTTAACGAATGTATCTTTTCTTTTATGGACACGGAGAGCATTTGCACCAAGACAAATTCCTTGTGTGTCCAATCACACTTGGCCAATAAAGAATTCTTATTCTTATTCTTATTCTTTCTTTCTCTTTCTCTCTCTCTCCCTCCCTCTCTCCCTCCCTCCCTCCCTCCCTCCCTCCCTCCCTATCTTCTATTTCAACCAATCACTCAGTTGGTAATTTCATTGATTTTTTTCAACTGAATAGGAACCCGCTGTGAGATTTTTTTAGTACTTATATTTTAATGCACGCGACAATCTTTGAGACAATTTTAGTGTCCTGATGGGCCATGGGTTTGTGTGTTGCATGTCACTATTTAAAGAAAAAAATAGTTGAGAAAATCCCCCTTGACATGGTGAGGCTGGGTTTCCCCATTGCTTTAACTCTCCACGGGAGTTGCTTGGTTTAATCTTGGCCTCTTGTGTTAACTGAGCCAGCAACTGTGGCTTCGTGAGCAGGCAACGGTTAAACAGGCCATAGTTTAGCATGGTGACCATCTTAGCAATGATCGCAGGCAACTCCTATCCCCTTCCAATTCTGGGCCGATGAATTGGGCCAAACCATGTCTCCGTTTGGGTTAACCACTAATCTCTGACATTTGAGAGGAGCACTGGCTAGACTGTGGTTTAAAGGCGGGGCGGGGGTGGGGGGAGAAGTGAAAAGTCTGTCCCTTCTCTTCAAAAGGAAGCAGGCAGACCTTGTTCTGAGCAAGTCTGAGGAATCTGAAGTCTCCCCCAGATTTCTTGGCCACACTCCAAGGGCTTCCTGTCTAGGATCGCTAGGAGCCAGAAATGGCCACAGTCAATCACCCACTGATATATAGGATTGTAACAATAGAAGAGGATATCTGTAGCTCAGGATTGAACTGTGGGTGGGGTTCCTGGTTGTTTTCTTGCAGAGGTTTCATGAGCCCTCAAGACATCATTTTCATCTGGAAGGAGTTTGTATATAAACAGAGAACAAACCTCATTCCCTTCTAGCACTGATGATGTTCCCTAGTTGGGTTTTGAAATGTCTGCAAGAAAAGAGCCAAGCTCAGCACCAAGGATCCCGTAGTTCTCCTCCTCCTCCTCCTCCTCCTCCTCCTCCTCCTCCTTTTCGTTCTCCCCCTGTCATCTGGATACCTTACAAAGCCACCACAATCTAGGGTAGGACAATGTAGACGCCGAACCAAAGTTCTTTCTAATGTCGCCAGAATCCTCTGTCTATCTCAAGGGCCAAAAAACATGAAAAAAAGATGCTTTGGCCCCCAACACACACACACACACCCCATTGCCCCCATTTCAAAGGAGAGCTAAAGGGATTCTACCTAATTCAGCTCTGTTCTTGACCACCACAGATGGACAACCCCTTGGAGTTTGGATGCCAGATGCATAATTTTTAACAGCTCGATCTGCCAGCTTTCTCTACATTTTAAGATGCACAGCGCCTAGGAATAATTTCCCAGCAAAGTAGACTCCCCAGGTTTGGAGGGTTTTTTTATTTTATTTTATTTTAAAGAGCCATGTCAAATCCCTGGGAAGGAAAGAGACACCTTCCCCATTTTTTGTTTGTTTGTTTGTTTGTTTTACAGCTGACTGGTGCTGCCTTGGTTATCTGTCAATAGCACCGGCGTATATTATTATTAAAGAGAGCTGGGTGGTACTACGGTAACCAAGTTGGCATCGTCCATCGACATATGGGACTGTCTATTCAGACTCAGCAATCTATCTGCTCCAACAAACACCCGGCAGTTTTTTCTGCTTGCATAAGACTTTTTTTTTTTTTTTTAAAGTAAGATCCATTATGTTCATATCAACATTAATGACACCAAAATAATTGCTTGAGAGCCTCGGGGGCCTGGAAAGAACACTCCTTTTAATGTAAGCTCCCCCACTTAAAAAACACAAAAACAATATTGATATAAAATAATTGGAAGCCTGGACAAGCCAATCTTTTTAATCTGCAGTGCATTTGTTGTTCTTTCTCCATCAAGTTACTTTGGAAAAGGTAGGTAGCGATGATAGCGAATGACTAATTGGGGAATAATGGTCTTTTATGGAAAGGTAGAAATTCTATTCTATTCTATTCTATTCCATTCCATTCCTATTTCTTATTCTATTCTATTCCTTATTCTATTCTATTCTATTCCTTATTCTATTCTATTCTATTCCATTCCTATTCCTTATTCTATTCTATTCTATTCCTTATTCTAATCTATTCCTTATTCTATTTTATTCCTTATTCTATTCTATTCCATTCCATTCCATTCCTATTCCTTATTCTATTCTATTCTATTCTATTCCATTCCATTCCTATTCCTTATTCTATTCTATTCCTTATTCTATTCTATTCTATTCCTTATTCTATTCTATTCTATTCCATTCCTATTCCTTATTCTATTCTATTCTATTCCTTATTCTAATCTATTCCTTATTCTATTCTATTCCATTCCATTCCTATTCCTTATTCTATTCTATTCTATTCTATTCCATTCCATTCCTATTCCTATTCCTTATTCTATTCTATTCTATTCTATTCCTTATTCTATTCTATTCCTTATTCTATTCTATTCTATTCCTTATTCTATTCTATTCTATTCTATTCTATTCTGTTCCATTCCTATTCCTTATTCTATTCTATTCTATTTCTTATTCTAATCTATTCCTTATTCTATTCTATTCCTTATTCTATTCTATTCCATTTCATTCCTATTCCTTATTCTATTCTATTCCTTATTCTATTCTATTTTCTATTCTATTCTATCTAACCAACCATATCACTTATCCCAGATCGTATCATATTCAGATTCCTCCCTATCTTGCAGTTTCAATGTAAGTTTAACCATCTCTGCACAGTCTAACATTTTCTTAATACCATACCTTCGGAAGGGGTACTGTCCAATTTCCAATTTTGTGCATAAGCAATTCTTGCCACTGTCACTATATGTACTATAATTGGTGTTTTTTTTTTTTAAATTAAATTGTCCTCTAATTATTCCTAATCAAAACATTTCAGGTTTGAATTCAATTTGGAGACCTATACCCCAACGATGCCACTTATCCCAGACCCTCTCGCACGCTTTTCAAAGGGTCCTCGTTCTCCGACAGCAGCCGGAGAGGAAACCGTGAACGTGATTCGTATCAGGAGAATCTTTTTAAAAGGCAGACTATTTCCTCAGCTGCTCTTTTGCAATCATAAGCTAGAAAGACCTGTTTTCCAAACCAGCCATTGCTCCTACCCACTACGAGAGCACCAGAGGAAATTCAGCATTTTTCTACTCCGGAGGATCAACGAGAAATGAATTCTGCCCAGGTTTGCAAATAAGAAAAACTACGGATGTTTTTCCAACATATGCACAAACACACACTTGGGGAACCCCAAAGTTGGAATCTTTAAGGTTTATTTTGAGAAGTCAAAGAACTTGCTTTGACATGACAGGTGAGGCCTCAAAGGTCTCTCAGATAACAATCAGAGTTGGAAGGGACCTTATAGGTCATCTAGTCCAACCCTCCGCCCAAGCAGGAGACCCTACACCATTTCTGACAAATGGCAGTCTAGTCTCTTCTTGAAAGCCTCCAGTGATGAAGCTCCCACAACTTTTGAGAGCAACTTCTGTTCCATGGGTTGATTATTCTCACTGTCAGAAAGTTTCTCCTATTTCCAGGTTGAATCTCTCCTTGTTCAGTTTCCATCCATTCTTCCTTTTCCTGCCTTAAAATGCTTTGGAGAATAGCTTGACCCCCTCCTCTTCTCTGTGGCAGCCCCTCAAATATTGGGACTCTGCTATCCTGTCTCCCCTGGTCCTTCTCTCCACTAGACCAGCCAAGCCCAATTCCTGCAATCATTCATCGTATGCTTTAGCCTCCAGCCCCCTCATCATCCTGGTTGCTCTTTTCTGCACTTTTTCTAGAGTCTCAATATCTTTTTTATAGTGTGGTGATCAAAACTGGATGCAGTTCTCTAGGTGTAATCTTACTAAGGCTTTATAGAGTGTATTACCACCTCCCTTGATCTTGATTGTATCCCTCTGTTGATGCAACTTAGGATTACGTTGGCTTTTTTGATGGCTGCTGCACACGGCTGGCTCCCATTTAGCTGGTTGTCCACTAAGACTCCAAGATCCCTCTCCCAGTTCCTGCTATTGAGCCTGGTTTCACCCAGTCTATATGTGTCCTTTTGAGTTTTCTTGCCTAAGTGTAAAGCTTTACTTTTCTCTACGCTGAATTTCATTTTGTGGTGTTGCTAAACAAGATGGTTCTTCCCCATTTCAAGACCTTTCTTGCGACTGTTGTTAAGTGGAACGCTGCAGTTGTTAAATGAGTAACTAGTCCTTCAATGAATCTGGCTTCCCCATTGGCTTGGCTGGTTAGAAGGTCAGAAAAGGAGATCGCATGCAACCATCATAAATATGAACCAGTTGCCAAGCCTCCGAATTCTGGTCTTGTGGCCAGGAGGATGCTACAATGGCTGTTTTAAGTGTGGAAAAGAGTCCCAGGTCCCTTTTTTTTGTGGCAACTTCAAATGGTCACTGAATGAATAAGTGAAGGGCTATCTGTCTGTCAGTTAGGCCAGGTTGAAATGAATGGATATTTTATTGAGATTCTCAGTCCTCCAAGTTAGGGTTGTTCAAAAGGTGCTTTTTTTTCCCAAGAGGCAGCTGGATTTTCTTTTGAAGACAGTTCACTTCTCCTCCAAGGAGCTTCCTCAGCTCTGGGAGAAGCAGAAGAAGCTCCTGAGAGAAGCTGAAGAAGCTTCTTGGATGAGAAGCGAAACGTCTTCAAAAGAAAAACAAGAAAGTCCAAGTTGCCACTTGAAAAAACAAAACAAAAACCCCTTTTTGAGATGAATGGACAAGGTATTTCAAGCTAGCCTAAGGAAAAAAAGATCTACCAGGTAAAGACAGCAGTTAGATTTCAACAGCTCCATCTTAAATCAATACCTAGTTAATGTCTGTTGGGCTTGGGATTAAAAAAAAGAAACACCCCAACATGACCCAAACGACTGAAGGATGTCAATGGGTAGAAGGCCAAGAACCAAAAACACACACAGATTCCCGCCGGTTGGTTGTGTGACTTGTTTTGAGCTGCCCTACTTATTTTGTGGTCATCTGAAGGTGGAAAAAAGGTGGGACAGACGCATCACTGTTGACCTCCTGGCATTTAATGGAACATCAGCATGACTCAAGTCAACGTTGAAGGTTCTCCCTGCCCTCCTTCCCACAACAGGTTCATGGGAAACATCTCTGTCACTCTCTCTTTCCCCCTCTCTCTGTCTTTTTCTCTGTCTCTCTCTATGTTTGTCTGTCCATCTGTCTCTCTGTGTCTCTCTGTCTCTCTCTCTCTGCCTCTTTCTCTCTCTGTGTGTCTCTGTGTCTCTCTCTGTCTGTGTGTGTCTCTGTCAGTCTCTCTCTGTGTGTGTGTGTGTCACTGTGTGTGTGTGTGTCTGTCCATCTCTCTCTCTCTCTGTCTGTCTCTCTCTCTGTGTGTCTCTATCTCTCTGTTTCTCTCTCTCTCTGTCAGTCTCTCTCTCTGTGTGTCACTGTGTGTGTGTGTTTGTCCATCTCTCTCTCTCTCTGTCAGTCTCTCTGTGTGTGTGTGTGTCACTGTGTGTGTATGTGTCTGTCCATCTCTCTCTGTCTGTCTCTGTTTCTCTCTCTCTGTCTGTCTCTCTCTCTCTGTGTCTCTATCTCTCTGTTTCTCTCTCTCTCTCTGTCAGTCTCTCTCTCTCTGTCTCTTTCTCTCTGTCTCTTTCTCTCTCTCTGTCTCTCTCTCTCTCTGTCTCTCTCTCTCTGTTTCTCTCTCTCTGTCTCTTTCTCTCTCTCTCTGTCTCTCTCTCTCTCTCTCTCTCTGTCTCTCTCTCTCTGTCTCTCTCTCTCTCTGTCTCTCTCTCTCTCTCTCTCTGTCTCTGTCTCTTTCTCTCTGTCTCTTTCTCTCTCTCTTTGTCTCTCTCTCTCTCTGTCTCTCTCTCTCTGTTTCTCTCTCTCTGTCTCTTTCTCTCTCTCTTTGTCTCTCTCTCTCTCTCTGTCTCTCTCTCTCTCTCTGTCTCTCTCTGTCTCTTTCTCTCTGTCTCTTTCTCTCTCTCTTTGTCTCTCTCTCTCTCTCTGTGTCTCTCTCTCTGTGTCTCTCTCTCTGTCTCTGTCTGTTTCTCTCTCTCTGTGTGTATGTGTGTCTCTGACTTTCTGTCTGTTTCTGTATCTCTCTGTGTCGGTCTCTCTCTCTCTCCCCCCTAAAAGGTCAAAGAAGCATTTTACAGGTAGCCCCCAACTTACAACCACAACTGAGCCCCAAATGGATTATGCTGCTAAGTGAGAAATTTGCTATGTGAGTTTCGCCCCATTTTACGCCTTTCCTTGCAGTGTCGGTTAAGTGAATTGCCACAGGTGTTAAGTTAGTAACCCGGTTGTTAAGGGAACCTGGCTTAAACCTTTGACTCTGCTTTTTGGAAGGTCGCAAAAGAAAACCTTGTGATCCTGGGGACACTTAGACCATCCAAACTGAGACCCAGTCGCCTGGCTTCCGAAGGTCAATCACGCCACCTGCAAGGGCCATAAGTGTGAGAAATGGTTGTAACTTTGAACCATCACTAAGGGAACCACCGTCCGTCCGTATTTTCCTTTCCCAAGCGTTCGTCTTTTTTAAACAATTTGAAACTCGCAAAGAAGAAGGGAAAATGTCGGCGCTGCTGGGAGTTTTGTCCTTCTCGGGGCAGCCGGAGAGGCGAGCTGCAACGCATGTTTTTAAAAAACCCCGAGCAATCCAACAAGTAACTTCCTGGTTGAGTTGCAAAGCATTGTAGACCGGCTGCTGCAGCCTACACACACACACACACACACGCAGCTGTGTCACCACCGACGTCAGCAGGACGGAAAAACATCAGAATATTTGCCCTTTGCTCATGTTTTCCTAACATGGAATATCCTGGTCACTTCTGCTCCTCTCTTTGCCTTCCAAACCGAAAAGCGCCTTTCTCTAAATTGATTTACACACAGACACACACACACAAAAGGGAGTCACCGTTGTTTCCTCACAACATATGGAGATGGGTGGAGGGCAACCCTGCCGAAAGGGGGAGAAAGTTGGCTTGCTTCTCTCTGACCCCAGCCAGCCCGGTTTTCTCGGTGAACACACATCTTGAGACTTGAAGGAAGAGTTGGATTTCTCAAGGCTTGTAAGCAGCTCTCTGTGTGTGTCTGTGTGTGTCTTGGCAGGCAGACAAGATGGCTGGATAAAAGCCGATCTCTGCTATCGGGACGCGGGGGCTAATGGCAAGGTTTGGCTGTGAAGAAGGAGAAGGGGTGGCCATGAGAGTTGTAGTTTTTAGAAGTACGGTTTGCACCCAGGAGAAGGAAAGGCTGTTGACTCCCTCCCTCCCTCCTCACCGACCCCTCCAAGTCTGAGTCAGGGGGGAGGACTAACTTATGGACTAGCTGTCTTCACTTATTATGGCTGAAATAACCCTTGCACAATGAGGGTGGGAGTGTGTGTCTCTGTGTGTGCACAGGGGTGAGAAGAGACAGAAAGGCAATATAAAGAGCCAAAATTACAGGTGTGTCTTTCACTTGCCTCCCAAAAAAGTGCAGTTTACTTTTTCTTGGTGCAAACTCTATTCTATATTCTATTCTATATTAATTCTATATTACATATTATATATTATATAGCGATAGCACTTAGACTTATATACCACTTTATCGTGCTTTACAGCCCTCTCTAAGCATATTATATATTACATTACATTATATTATATTATATACAGGTAGCCCTTGACTTACTACCACAATTGAGCCCAATGTTTCAATTGCTGCAACCGTCATAAGTGCCTGCCAGTTGCCAAGCATTCTGAATTTTGATCACATGACTGTGGGGATGCTGCAATGGCCATAAAACGCATCATAAGTCGCCTTTTTTCAAGGTGGTTGTAACTTCAAACGATCTGTTGTAAGTCGAGGGCTACCTGTGATTTAACCCCTGTAGTGTGGCTGTAGTATATTCCCCCGTTGCTTTGCATGTACAACCAAGTGTTTCCGCAAATTCCTTGTGTGTGTGTGTGTGTCTGAGATCAACGTTGGCAAAATGAAAGTATTCAATTCAATGAAGTAGTCAAAAACTTTTCCTTGACGGAAACCCTAGCTGCCAAGCCCATCTGGGGAACAAACTACCAGTTTGACTTCTAAGCACCAGAAGACCCCGACCAGCCTTTACTCCCTGCCCTGGTCTGCACCCAAATATTTGAGGAGGTGGCGGTGGGAGGTGAAAAGAGAGTGCAAAGCAGGAGGTGAGGTCAGTACTTTCCTCTTCCTGACTAGATCTTTTTAGTATGTAAACACAAGAAACCATCGAGATTGGTGGGGGAAGGAGAGAAGGTGCAGGGGGGGGGAAGAGAGAGAGAGAGAAAGAGAGAGAACTGTTTCTTTAAGGGATGAGCTGATTAGCTGGCCACCAACAGCTGGTCACTCCACCAGGTTCAATACCATTTGAGTTGCCTCTCTTATGGAGGCACCATATGTTCCATCGCTCTTGTTCCGCAGCTTTAGTTTCCAATAATCTTGCTCCAGAAGAGAAGCACAAAGAAAGAGGAAGAGGGGGAGGAGGAGGAAGATAAAAGGAGAAAGGAGGAAGAGGAGAAGAGGGGGGGAGGATGAGGAGGAGAAAAGGAGGAAGAGGAAGATAAAAGGAGAAAGGAAGGGGAGAAGAGGAGGAGGAGGAGGAAGAAGAGGAGGAGAAAAGGAAGAGGAAGATAAAAGGAGAAAGGAAGGGGAGAAGAGGAGGAAGAGGAGGAGGAGGAAGAGGAGGAGAAAAGGAGGAAGATAAAAGGAGAAAGGAAGAGGAGAAGAGGAGGAAGAGGAGGAGGAGAAAAGGAGGAGGAAGATAAAAGGAGAAAGGAGGAAGGAGGAAGAGGAGAAGAGGGGGGGAGGATGAGGAGGAGAAAAGGAGGAGGAAGATAAAAGGAGAAAAGGAGGAAGAGGAAGATAAAAGGAGAAATGAAGGGGAGAAGAGGAGGAGGAGGAGGAAGAGGAGGAAGAGGAGGAGAAAAGGAGGAAGATAAAAGGAGAAAGGAAGGGGAGAAAAGGAGGAAGAGGAGGAAGAGGAAGAGAAAAGGAGGAGGAGGAAAATAAAAGAAGAAAGGAGGAAGGGGCGAAAAGGAGGCTGCGGAGAGGAGAGGAGGAACTTCATGAGTTTCATGAGTGTGAAGAGTTTAATAACTCCTAGGTAGTTATTTTAGATCAGAGGTCCCCACATTTGGCAACTTTTAAGACTTGTGGACTTCAATTCCCAGAATTCTCTAGCCAGCTGGCTGGAGAATTCTGGGAGTTGAAGACTACAAGTCTTAAAGTTGCCAAGTTTGGGGACCTGTGTTTTAGATAGTGGATGATGGGTTCTCTAACATAGTATGAGACAACCACTGCCAGAGAGAAATCTGGCCTTTTCTGTCCATCCCATCCATCTCTCAAGGAAGAGTCTTGAATAAGAATCAGATCAAATCAAGTAACTATTACAGGCAGGAAACAGGGATATAAAATCTACAAAGTTTAGTGAATATGAGAGCTTGATACTCGTGCTTTGCTATGAAACTATGTGATCGGGCTTAGTTTTGGGGGAGAAAAATAAGTGGGGGGAGGCGGAATTGTGCCTCTGCCTACCAGCATCCATTGGTATTCATCTGGCTAGCGTCCTGTCAGTGTGTGAGAGAGTGAGGGCTGTTTGGAAACTGAAGCAGTATTTGCTGTGTGAGCAAGGAGACAGCTAGGAGCCTGGGTGTGGCTTAGCTCAACTGTTCTGCACTAAAGCTGCTTGGTGCTGCTGTAAAACTTAAACTGAAACTTAAACTCCTCTTCTCTGCTTGTGTTTTGCATTTGGAACAGATTTGTTTTCAGGTGTGGAGGGGGAGTGGAACTCCTGAGCTTCAGAGCGTAATAATAATAATAATAATAATAATAATAATAATAATAATAATAATAATAATAATAATAATAATAATATAAGAAATACAAATAGCTCTGATGGCCATTTCGAAAAATCCTTTCTTAGTGAGCACCTAGAAGCCAAGATGAACATACGTGTCAAATTTCCAGTTTGTAGGCTTTACTGTGCTGGAGATTTTTGTGATGATGCATGAGGGGCATTTGGCTTTTATATAGAGGGATAAAAACAGATACTGAAGCTTTCTTAGAATTCCTCCCCAACTTTTAAGCTTCTCGCGTCCTTCTCAGGTGTACCCATCCTAAAACCTGGACAGGTTCCATTTATTATTTGTTAAAATTTTTCCTTGGAGAATAGCTTGATACACATCCCTCCTCTCTGTGGCAGCCCCTCAAATACTGGAAGGCTGCTCTCCTGTCTCCCCTGGTCCTTCTCTTCCCTAGACTAGCCCTGCCCAGTTCCTGCAACCGTTCATCGTATGCTTTAGCCTCCAGTCCCCTCATCATCCTGGTTGCTATTCTTTGCACTCTTTCTAGAGTCTCAACATCTTTTTTAATAGTGTGGTGACCAAAACTGGATGCAGTACTCTAGGTGTGGCCTTACTAAGGCTTTATAGAGTGGTGTTAGTACCTCCCGTGATCTCGATTGTATCCCTCTGTTAATGCAATCTGCAAAGATGCACTTCAATAAACTGGCCACTGCTTTTTCCTGGTTAGTTTCTCCCACAGAGAAAGGAGTTTCAAAACTAACATGCATTAGGAGTTAATCAGAGATTAAAGAGCTAAACATAGAAAAATAACAAGGATTATATAATAGGAAAACAACATATTTCCTTACTCGGTGGAAAAGCCAAGTTTCCGAGCGGTAGCTGTTCAAATCAGCTTCATCCCTACTCACAGGAATTAACTCGTAGGTGGAAGACAGTCTAAAAAAACAGCCAATATTGGAAGAGGCCCCATCGACTCTCATTTTTAATGATCGTCTCAACAAAAATACCCCCATATTTTGGGACCAAGAAAGAGGAACCAGTCTGGAATCTCTCTTGATCAAGGATTTTCAAACTCGACAGCTTTAAGACTTGCAGACTTCAATGCCCCCAAATTCCTCTTCCAGTCATGTTAGCTGAGGAATTGTGGGAGCTGAAGTCCACAAGTCTTAAACTTCCAAGTTGGAAGACCCTGGCTCTTGAGCTTCGTGGATTGCCCTAAGGTATCTCAACCCTGACCACTTGAAGATGAGTGGACTTCAACTCCCAGAATTGCTAACATGACTGGAGGAGGAATTCTGGGTGTTGAAGTCCACAAGCCTTAAAGCTGTCAAGTTTGAAGACTCCAGCCCTAAGCCGATGTATTTCAACCTTAACAGTTTTAAGAGGTATGGATTTCCACTCCCAGAATTCCTGTTGGCTGGGGAATTCTGGAGTTGAAGTCCACCCATCTATCCACAAGTGGCCAAGGTTGAGATACACCTCGCTCCAGTCTAGAGCAAAAGGAGGCCCTTCGCCTCTTACAAAGCGTCTAATTATTTGGAATAAATCCCTGCTTGTTTGTGGAATGTGGAAATGGCTCACCCACCGTCTTTCCCTATGACGTGCTTGGTTAACTTTTGGCATCCCGCAGCTCCAGCCATCCCTCAGACAATCCCCCCCTTTATTAGTTGTGGCAATGAAAGAATCACTTCTATGTTGGCTTGCTCTTTTCTGTTTGCACCCAGAAGTATCTGGCAGCATTAACAGCTGGCTGGATACCCAGAACAGGTTCTGAACAGGTTATTGGACACACCCGTCACCATTCAACCTTATGATGGTGCTGTAAAAAGGGATTCACAACCACTTTTTTTCACGCTTACGACCTTCGTAGCATCCCCATGCACGTGGGGATCGAAATTCAGCTCGCTGGCAACAGGTTCATACTTACGACCGTTGTGGTGTCCCTTTCAACAAGAAAAGCCCACGGGGGAGCCAGGCTCACTTAACAACCGTATGACTAGATTAACAACGGTGGTGATTCATGTAACAACCGTGGCAAGGTTTGTAAAATGGGGGGGCAAACACACTTGACAAATGTCTCGCTTAACAATGGAAATCTTGGGGTCAGTTGTGGTCGTAAGTCGAGGACGTCTGTACACACACACAGGCCAGTGGAACAACTGTACCAGACAGAGGCCCTCACAGGCTGAAGGACCACCCAACCCCTTAATATACTGGGGTGGCCCCATGTCTGAGGTTGTACGTCTGGTGAGGAAGGGAGGGAGGAAGGTTAACAGATAACAGACAATCAGAGTTGGAAGGGACCTTGTAGGTCATCTAGTCCAACCCCCTCCACCTATTTCTGGACCCAACACCATTTCTGACAGATGGCAGTCCAGTCCTCTTCTTGAAAGCCTTCAGTGATGAAGCTCCCATAACTTCCAAAGGCAACTTGGTTTGATGGTTCTCACTATCAGAAAGTTTCTCCTTATTTCTAGGTTGAATCTCTCTCTTTGTTCAGTTTCCATCCATTATTCCTTGTCTGGCCTTCCAGTGCTTTAGAAAATAGCTTGACCCCCCTTCCTCCTCTCTAGGGCAGCCCCTCAAATATTGGAAGGCTGCTCTCCTGTCTCCCTGGTCCTTGTCACCACTAGACTAGCCAGGCCAGTTCCTGTAACCGTTCTTCCAATGTTTTAGCCTCCAGTCCCCTCATCATCCTGGTTGCTCTTCTCTGCACTTTTTCTAGAGTCTCAACAGCTTTTTATAGTGTGGTGACCAAAACTGGATGCAGGACTCTAGGTGTGGCCTTACTAAGGCTTTACAGAGGGGTATTAGTACCTCCCTTGATCTCGATTGTATCCCTCTGTTAATGCAACCTAGGATTGTGTTGGCTTTTTTAGCTGCTGCTGCACATGGCTGGCTCCTATTTAGCTGGTTGTCCACTAAGACTCAAAGACTCCAAGGTTATTTAAAGGTATGTCCTCACTTATGACAACTGAGTCCAACATTCCCATTGTTAAGCCAGGCAACGGTGTGGGCTACCCCCTTCTTGCCACGGCTGCTGAGTGAATAATTGCAGTAAAATGTTTGGTGTTTCCCTCAGTGCAGGCTAGGAAATGGGGGGAGGGGGAGAGAGAGAGAGAGAGAAAGGTGGAGAGGAGGAGGGAGAAGCAACAAAGCGGCCACCATACCAAGGTTGCTTCCTCTTTTTCCTCCAGTGGATTAAACAAGAGGGGGGGAGAGTGAGGGAGAGAGAGGAAGAGGGAGGTAGGAGGAGACAGAGGAAGAGAGGAGAAGGAGAGAGAGAGAGAGGAGGAGAGGGAGGGAGGGAGAGGGAGAGAGGAGGAAGAGAGGGAAGGAGGGAGAGGGAGAAAGAGGAGAGAGAGGGAGGGAGGGAGAGGGAGAGAGGAGGAAGAGAGGAAGGGAGGGAGAGGGAGAAAGAGGAGAGAGAGGGAGGGAGAGAGGAGGAGGAGAGAGAGAGGAGGAGAGGGAGGGAGAGAGGAGGAGGAGAGAGAGAGGAGGAGAGGGAGGGAGAGAGGAGGAGGAGAGGGAGGGAGGGAGAGGGAGAAAGAGGAGAGGGAGGGAGAGAGGAGGAGGAGAGGGAGGGAGAGAGAGGAGGAGGAGGGAGGGAGAGAGGAGGAGGAGAGAGAGAGGAGGAGGAGGAGAGAGAGAAGGAGAGAGAGAGAGGAGGAGAGGGAGGGAGAGAGGAGGAGGAGAGGGAGGGAGGGAGAGGGAGAAAGAGGAGAGGGAGGGAGGGAGAGAGGAGGAGGAGAGAGAGAGGAGGAGAGGGAGGGAGAGAGGAGAAGGAGAGAGAGAGGAGGAGGAGAGGGAGGGAGAGAGGAGAAGGAGAGAGAGAGAGGAGGAGAGGGAGGGAGAGAGGAGGAGGGAGGGAGAGAGGAGAAGGAGAGAGAGAGAGGAGGAGGAGAGGGAGGGAGGGAGAGGGAGACAGGAGAAAGAGGAGAGAGAGGAAGAAAGGAGAGGGAAAGAGAGGAGGAGAGGAGGGAGAGGGAGAGAGAGGAGGAGAGAGAGAGAGGGAGACAGAGAGATAGGAGGAGAGGGAGGAAGAGAGAGACTGAGGGAGAGAGGAGGAGGAGAGGGAGGGAGGGAGAGGGAGAAAGAGGAGAGAGAGGGAGGGAGAGGGAGAGAGAGAGGAGAGAGAGAGGGAGACAGAGAGATAGGAGGAGAGGGAGGAGGAGAGGGAGGGAGGGAGAGGAGAGGAGGAGAGAGGGGAGGGGGAGGGAGACAGGGAGAAAGAGGAGAGAGAGGAAGAGAGGAGAAGGAAAGAGAGAGAGAAGAAAAGAGAGAGAGAGAAAAGAGAGAAGGAGAGGAGAGAGGAAGAGAGAGACAGACCCCTCCCCACAACCCACTAATCTCCTAGGACCAATGCCAGTACAACGCACCACGGTGCCATTCCTCTCCCCCACTCCTCCTCCTCATTCCCCCCTCCCCTCCTCCTTCCTCCTAACTCCAGCCTGCGGAAGGAGAATCCAGCTTTTAAAATGTATTATTTCAGGCAGGAGGAGCATCTGAAAAGAAAAAAAAGGGAGGGGGAGAAAACTGTCCTCCTCTTTCTCCTCTTGTGTGTGTGTGTGTGTGCCCCCCCCTTCCAGGATTACTCTCCTCCTGATCACCCTGGCTACACTGCTCACCCTAAACACACACACACACACACACTCCTTAGCACAAGGATAACAAAACCAGGGCTTGGGGGGCATTACTCTCAGAAAAGGTGCCCAGAAGGGGCACCGTCTCCCCACATGCCCCCAAAAGTCTCTATTGGGGAGGGGTCATCTGCAGACAGGGTGGCAAATCATTGGGGGAGGAGGAGAAAGGAGAGCCCCCTGCAATTAATCAGGAGGAGAAGCAACAAAGCGACCACCATACCAAGTTTGCCTCCTCCTCTTCCTCCTCCAATGGGTTAAGCGAGAGGGGTGGGGGAATCAAAAGAGAGAGGGAGGGAGGGAGGGGAGAGAGAGAGGAAGAGATAGAGAAGGAGAGAGAGGAAGAAAGAGGAGAGAGGAAGAGAGGGGGGGGAGGGAGGGAGAGAAAAGAGAGAGAGAAAGAGAAGAAGAGAGAGGGGAAGAGAAAGAGAAGGAGGGAGAGAGGGAGAGAAAAAAGTGAGAGAAAAGAGAGGGAGAGAGGGAGAAGGAGAGAGGAAGAGGGGGGAGGGAGGGAGAGAAAAAGGCGAGAAAAAGAGAGAGGAGAGGAGAGAGGAAGAGAAAGAGGGAGAGGGAGGGAGAGAATAAAAGAAAGGAAAAGAGGAGGAGAGAGAAAGAGAAAGAGAGAGAAGAGAGAGGGGGAGGGAGGGAGAGAAAAAGGTGAGAAAAAGAGAGAAGAGAGGAAGAGAGAGGGAGAGAAAAAAGACAGAGGAGAGGAGAGAGGAAGAGAGCAAAGGGAAAGGGAGAAGGAGAGAGAAGAAGAAAGGGGGGAGGAGAGAAAGAGAGAGGAGAGGAAAGGAGAACAGAAAAGAGAGGAAGAGATGGAAGTCTCCAGTCAACAGCAGGGCCCTTGTATATTCTACAAAGTGGCTCCTTCAACCTTACCTCTTAATCACTGGGTGAGAAATCAAAATACTTTTTTTGGGGGGGGGGGGGTTTAAAGAAATGAGTCAGCACTGGGTGGAAAGAGACAGAGGAGAAGGAGAAGGGGAAAAAATCACCACAAGGCAAAGCAAAAAGCCAGGAACTCAGGAACTTTGGGAGCAATTTTTTTTCCAATGAGAAGGAAGTTTGATTCTTCCCTGCACCCAGGGACAAGGTGGACGAGCAAACAACACACACACACACACACACACACAAAGACACACACAACACAGACCTATACAGCAGTTTGACAGGACAGTAAGAAGTGTGTGTATGTGTTTGTTCTGATTCGGATCTCTTGGCCCTTTAGAAAAGGATGGAAACAGCCCCTCCCCCCTGTGGAGTCTTCAGGATGGGGTCCAAGAACACGTTTTTGTGTGTGTGTGGGGGGGGGGGATCCTTTTAAAGATAGAGAACTAGCCAAGGTTTCAGAAGTAGCCCTGCGAGGGGGAGAGGATCACCCTCATCCACGTTAATGTCAATATTAATATACTTTTTTCATTCAACATGAAACTCAAGTCAACTTAAAACATTCAAAAATGCACCACAAATACCATTGACTGGTGCTAATAGTTGAGACAGGTTGATACCAGTGTCCCTGGTATCTATTCTATTATTATTATTGTTATTGTTGTTATTATTATTATTGTTATTGTTGTGTTGTTGTTATTTATTATTATTATTATTATTATTATTATTATTATTATTATTATTATTATTATTTAATCTTTAGTGAGACTCACAGCCTTTGTGGCTGGTTGATAGCTCAACAGCTGAAGTCCTAATCAAGGACCTAGGAACGAACTAGTCAGGTAGAGTCAGATATTATTATTATCATCATCATCGATTTGGGTTCCTTTGGCTGGGAACGAAAAAAGCCTCTTTCTTAAAACAAAACATCTCCAGTCACATGATTCCTACAGCCCCCCCCCCTTTCTTCTTCTTTCTATTAAAGCCCCCCCCCTTAAACCTAAACCGGTGCCGGTCAGCGATTTCACACATGGAGTCAAGGGAAAGTGAGGTTCCGGAGCTGTCCCGCTCCCCGTCTTTTGCCCCCTAAGTCCTCCTGCACAATGAGAGTCGCCTCCGAGGGTCTCCCTCCCCCCCCCGCCCTCCCCCCAGGGCTGCCTGAAGGCCTCTGTGTACGCTAAGCCCTTGGAGGCGCTGGAGCTGTGGAGCGAGGGATTCAGGGCATCTTGGTTTGGTTGGAAGGGCCCAGCCGATCAAATAGCTGCAGGGGGGAATTGCATGGACCAGAGGCAGGTTTTTTTAATTCACTGTCGCAGTACAGTGCTTTTGCCCGGGGCCCCCAAAAGGCTGTTAAGACGGTCCTGCTTTCCTTCCCACCCCCCAATTCAACCCCCCCCACACACCCCCATCAGCCCCAGGCAGCTTTGGACAAGCTGGAGGGACCAGCCAGGATGGGGAGGGGGGAGGAGGAGGGGGAACATGGAGGGAGGAGGAGGGGGGAGGAGAAGGAGGGGGGAACGTGGGGGGAGAGGAGGGGGAGGGGAGGGGACGTGGGGGAGGAGGAGGGAAGGGGAGGGGACTGGGGGGGAGGAGGGGAGGAGGGGGAACATGGGGGGGAGGAGGGGGGAGGAGGAGGGGGAAGGAGGGGGAAGATGGGGGAGGAGGAGGGGGGAGGAGAGGGGACGTGGGGGAGGAGGGGGGAGGAGGAGGGGGAGGAGGAGGGGGAGGAGGAGGAGGGGGAGGACGGGGGGAGGACGGGGTAGGAGGAGGGGGGGAGGGGATGTGGGGGGAGGAGGAGGGGGAGGAGGGGGAACATGGGGGAGGAGGAGGGGAGGAGAGGGGACATGGGGAGGAGGAGGGGAGGGGAGGGGATGTGGGGGGAGGAGGGGGGAGGAAGAGGGGGGGAGGGGAGGGGATGTGGGGGGAGAGGGGGAGGAGGAGGAGGAGGGGGAACATGGGGTGAGGAGGAGGAGGAACATGGGGGAGGAGGGGGAGGAGAGGGGATGTCGGGGGGGAGGGGGAGGAAAAGGGGAGAAGAGGAGGGAGGAGAGGGGAGGAGGGGGAGGAGGGGGAAACGTGGGGGGAACGTGGGGGAGGAGGAGGGAGGAGGAGAGGGGACGTGGGGGAGGAGGGGGGGGAGGAGGGGGGAGGAGGAGGGGGGGAACGTGGGGGGAGGAGGAGGGGTGAGGAGAGGGGACGTGGGGGAGGAGGGGGGAGGAGGAGGAGGGGGAGGAGAGGGGATGTGGGAGGGGAGGGGGGAGGAAAAGGGGGAGGAGGAGGGGGGGAGGGGGAGGGGACGTGGGGGGGAGGGGAGAGGAGGAGGGGGGAGGAGGGGGCGTGAGGTCCAGCCCACCGACTCTGCCTAGCGTGGGGAAGGGGCCCACGGTGCCTGCGTGGGGTGCGCGTGTGAGTGAACCCAAGGAAGCGAGTCAGGAGCGCGTCTCCCCCGCTCGCTCGCCTCCGCCGCCGCCGCCGCCGGCAGCTGCTTCTGCGGCTCCCCACCGACCGGCCTCGCCGCGAAGACAGCGGCACTTTGTCTTGCCTTCGCCGAGCGCGCCCGCCCGCCCGCCGGCCCTGCCCTTCCCCCGCCCGCCCGCCCGCCGCTCCGGAACGAGCCTGCCTTCCGAGAAGCTCCGGCCCCGCCGTGCCTTCCCCGCCGTCGCCCGGAGCGGGGAAGGAAGCCCGGCCACAGAACCGGGCGGCCGCAAGGACCAAGCCTTGCCCCCTCCCCGGGCAAAGGGGGGGGGGGGAAGCGGAGCCGCCGGCCAAGAAGGGAAAGGAAGGCAGGAAAAGAGGGAGAGAAGGGAGGGAGGGAAGCCGTGGGGGCCGCTGCCCGAGCCTCCCCCGCTTCCCTCCCCGCGGGGCGCCTGCCTTGCCAAGAAGATACAATGAGGCTCCGGGACGCCGAGGCGGGCAAGCGGGCGGCGCGGACCCCCCCCCTCCCCGGCCTCCTCCGCCCCTCGCCGGCTCACCGTGATGTGGGGCTCCATGCGTGGTGCTTCTACCCGCGGGGAAACTAGGAGCATCTTGGAGCGGCGCTCGCCCGGCGCTTCACAGCCGCTCGGGAGCGCCAGGCGCGGCCTCCGCCCGCCCGCCCGTCCTCCTTCCTGGCCGGCTGCGGCTCCTGCTTCGGCCCTTCCCCGGCTCCGCTCGGCTCGGCTCGGCTCGGCTCCGGCCTCAGGTTGCCGACAAGTTCATCGCGGCGCCGCCGCCGCCGCCGCCGCCGTTGGCTAATGAGCCGCTGTCTGGCTCGGCTGGCTCGGCGCGCTGCGCTCCCCGCCGGCCCCCGTTTCCTGGCTGGGGAGGCGGAGGGGCCGAGCGGCGCGGCAGCCCATTGGGCGACGTCAGGCGGCGGGGAGGGGCCCGGCGCCGCCGCCCCCCCGCCCGCCCCCCCCGCCTTAAAGGAGAAGCGGCGCGCCCCCGCCGACGGGCTGCCGGAGCCGGAGAGGAGCGGTCGGCTGCTGGGGCACCTGGGGCCGCGTTCTTCCTCC
>CM066335.1:23962849-23977849 GCA_033807585.1 Hydrophis major
GCCTAACCCGGGCGGACCCGGGCAAACTCCCTGGACCGGTTACGCCAGCCTGGCCTCTCGCCTCCCTTTGGATGCGGCCGTCGCTGCCACCGTCGCCTCCGTTCGGAAGCCGGACCTTTTCCTGGGCGCAGCCCGGGGAAAGCGCGTCCCCTATGGGCGACAAAGTGCCTTCAAACTCCAGGGAGGAGAGGATCCCCATCCTGACCGGTTGGACAGCTCCCTTGGGATTCCAGCTCCCATAATCCTTGCCCAAGGAAGTTGGCAAGGAACCCTGAGAGTTTGAGCCCTGTCCGGTTGGGATTGCTGCCCTCCCTTGGTGGATACTAAAAATATGGTGGATGAAGAGGAGTTGTCCATGGGAGGCTGTGGCACATGGGCCTTGGCCTACCTGGATCTGGGCTTTTGGATGGTTGCAAACCTTGGAGTCACGCTGAGTTTTGGAGAAGATCAATTCTCAAGGTCAAAGGAGTGGCCAAGGGTTCAAGGGTCCCCAAACACCAATGACGCTGGGATGTGCTACCACTGGGAAAAGCAGCAGGCATTCAGTCCCACAGATTTAGCATGCTGGGTCAACCCAATTTCCGACCCATCAACTATTGCTATTTTCCTTCCTTCCTTCCTTCCTTCCTTCCTTCCTTCCTTCCTTCCTTCCTTCCTTCCTTCCTTCCACTCTCCCTCCCTCCTTCTTTCCCTCCTTCCTCCCTCCTCCCTCCCTCCCTCCCTCCTTCCTTCCCCCCTCCCCCCTCCCCCCTCCTTCTTCCCTCCTCCCTCCCTCCCTCCTCCCTTCTTCCTCCTCCCTCCCTCCCTCCCTCTTTCCCTCCTCCCTCCCTCTCTCCCTCCTTCCTCCCTAGTTACACCTCGGGAGGAAGGGAAGGAGGGAGAGACGAAGAGTAAGACTGTGGGGTCCTTGTTGCTCTCTGCTTGTTTTCTTGCAGACGTTTCATTACCCAACTAGGTAACACCATCAGTGCTGCAAATAATTACATCATAATAAATAATAATTCTCACCAGTTTAAAAGCTGAGTTGCTGAGATTCTTCAGCAGGGACTCATGCCATGATGATAGTAAAATCCTTTGCATCCTTTCTCCCAAAGTGATCCATTCTCTGGGAAGTCTGCTCCGCTGAAGCTCCTGCTGTGGTTTTAAAGGATAATATTGTCACCTTTCCCTTTTGCCGTTACGATATTTCCATTAAAAACCATCTTTGAGCAGTACTATCACCGTTCAAAGCACTCTGTGAGTGGAGAGCCATAGACTAAAGGGGGGAAAAAGGACTCCAATCAAACGATTTCCACTTATTTTAATCTCTCCCCATTAAAAGTAAACTCTCCCTTGGGTCGAATGTAGCTTTTGGAGATTTCGTGGGTATTTCCCTGCGGTTTTTCTTGATGATATAGAAAAGTATTTTTCTCATCCCTGCTTCTCGGCTCATTTTTCAAGTCCCTCCCCGTTTTTTCAAATGTTCTCAAAGTTTCCCCCCATTCAGGAATTAACCCAGATCAACCCTGCTTAACCTTTTGCATCAACCACGATGGCTTAGCTTCATTTTAGACCCTGCCAAAACTTTTAACATTCAGGCTTCCTGTTCCATCTTTCGCATAAGGCGCATTGTGGAGCAGAATCTTTAGCCTTGGATATCTTTGCTTAGCCCTGTACGTATCATCGTGATAGATAGATAGATAGATAGATAGATAGATAGATAGATAGATAGATAGATAGACAGACATAGATATGATAAATAGATAGATAGATAGATAGATAGATAGATAGATAGATAGATAGACAGACAGACATAGATAGGATAGATAGATAGATAGATAGATAGATAGATAGATAGATAGATAGACAGACAGACAGACATAGATATGATAGATAGATAGATAGATAGATAGATAGATAGATAGATAGGATAGATAGATAGATAGATAGATAGATAGATAGATAGATAGATAGATAGACAGACAGACATAGATATGATAGATAGATAGATAGATAGATAGATAGATAGATAGATAGATAGATAGATAGACAAACAGACATAGATAGGATAGATAGATAGATAGATAGATAGATAGATAGATAGACAGACAGACAGACATAGATATGATAGATAGATAGATAGATAGATAGATAGATAGATAGATAGATAGACATAGATATGATAGATAGATAGATAGATAGATAGATAGATAGATAGATAGATAGACAGATATAGACAGATAGATAGATATAGACAGACAGACATGATAGAGATAGATGATAGATAGACAGATCAATAGACAAGGTAGGTGGATGGATGGATAGATAGATATAAACAGACAAACAGACATAACATATATACATACACACATACATACATACATTTTATGTCTGTTTATATCTATCTATCCATCCATCCATCCATCCACCTATCTTGTCTATTGATCTGTCTATCTGTATATATGTTTTCTTAAGTTTTTGTGGGTGTTTATATGTATGGTATTCAGCTTTGTTCAGGTATTTTCCCACATCATTATAGTGCTTTTAAAGTTGTAGCAACATTTAAGAGCACAACTATAATGACGTAGGAAAATACCCAAACAAAGCTGAATACCATACATATAAACACCTGCAAAAACTTAAGAAAACATATATATACACATACATATATCTATGTATGTATATGTATATATCAATATCTATATCTATCTATCTAGAGAGGGAAAGGAAGAGAAAGCATAAAGCCTGAAACCAGGAGATGGTGAATTCTATTCCTGCTTTAGATATGAAATCCAACTGGGTGACTTTGGGCCAATCACCAGGAGACAGTGAGTTCTAGTCCTGCTTTAAGCATGAATGCTGGCTGGGGGGACTTGGGGCCTATCCCTCATTCTCAACCCAATCCACCTTGGAGGGTTGTTTGGGGAAAATAGAAGGAGGAGGGAGGATTAGATACATTCACCACCCCGAGTCATTTATAAAAAATAATAATAATAAAACTTAACAGTAAATGAAAACGGAAACAGTCTAGGACGGCCGTCATTCTCCTCTGCGCACCCACCCAACTTACGCTCACCCGAAGTGGAGCAAATGAGCTAAAAAATGCAAATTTGGCTGAGCTCCGGGCCGGTCCCTGTTATGGGAAGCAAACAGCAATACACTGCGAGAGCATCTTGGCATGCTGCTGGCGTAATTCTAATGGAATGTTATCTTAGCTGGGAGAAAGCCATTTTGGAAACAATGCGCAGAAATTCCTCCCCAGCGAGTGGGGGAACTTTGTTACCTGGGATTTAATTGCCGGGACACGGTGAAAGCCCATCCATTAGATTAGCTTGCTGGGATCTTTGATCAGCGCTCAGTTGCAACTCCTGAGCTGCTGGATCATGGCTGTTGCTTTGCTGACCAGCTGTGACCCACAGCTGGAGAGTCCTCTTCCAGCCATCCTTCAGTCCACATTTATTTCCAACTCCCAGCCCTGAAGAAATAATGGGATGCTTAGCGGTCTTCTACTTCTGGCTCGCCCCTTAAGGCTAAACCATGATTTAACAGGTTTAACAGAGTTGGAAGGGACCTTGTAGGTCATCTAGTCCAACCCTCCTTGCCCAAACAGGAGACATTACAACATTTCTGACAGATGGGAGTCCAATCTCTTCCTGAAAGCCTCCAGTGATGAAGCTCCCACAACTTCCGAAGGCAACTTCTCTTCCATCGGTTGATTATTCTCACTATCAGAAAGTTTCTCCTTATTTCCAGGTTAAATCTCTCCTGGTCCAGTTTCCATCCATTGTTCTTTGTCTGGCCTTCAGGTGCTTTGGAAAATAGCTTGACCCCTTCCTCCTCCTCTCTGTGGCACCCCCTCAAATACTGGAAGACTGCTCTCCTGTCTCCCCTGGTCCTTCTTTTTCCTAGACTAGCCAGGCCCAGTTCCTGTAACCATTCTTCATATGTTTTAGCCTCCAGTGCCCTAATCATCCTGGTTGCTCTTCTCTGCACTTTTTCTAGAGTCTCCACATCTTTTCTATAGTGTGGTGGCCAAAACTGGATGCAGTTTATGAATATGTTTATTTGACCATGTTGTATGTCACAAACAGGGAACACTAGGTCCCCTCACTCAGCTTAGTTGTTGGTTTAGAGATGTTTCATTATCCCTCTAAGTAACATTATCCAGCATAGCAAAGCTATGATTGATAGAAGAACTGATGATGTTACCTAGCCGGTTAATGAAACGTTTTCAAGCCAACCACCCAGCTCGGAGAGCATGAAGGATTCCACAAGTCAGTCTTAACCTACGTTTGTTCCCTTCCATTGGTTTCATGAACTGGCTGTGCTGAATTGGCTAAGCCATAAGTATTTTCCCCTTGCAGAATCGACAGGCAGAACTGCTTAACAGACGTGTTCCTAACTTAACACCTGAACTGGTTCACTTAACAACGGTGGCATTGAAGGTCATAAAAGAACTCACCGAATGTACATCTGGCTTACCAATGGAAATTTTGCGCTTGGTTGCAGTCGTAAGTCAAAGATCACCTATACTGGCTTGGAGACCGCAGGTGGAACAAAACCACAACTGGGATTTTGGTGGTTACTGGTTCTTTTACACAACTAATAAATCCGTTGGATATGATTGTTTCCAGGGCTTCGTTGGCACCTGGTTGATGCTTTAAGGCTCAATTTGAAGTGCTGGGTTTTTGTTTTTTTTTAACCTTTCAGTCCCGAAAACAAATCAATACGATATCAGAGATACAATCTCACCAAGCAAAGTCTTTAGAAGAATGTCTCTTCTACGTCCCTCAAATATCTTGAGGTCAGTTTTAGAACTGTGTGCAAGGAAGGATACACTTCTCAAGGGCACACCTGGATCTGGAATTTCCTGCTTTGGGGGGGCTTACCTGTCCCCTTCCTTTCCTCCTTTGGGTGGGTCTGGGGAGAATAATTCAATTCTGTTTATTACAGTCATAGACCAGAACACACAAAAAACACTCAGTAAATCGACAATTAGAAATTGTAGCATAAAATAATAAATAACTGAAATCTACGATAAAATTTAGTCCTTCAATTATACATGGTCTAACTCTACTAAAAATGACAATATAAAAACTGTGTGGCCTGTGGTTGGTTTAATACTAAAAGGGAGGGGAATAAACTGAGCACAAGGTTTGCCATGTTGGTTATACAACATAACTATGATGGATTGGACACAGGAGGGGGAATAAAATCTTTGAAATCATTAGATCTGTTATTATTATTATTATTATTATTATTATTATTTTTAAAAGTTGTTTTGCTTTTCAAAATTACTCTTCCGAATGTTTTTGATTTCTGAGGTTTCCTGTTTGGGCGCCTAAATAAGGATCCTGTTGTTATCTTCTTTTATGAAAAAAGCAAACAAACTAATATTGCTATTTTTTATGTGCTGTTTTGCTCCGCTGCATGTGCTCAACACAGAGTAATTATGACATCTGCTAAGGCCATTGTTGTTGTTGTTATTATTATTATTGCTGCAAGATGTGGAAGATGTGGGTCCTCTCTGTTTTTAGAACATGCACAACAATGACAACAATCATTTTGCAAGGGTGTCTCACTTTGATAAGGCTTGGGGTTTACTCTGATTCACAACTGTTGCTGATTGTGTTTTCCCCTTTTAAACTGCAGTTTGGGGACGATACCACTAATCCTTTCAGCCCAGTGGTGGGATTCAAATTTTTTTTACTACTGGTTCTGTGGGCGTGGCTTGGTGGGCGTGGCAGGGGAAGGATACTGCAAGATCCCCCTTCCCTCCCCACCCCATTAACCTGCTTTCCAGCTCCATTCTCCTGTGCAGGGCAACCAAAGAAGACCCAGCTGATCAGCTGGGACTCAGGAGGCAGAGAAGAGATGGGGTTGGCGGGGCCAGTCAGAGGTGGTATTTGCTGGTTCTCTGAACTACTCAAAGTTTGTTCTACCGGTTCTCCAGAACTAGGCAGAACCGGCTGAATCCCACCTCTGTTTCAGCCCCACATAAGGCCCTGTGTGTTGTTACAGATACAAGGCAGCCCAAGATGCATGATTGATGCTCAAATAAGAGTCTTTAATCACCTTTCCAAGAGATTGCACTGTGTCCAGTGGAATCCTGGACACTGCAACCATCATAAATACGAGCCAGCGACCAAGCACCCAAATTATGATTATATGAGTGTAGGAATAGGTGCAATGGTTGTGAAGTGTGAAAAATGGTCACAAGTAATTTTTTTCCTAGTATTGTAACTTTGTATGGTCACTAAACGGATGGTTGTACATTGCAGATTATCTGTGCCCTTCTAGATTTTTGTAATTATTTTATTATGATATCTTTAATGGTACCAGATCGAGGAGAGCACTTATACAATAAGATTAGTGATCAAGTGTCACTAAGTAGATACTTGTAAATTGAGGAATATCTGTACTCTTCCAAATCCTTGCAATTAATGCCCAAGAATTATTTTATTATAACATCTGTAACTGTATCAGGTATTCTAATAAAACAATATATTTCATAACATCTTTAACTATATCAAGTTGAGGAGAGCAGTTATATAATAAGATTAGCAATTAAGAGTCACTAAATGGATGCTTGTAAGTCGAGGAATAGATATAACCTTCTAGATACTTGCAATTAACGCCCACGGATTATTTTATTACCATAATAACTTATGACTGTACAGTTGTATTGCAGAATAAGATTAGCCATGAAGAGTCACTAAGCAAACGCTTGTAAGTGGAGGAAGGCTCCGGTGCCATTTTCAGGAGGCAAAGCCATCGCTCTGGTTTTTCTACTTGTGGCTATTGTGGCTGTCACATCCAAGCAAAGGTGCTGGGTGAATTATTTTAGCTCATGCTTTAGGCATGCTCCCAGGATCATGTCAGACAGGAAGCACCCAGCAAAAAAGCTTTGAAACACACACACACACACACCCTGAAGCAGCGTGCACACACACGCACATACCATGTTCTCACACTGAAAAAATGCAAGAATTCCAGGAAGCTGGGGAAATCTTGTCATTTGACCTACCCCCTCTCCTCTTTCCAGGAGAGATGGGCTCGTAAAGAATGATTTCTAAATGATTTCTAGCTTTCCAAACCTTTCCAGAGATTTTTTTATTTTTTTTTAAAGTCTCCCTGGCCATTGTCAGCCTGTTTCCTCTCTGGGTAATCATAAAACAATTAAAAACAAAAGTGTAATTCCACCCTCACCGCCGCCTTTGAAATGGCCACATGCCTCGCTTTTAAAAAGCACCAGACCCAAAGGGAAAAAAAAAAAAAAAAACACACACCGCATAATCCAGTTTGAGCTTGAAAAAAAAAAGTGCCTTTTTTTCCCAAGAGGCAACTGGACTTTCTGTTTTTTTTCTTTTTTCTTTTTAAGATGTTTTGCTTCTCATCTGAGAAGCTTCTTCAGCTCTGACTGGATGGTGGGGAATGGAAGGACTTAGCCTAAGCAGGGGGCTGGACTAGAAAACCTCTAAGGTCCCTTCCAACTCTGCTTGTTCTATTCTATTCTATTCTATTCTATTCTGTTCTGTTCTGTTCTGTTCTGTTCTGTTCTGTTCTGTTCTGTTCTGTTCTATTCTCTGTTCTCTGTTCTCTATTTTGTTCTATCCTATCCTATCCTCTATTTTACTCTACTCTACTCTACTCTGCTCTGCTCTACTCCATTCCATTCCTTTCGATATTCTATTCTATTCTTCATTCCAATATTTATTCTCTCCTCTCCCCTCCTCTTTTCTATTCTTTCTACTCCTTGCAGACAGCTGGTCATTTGCATTCTTTTTAGAGAGCAGTTGAGGATCCCTGGAGATTCCTCTGTGTCCTTAAGGTCACCTGAGTGGTGCAAATGGGTGGGGAGCCTTCTTGCAACCGCTGAAAGGAGCTGTGTTGTCGACTGGAGATGGACGATGTCCTGTTTCCCTCCCCCTCTGTGGAGAGAGGGCCTTTCAGTTTGGACCTAGATGGCCTCTTTGACCCCTCTTTCAAAACAGTCTGTCCAAAACGTGGACTTTGCTGTCCTCCAAAGAGCGGCCTTCGCCTTTTCAATGCGGAATCAGGTCCCGATGGGGTTGGTCCTCCTCCTCCTCCTCCTCCTCCTCCTCCTCCTTTGTTGTTGTTGTCTGTTTTGACTTTGCATAGTGTTTGTTTGGCGGTTACTAAATTCAGGACAGCAAAGAGACAGTGCGCTGCCCCATGAATCACAACCCCCAGTAAATGGACGGGAATCACTCAGTCCTAGAATTTGGAGCAAGGAAAAAAGAGGGGGGGGGGGCAGAAGAGAGAGAGAAAGAGAGAGAGAAGCAGAGGGGTCCCATCCATTTCTTCCCCTTGTTTTTCCCTCCCACCCACTCACTTCCGGAAAAGGGCAGGGGAAGTGGAAAGTGGAAAGGATCTCCGAGAAATCAATGGCACTTAAATGCACTTTACTCTGCCCTGGATGATGTCCAGAGGGAAGTTAATTATTAATGCCATGTGTAAAATAACTTGCAAGGCAACCGAACCGAGCCTCCATTAAGGCCGGCTGGCCAACAACAACAAGGCTGCTTCATTGATCCTCTTGCGCAAGGGTGTCGACATGGTGTAGCAGGGCAGGCAAAGGTTCAGGTCTGAGCACAGAAGGAAAAGGCAGGTGAATTCTGGCTGCAGGACCACAACACCTGGGGAAGGACCCGGTCATGAAATGCCTTGTGTTTCTAGCAATCATGCATGGAAAACATTTCTTCCTTCCTCCCCTTCCTTCTACTCCCCTTCCCTCCATCGCCTTCCTTCTTTCCTTCCTCTCTCCCTCCCTCTCTCCCTCATTTCCTCCCTCCCTCCATTTCCTTCCTTCCTTCTTTTCTGTCTCCCTCTCTCCCTCCATTTCCTCCCTCATTTCCTTCCTTCCCCCTCCCTTCCACCCTCCCTCATTTCCTTCCTCCCTCTCCCCCTCTATTTCCTTCCTTCCCCCTCTTTCCCTCCCTCCTTTCCCTCCCTCCCTCCTTTTCTTTTTCCCTCCCCTCCCTCCCTCCTTTTCTTCTTCCCTCTCTCCCTCCCTCCTCTCCCTCCATTTCATTCCTTCCTCCCTCTCTCCTTCCCCACCCTCCCTCCCTCATTTCCTTCCTTCCTTGTTCTCTCCCTCTCTCCCTCCCTCATTTCCTTCCTCCCTATCTCCCTCCATTTCTTACTTCCCTCCCTCCATTTCCTTCCTTCCTCCCTCTCCCCCTCTATTTCCTTCCTTCCCCCCTCTTTCCCTCCCTCCCTCCTTTTCTTCTTCCCTCTCTCCCTCCCTCCCTCCATTTCCTTCCTCCCTCCCTCCCCTCCCTTCTATTTTAATTATCCACCTCCTTCCCTCACTTTATCTCAGTCCTGGTTATGTCTTTTGCAAAGCCTCTGGACTTCTAAATGAAGTTATGGGTTGTGATGTCCCTGAGAAAAATACCGGACTCATTTCCCCTTTGCTAAGACATTATTAGCACTCTGGTGCCCAATTTTAATCAGTGTGGCAAAGCACAATGTAAGCTCACCTCCCAGATCTGGTAGGGAGAGACCTCTGACATCTCTTTGGAAATGACAGCATACTATTTCATTCCTAGAAACCCTCTTCTCCTACAATTTGCCCTTCAGGTTTTATGCAGCATCGTTTTGTCTCTCTCTGTCTCTGTCTCTGTCTCTCTCCTCTTTCCAGCCACGATCCAGTGAAATCCTATTGAACTGACCTATTTTTTTCCCCCCAAAGGACAAGGGAACAGTGAAGAATATTCAACCTGGGTTTCTGCAAATATTCGTAATTATTTATTTGCGGTGCTGTGAATTATTATTTTTTTTTGCCAGTGCTTCTCCCCCCACCCACCTGTCCATGCAAATCTTGTACTGTTCATTTCACTATTTTGTTTTTATTCGTGATTAACATTCTGTTTTGTTAAATTAGGGGGAAACCCAAATAGTAGACAAATGTTTTTAAACAAATTTAAACAAATAGTGGCTTTTGCTAATGCAAGGACTGAGATGCCGTTCTTAGATCCAAAAATGAAATTAAATATTTTGTGCTCATTCAAGGTAGCAAAGGCAGGGGAACACCGAACCCTTAATTCCTATACAATTTGAATGTGTGCCAGAAAGCAAACCCTAATTCTCCTTGTGGAAGGGTTACTGAGTTCAGCACCATAAGAAAAGGAAAGAGCAGAGCTTTTATCGACCCATGAGATTAATTTTGCAAATCCAACTCCAGGCCCAAGGAGATCTGTAAAGGAATCCATGAACAGTCCCAGATTCTTTTTTATAGGGACACTCAATTGTTTTAAGCATCTTCCCTCCCTCGTGAAACAGGGGACTAAAGTATCTGGGGCAAAGAGATTTTAATATCTCCCAAGGAATCACGCTTATTGAAGGGGACAGGCTATAAATTAGCGCTTAAGTTAAAATCAATTTCTAGATAATAAGCATTCCTCAAAGACAGATTGTTTGGTTTGCAGGGCCTTGTATCAAAACTTTAATTAGAGCCCCCTTTTAAAAATAAAAGCTGTCATACATTATATTGCTAATTGGACTTGACCTGCTTGGAAGGCAACTCGGCTGACCAAGGGAAACCGGTGCTAATAAAAATGATGTAGCCAGTCTTGGCCAGTTCTCCTATTGTGTATTTGAGGGAGGTGTGGGCTTGGAACTACACACACACACACACACATACCAGTCAAAACAAAAAAGAGAGTAATATCTTGAAAATCAACTGGTCTTCTTTGATGCTCATGCACCTTGCACTGAATGAGTTGGCTGTGTCAAGAAATCCACTGTGCCTGCCTTTGTCATCAGCTTAAGAAGAGGCAATGCTCCCATTTCACAAAAGCCACGATAGAAATAAAGTGAATGGGAGTGAGAACTCAAGCAGATGTCAAGAAGGAGGAGGAGGAGGAGGAGGAGGAGGAGGAGGAGGAGGAGGAGGAGGAGGAGGAGGAGGAGGAAAAACAGGAGGAGGAGAAGGAGGAAGAAGAAGTAATATTTCTTGTATTCTTACTCATGTTTATACTTATACCTATTATCTTGTAAGTGATTGACAAATCAAATAAATAAATAAAAATAAATAAAGTTTTTGCACTCAAGCCTTGTGGACGTTCAGACTCTCTTTAGTTTGTGTTTGCAGACTCTTTGATTTATTGTTTAAGAATTTTATCTGTTGTTCTTGGCAGCCTTGCAAAAACTTGGCAAGACTCTTCCTTATCGGAGCTAATTAGCTAGAAGCAGCCTTTTTATCCGTGAAGGAACAGGATTCGTAAATGAAACGTTACGAGGTTGTGCTGGTACCTTTGTCTTGCGGTTGCTCTCGGGGAACCAGGTTGGGGTCAGATCCCTACGCCATCCTGCCCCAAGCTCCAGCAACTTCACCTGCTTAGGTGTTGTGGATTTCCATTCTCTGAATCTCCCACACCCTGAAGGACCTCAGTGGGACAAGATGCGGTGGAAGGGCACCACGTTCACAGACACTGAGGTAAGAGTGAAAGAACAGAACCCAGCTTTAATTCCAAACAAGCTGGGCTCATCACGTCTGTCCAAAAGAGAGAAATAATTTGTTTGGCAAAACAGGGCTCTGTGGAAGGGCCGGACAAAGTTGGATTCATCTGTAAGCTCAGCAGATGTTCGGGTTATGAATGGAGGGATTGATTTCTGGGCATCTCTGGGTGCAAATGCCATCCAGCGTTTTTGAAGGCCTTACAAGATAACGTTGAGATTGGGTACCCAAAATATCTGCCTTGTGATGTCATTTTCCGAAATCTAAATATAGGTGGGCTTCTTGCGTTTCTTGCGCTTTGCTCGGTATCCTTTCTGACCGGGGAAGGGGGAGGGGGAGAAATCCCTCCAAATTTGTAATCGTTGCCTTATTTTCTTTTGTTGCTTGCATTGCTTCAGAGGTAGACCTTTAAACTTAATTTAAATGAATAGAATAGAATAGGAAATAGAGAATAAAATAGAATAGAATAGAACAGAGAATACACGAGAAGAGAAGAGAATAGAGAATAGAATAGAATAGAATAGAATAGGAATAGGAAATAGAATAGAGAATAGAATAGAATAGAATAGAATAGAATAGAATAGAATAGAATAGAATAGGAAATAGAGAATAAAATAGAAAAGAATAGAACAGAGAATACACTTGAATAGAGAATAGAATAGAGCATAGAATAGAATAGAGAATAGAATAGAATAGAACAGAGAATAGATAGAATAGAATAGAATAGATAATAGATAATAGATAGAATAGAATAGGGATAGGAAATAGAACAGAGAATAGAATAGAATAATAGAATAGAATAGAATAAAATTCTTTATCAGCCAAGTGTGATTGGACACACAAGGAATTTGTCTTGGTGCAAATGTTCTCAGTGTACATAAAAGAAAAGATAAACTATCTCTTGTCAGCCACTTTGCTGGACCAAAGGCGGATCAGAGACATTTCAAACATACCACCTCGACTAGAAGACCTCCAAAGTCCCCTTCCATTTCTGCCCTTCTGAATCCTTGCTGCTGAATACCAAATAGATTCTCCCTGCCAATCTTGTTTACTCTAGATTTCCTTTCCGTTCTGTTCTTTGCTTTCTCTGCAGCTGAGGGTTTTTAAAGAATAAAGTGTTGCCATTGTGTGTGTGTTGTGTTGTTGGTGTCTGTTTCTGGAGTGGAAGGGGACACTTTGATCTCTCTTTGGGTTGAGGGATCTGGTCGGATGCCAACCATGCCCATAGGGTGGAGCCGGGTAGAGAAATAAAGAAGGGCGGCTGGACAGGAAGGGAAACATTAAAAGCCCTCCCTGCTAATCTTCCACAAAGTGTGCACTCCCATAGAGGAAATATCTGCTAAATGCATTCAGGGGAAGCTGAGGGAACCATGATGCAGATTAAATCTTTCAGAAGGACAACGCTGGCTCAGAAAAAAAGTATTTCCAATGGAAAAGCCAATCAGAAAAGGCGCTCTCTGATCTTGTGGATCGGATCAGGAGAACCTCAAAGAATGCATAGAGTACTCGAATACAGCTCCTCTGCCTGGAATGCACACTGTATAACCGACATCAATACAGTCCTCTACTCCTCTGCTCATGATAGAATGAGCAGGCTCGAAATAAAATCCACCATCCATCCCTGAGCTGACCCTTGTTCCTTAACTGTTCCCTTCATCGGGCAGCTCTGTACATGTGCACACTGGGAACAGGCTCCAGCTGTTCTTCTGCTCCACTGATCTCCGACTCCGAAGATAGCTGATAGCTGTCAGACCATCTCTGCCTCCGATGCAGAGCCCTGGTCAAAGCCTTCCCCAGACTCCAGGACTGGGCCATGTTCCTTCCCAACCTCCTCACTGTCTGAATCTGTTACCAGCCTTGCTGGCCACTGGTGGGCAACAATAGTAAGTCCACACTCCTTTACCTAGAAGAAGACTTCTTGACCTCAGTTGAGTGTTACTTCTAAGTAGATGTCATCCTAAGAGCTTCGGGTCACGCTGGATGATCCCAGAACTCTTTATGTCAGCCTGATAATGAAGTCAAACATGCTCCCTGTCTCTCTCTACCTTTCCTTTGCTACCTTTGTTTATACCTTTATGAACCAGCTGGGGACAACAGCTGGTCGCTTCCCAAGCACCTTCTTTCTCCCCTGTAGGATTTGGGAACTCATTTGTTCTGCTTGTTCCTAAGCCCAGGAGATTTTAGAGAGAGAAGAACTCAGTAGGCTGAGTTAAATTAATAGGCAAGGAAGAGTTGAGTAATTATTTCACGGTATGGAGGAGGGCCTTTTGAGCCATACAGAGTGTGAACAGCCCGGAAGCCTCTTTACCAACTAACTCATGTTATCCAAAAGCAGATGTTCTTGTGGATGCTTAACTCACTGAAGCTGGTGACTTTTAGTAAAATTGGTCGGAAAAAGAAGCTACCAGATGCCTTCTGGTTTTTTTGTTTTGTGTGGCTCCCCTAGACTTAGGATGGTTCTCTTCTACAACTTTGATGATCTCATTTGCAACGTCAGGGGAAAGGCTGTGATGCAATTCAAAAAAAAAAATCAAAACCTTTTGGCGATAAAAAATTCTCCAGGTTAATTGAATTCTTGGAGATGCCTTTTCGGATAGGGCAGCTAGTGGTGGGATTCAATTTTTTTTAAAATTGCTGGTTCTGTGGGCTTGGCTTGGTAGGCATGGCAGGGGAAGGGTACTGCAAAATCCCCATTTCCTCCCCACCCCACTAACCTGCTTTCCAGCTCTGTTCTCCTGTGCAGGGCAACCAAAGGAGATCCAGCCGATCAGCTGGGACTCAATGGGAAGCGGAGAATAGATGGGGGCAGGGCCAGGGGGTATTGGCTGGTTCTCCAAACTACTCAAAGTTTCCGCTACCGGTTCTCCAGAACTGGTCAGAACCGGCTGAATACAACCACTGATGACACCTGCCCTGCGGAAAGGACATTGTTTCAACAGAGATTAGGTTACACATGACCCTGTGTGGCTTTTTTTAGGCTTTTAAAATTTGGCGTTGTGCTCATGTGTGGGTGATGGGGCCCAAGGCTGTTTTTAATGATGTTTGGTTGCTTTGTACTTTTATTTTTCGTTTTATATATTTTCTCTCTTTTATAGAACTGTTGATATCCTTCCTTGACTTTGGATTGCATTTTTTAAAGCGGTAAGTAGACGGCAGTTATTTCTGTGCATTTAGTGATAGCTGATCTGTCTAAATTATCATAGGAATAAGACACACAAACATACACACACACATTTTTCATTTGCTCAACTGCATTTCAGCTGTCCTTGTTTATTATTTTCAGCTTTCTCTTTTATTGTTTTTCACCTTGCCCCAAAGGAACTGGCATGTCCTTGGGGAAGAAAGGGAGGAAAAAAAGGAACTGGCATGTCCTTGGGGAAGAAAGGGAGGAAAAAGGTCCAGAAAAAAGAAAGAAAGTAGGAAGGAAGGAAGGACGGAAAGAAGGAAGGAAGGAAGGAAGGAAGGAAGGAAGGAAGGAAGGAAGGAAGGAAAGAAAGAAAGAAAGAAAGAAAGAAAGAAAGAAAGAAAGAAAGAAA
>CM066335.1:23980349-24232849 GCA_033807585.1 Hydrophis major
CTTCTGCTGGACTAGAAGACCTTCAAAGTCCCTTCCAGTTCTATTCCAGTCTATCTAAGTGGAAGTTACTACTCAGTGGCTTACTCACCCAGGTCTGAGTGCAAGAAGCAAGAAGTACAAGTAGTGTTCAAATTGCAGCCTTTCGTTTAGGGACTGTTTGAAGTTACAATGGCACCCCAAAAAAGGTGACTTGTGACCATTTTCACACTTACAACCATTGCAGCAACCTAGGTCACGTGATCAAAATTTGGATGCTGGGAGGAGGAAGAGGAGGTGGACTATGGGGTCCTTGATGCTCACTGAGTTTGCTTGTTTCCTTGCAGACATTTCATTACCAAACTAGGTAATATCATCAGTGCTGGGAGGGAGTAAAGGTTTCAGAGAGGAGGAGGAGGAGAATGACTATGCGCCCTTAATGCTCTCTGAGCTTGGTGGTTTTCTTGCAGACATTTCATAACCCAATTAGATAACATCATTAGTGATAACTTATGACTTATGAATTACATCCTGAGCATGAAGCTTTAAGCAAAAAACAACACTAACATTAACAACACAACCATTAGTTTTACCCTCTGTGTTGGTTTCAGGAATGGTGAGGATTTCAAATATGTGTGTGTGTGTGTGTGTGTGTGTGTAGAGAGAGAGACAGAGAGAGAGAGAGAAAGAGACAGAGAGACACAGAGGGAGAGAGAGACAGAGAGAGAGAGAGAAAGAGACAGACACACAGAGAGAGAGAGACAGAGAGAGACACACACACACACACACAGAGAGACACAGAGAGAGAGACAGAGAGAGAGACACACACAGAGAGAGAGACAGAGAGAGACAAAGAGAGAGAAAGAGAGACAGAGAGAGAGAGAGAGAGAGAGACAGAGAGAGAGAGAGAGAGAGAGAGACAAAGAGAGAGAGAAAGAGACAGAGAGAAAGAGACAGAGAGACAGAGAGAGAGAGACAGAGAGATAGATAGAGAGAGAGAGACAAAGAGAGATAAAGAGACAGAGACAGAGAGAGAGAGAGACAGAGAGAGACAAAGAGAGAGAGAAAGAGACAGAGAAAGAGACAGAGAGAGAGAGACAGACAGACAGAGAGAGAGAAAGAGACACAAAGAGAGGGGGGGGGGTAGGTCGAAATTCTTCCACAGCCACTTTATTGTAGGCCAGTGAAATAAATGTTTCCAAAGTGAACAGCTGGCATCTCTTTTCATAAAAGATTCTCTTGTGGGAGGACTATTTCCAAACAATTTCACACTAGCTCCATTCACAGGGACTATAGTTAAGGCTGTGTCAATTCTTCTCTAACTTCTTCTTCTTCTTTTTTTTTTTTTACAACTTTCGAGTGGAGCCATAATTAGCTGTGAATTGAAATAGCTTCACTCTATGGATTTAATAGGATTTCTCCACTTTCTGAAATATGAATCGAGTCAGACTTTTTCTCGCCCATCATAAGGGGCAACGTAGTGAATGAGTTAAACAACACCAGCAAAAAAAAACAACAACAAACCCACACACCCAAAACAACAACCCTTGAACATAATTTAGACAGTTTTTTGTGTAAAAATAGCACAATAGCAGTCAAGGTTAAATTCTTCTTTGACTTTTAGAACCAGATCAATTTCTCTTAAGAGATATTGGATAATCTTCATTTCAAGGAGCAGGGAAGCCAGCCCCTTTTCACTAAAGACAGGCAGTCCTCGTTTTACGACTGCAATTTGCTAAGCAAGACGTTTGCCCTGTTTTACAACACCGTGGTTGTTAAGCTAGTTGCTCGGTCGTTAAGTGAATCTGACTTCCCCAATGACTTTGCTTGTCAAGAAGGTCGCAAAACGTCATAAATGCGAGTCCTTGGGCGAGCATCTGAATTTTGATTCCGGAGGCCATGAGAGTCATAAGTGGAGAAAAAACCCCATCATAAATCAATTCTTTTAGGTGCTGTTGTAACTCTGAATGTTTGCTAAATGAATGTTTGCAGATTGAGGATTGGCTGTAGGAGGGGAATGCCAAAACCGAATCGGCAAAATGTAAAATTGTAGAATAACAGAGTTAGAAGGGACCTTGGAGGTCATCTAATCCAGGGGTCGCCAACCTTTTTAGACCTCAGGGACCACCAAACTTATAATTTTAAATCCCTTAACCGGAGACCCTGGGAAAATCCCCCCAAGAAAATCTGCAGGAAAATCCCCCACCCCATTTTCCTACCGATCGATTGTTCTTTATTTGGGATCACAGGATTCCATCTCCATCTCCGTTCTCAGGGGGAGAGAGAGAGAGAGAGAGACTTTTGGCTTCATGCAAGGAAAACAGCAGAAGCAGCAGAAGCCTTTCTTTCTCTCCTCCAAACTCTACCAGAAATGAGTCTTTGTGAGACTTGTCATGCTGATGCAGCCTCTTGGCGCAGGAGGCCTTTCAGGGTCCCAAAGACTCAATTCTGGTGGACTTTGGGGGAGAGAAAGAAAGACTTTTGCTGCTTTCCTTGCATGCAGCCAAAAGCAGAAGAAGAAAGTAGTGGAAAGAAGCAGCCTGGTGGCCAGATGAGGTGCGAGGGGTGAGTGAGGCAAGTTCCCCTCTCTCTCCCCTTTTCCCCCTCCCCTCAATACCTTGTGTTGTTCGCAATTCAAGTGACGCAAGCCTTGTGTTCCCGCATAGCCTGGATTAATTGCTTTGGGAGTGACATTTCTCTTCGCACCACCAAAATTTTCTCACGGATCACCAGTGGTCCCCAGCCTCGAGCAGGAGAGTCATGAATGATTGAATGGAAAAAGATTTGGATTTCTGTAACGCCTGTTGCAAACTTAAAAGCCACCTCATAGTCTGCAGAAGGTGCTACCTCTGTTTTGGTGTGAGATTCTTTTTTAAAAAAATATTCTTAAATCTTTGTTATCATTTTTATTCTTCTTTTACTTTGATGCACTAGGTCAGCCATATCTGCAGGGGCAGAAAAAGGATTTAATTGCTTTTCTTCTTTCATCTCAGGGTGACCATCCCATTAATAATGCACTAGAAGCCGCAAAGAAATTCATGTTAAGATTAGCGATTAATTGATATTTGGAAAGATTTCAATCCACATTGGAGGAAGGTGACCCATTACAGCCTTAATTCTTTTAGCTTCTGCTTCATTATTTTTAAAATTGGTAAACGGTCATACATTTTGGGGGACAGGGAGGGAGTTTGATCAAAGTCCCCCTTTTGTCCTGTTCAGCCCCCTAAAAAATAAGGTGATTGCTTTGAAGCTGATGCATTACTCCAAAGAAGCACAGGAAAATTTGAAAATTGGAAGGATGTCAACTCATAAAATATTTCTATGGTCTTTGTAGAGTTGCCAACAGAAAGGGGGGGGGAAAGGAGGTTGAAAGAGCAGTGCGGCAGCTTGGAAATAGAAAGTGAGAAATAGTTTTCAAAGATGATAACTAGGTGACTGAGGTTTCTGTCGCACAGAATTCTGGCTGGAGGGCATGATTGATGACTCTTGGCTATGGATGTGTCCCATTGGAGAATATGAATTATGAAACACCCAGGGGATGGGAAGAAAACCAGGCTCATGGGTGACAATAAATTATGTGCCTCAGAGTCAGCTGCACCCAGGCAGTGCCGGACATGTTAACTCCCAATAAATCCTTTTGAAGTTTTGACCAAAGACAGATCTCAGAAGAATACCATGTCTCCCCTGAAAATATGACCAACTCAGAAAGTAAGTCCTAGCTTGATTTTTACACATGCACCCAAAATACCCTCCCTCCCTCCCTTCTTCCTTCCTTCCTCCCCTCCCCTCCCTCCCTCCCTTCCCTCCCTTCCCTTTTTCTCCCCTTTTTCAAACACTACATAACCCCTCTTTTTTTGCCAAAATGGAGACACTTCACGTGAAGCAAGAACTGCCAACCCTGACCCTGGACTTTAAAAGTGTGAATGGAGTCCGCTTTGCAGGCGAAGCTGGTGTTAGCTTGGAAGTGGCTACAATCGGGTGAGTTTTAGTGATAAGTGTTTGAAGTTCAGAGGAGTGGAATGATGTAGGGAGTTTCTAACGGGAAGCAATTTGGATCTGTTTCAAGTCTGCAGCATGTGAGTGAGTGAGAAAGAGAGAGAGAGAGCTAGAAACAGAGAGTTAAAGAGAGAGAGAGAGAGAGAAAGGGAGCTAAAGAGAGAGAGAGAGAGATGTAGAGAGATAACTAGAGAGAGAGTTAGAGAGAGCAGGAGAGAAAGAGAGCTAAAGAGAGCTAGAGAGAGAGAGCTAGAGAAAGAGCTAAAGAGAGAGAGAGAGCTAGAGAGAGAGAGAGAGAGCTAAAGAAAGAGAGAGCTAAAGAGAGCTAGAGAGAGTGAGAACTAGAGAGAAAGAGAGCTAGAGAGAGAGAGCTAGAGAAAGAGCTAAAGAGAAAGAGAGCTGGAGGGAGAGAGTTAGAGAGAGAGAGAGAGTTAAAGAAAGAGAGAGCTAAAGAGAACTAGCGATAGAGCTAGAGAGAGAGAGAGCTAAAGAGAGCTAAAGAGAGCTAGAGAGAGTGAGAACTAGAGAGAAAGAGAGCTAAAGAGAGATGTGGGGCATCATTAAAATGCAAGTGGCCTTCCCCCATTTAGTTATTAAAATGTCAAAGGAAACTTAGACTCCAGTTTTACATAAATAGGAGGACAAAGAGCTGTCGAGAATACTGATAGTCCACTTGATGAGCCTCCTTAATGAAAGCGCGGGAGGTTCCCTTCACTCCAACTCATTCAAGGCCAAAAAAGGATTTGTCCTTCTGAGGAATGAAGGAAGACCGAACTCTTAGTCCAAACTAGAGATTATACCTACAGTTTCAGGCTTCCTTTTGGCTCTTTCTCAGATCCAAGGCAAATACAGACCCACAATGGCCTGTTTGTTTTTAACCATTTTGTTTATCCATACTGTCGATGGCTCTTTTTTTTTCCTTTTTTTCCTTTTTTCTTTTGTAGACGATTAGCATCGCTCATCCATATGGGCATTCGGGGAACGGTTTAAATGCTGGTTTTATTGGCTGACTATTTTGCTAAGCTTTCCTACTCTGGTTCTTTTAATTTGCCAGGTTTGCCCATACTTAAAAAACAACAACTCTTTCATTGATTTATCGGCTTGGACTGATTAATTAAAATAAAGCGTAGAGTGGAGTAAACTTGCAATGGAGTCACCGTGGGGCAGTTTCCTTTTCTTTTAATTAGAACAGGGATGGGATAAATTATATTTTTCCCTGGTGGTGGTGGCTGATCTTTCGAAAGAGATCATTGTTTCCAACTCTAGGCCAAAGAATTTGTTCTTTACAGTCCATGAACAGAATAAAGTCGCGTGTATCACCAGGGTTGAAATTTTGGGCTTGGACAACCTTAAACTACACCGCCTACGGCTGGACTTAAGCACGGTACCCAAAATTATCCTTCCAGCCAATGATGACTTCAGCTTCAATCACAACAATACAAGAGCACACAACAGATACAAACTCAATGTAAACTGCTCCAAACTCGATTGCAGAAACTCGATTGCAGAAAGTACTAATCTACATCGTGTATCTAATTCTTCAGCAACAGCGCCTGGAATGCACTCCCTGAATCTGTAGTTACATCCTCTAACTTCCACTCCTTTAACCTCAAATTAACCACTATTGACCTCACCCCAATCCTAAGAGGTCTGTAAGGGGCCTGGTTAAGTGCACCATCGTGCCTACCGTCCCTGTCCTATTGTCCCCATTTATTTGTACCTATTTCTTCTATTCTTATTCATGTTTATACTTATACCTGTTTATACTTATCCCTATTACCTTGTAAGTAATTGACAAATCCAATAAATAAAATAAAATAAATAAATGTCCCTTGCTTTCCCCTCTCCTCTTCCTTTCTGTCAAACTCCTTCAATAGGATGGAAAATGAATTGCTTTCAATATTTTTCCCCAAAGGAGAGGATGATTTTAGGGACTGACAAATAAAGACATTTTTCTTGGATATCAGCCCCATTTCCTTCTAGCTGTTGATGTAGCTGTTCATCAAGCAATGGGGCCGTTAATACAAGTAATCCTTGACTTACAACCATTCGTTTAGTGACTGTTCAAAGACATCAAGGGAGCAAAAAAATGATTTATGACTGGTCCTCACACTTATGACCCATTGCGGCATTCCCCACGGTCACATGGCCAGAATTTGGGTGCTGGGTGATTAGCTTGGATTTACAATGGTTGTGGTGGCTCAGAGTCATGGGATTGCCACTGGCAGTCTTCCCAAATAGCGATAGCACTTAGACTTATACACCACATTACAGTGCTTTAAAGCCCCCTCTAAGCAGTTTACAACCTATTGTCCCCAACAATCTGGGTTTTACCCACCTCGAAAAGACAGAAAGCTGAGTCAACCTGGAGCTGGTCAGGATTGAACTCCTGACAGTGGGTAGAGTTAGCCTGCCATACGGCATTCTAATCACTGCACCACTACAGTTCTTTCTTTCTTTCTTTCTTTCTTTCTTCCTTCCTTCCTTCCTTTCTCACTCACTTCCTCCCTCCCTCTTTCCCTCCCTCCTCTCCTCCCTCCCTCCCTTCCTTCCTCCCTTCCTCCCTCCCTCTTCCCCTCCCTCCCTCCTCTCCTTCCTTCCTTCCTCACTTCCTCCCTCCCTCTTTCCTTCCTTCCTTCCTTCCTTCCATCCTTCCTTCCTCCCTCCCTCCCTCCCTCCCTTTCTCCCTCCCTCTTCCCCTCCCTCCCTCCTCTCCTTCCTTCCTCACTTCCTCCCTCCCTCTTTCCCTCCCTCCTCTCCTTCCTTCCTTCCTTCCTTCCTTCCTCACTCACTTCCTCCCTCCTTCTTTCCCTCTTTCCCTCCCTCCTCTCCTTCCTTCCTTCCTTCCTTCCTTCCTTCCTCCCTCCCTCCCTCCCTCCCTCCCTCCTTCCTTCCTTCCTTCCTTCCTTCCTTCCTTCCTTCCTTCCTTCCTTCCTTCCTTCCTTCCTTCCTTCCTTCCTTCCTTCTTTTGCAGTAAGCACTAGCACTTAGACTTATATCCCGCTTCACAGTGCTTTACAGCCCTCTCAAAGCAGTTCACAGAGTCAAACCACTGCCCCCAAACAATCCGGGTCCTCATTTGACCAACCTTGCTAGGATGGAAGGCTGAATCAACCTTTTTTAAAAAAAAAAAAATTTTTTTTTTTAATTTTATTTATGCAAACATTCCATCTTTTACATGAACAGTGTGTCATCTGAGTTTACATATCTCATGCAATAATCATGAGAGCTCAGACATATTCATTGCTTTCGCTTTAATACTCTATTCTTACATCATACTAATCTACATCGTGTATCTAATTCTTCTAACATTCCCCATTCTTGACATTTTTAATTCTTACCACATTTTTACTAGGTTGAGTCAACCTTGAGCTGGTCAGGACCGAACTCCAGGAAATGGGCAGTGAGTCAGCCTGCAATACTGCATTCTAACCACTACAGCTTTTCCTCAATCCCTCTTTCCCTCCCTCCCTCCCCCTCCTCCTATCTCCCTCCTTCCTTCCTCCCCCTCCTATCTCCCTCCCTCCCTCCCTCCATTTCCTTCCTGGGCTGGGAGCCATTGGTGGTCTGTGAGAAAATTTTGGTGGTCCTCGGAGAAATGTCACCCCCAAAGCAATAAATCCTGGCTATGTGGGAACATAAGGCTGTGCCGTCTACATGGCTGCAGAAACACAAAGCTTGCGTTGCTTGCATTGTGAACAACATGAGGTAGTGAGGGGAGGGGGGAAGCATCGATGGGGGGAACCTCAGCCCACTTGCCCCACGCGCCTGGCCTGGCCACCGGGCTGCTTCTTTCTGGTTCTTCCTTCTACTTTTGATTCCACCAAACTCCGCCAGAAATGATTATTTGGGACCCTGCAAGGCCTCCTGCTCCAAGCGGCTGCACCAGCAAAGGCTAATTTCTGGCGGAGTTTGCTGTTTTCCTTGCATGAAGCCAAAAGTCTCTCTCTCTCTCTCTGTCCCCCTGAGAACGGAGCTGCAATCCCTAATAAAGAATGATCGATTGGTAGGAAAATGGGGTGTGGCACGGGCTTTAAAATTATGAGTTTGGTGGTCCCTGAAGTCCAAAAGTTTGGCGACCCCCGGACTAGATAGCCACTTTCAAAAATGTCTGAGTTTTTTTTTTTAAATATATTTTCTTTGGAGGGGGGGGGATTTCTTAATTGATATCACTCATTCCATAGCTGGAGGGCAGAGGAGATGCTAAAAGACTAACTTCAGAACCTCACGTGATTTAAATGCACCACCGTTTTAATGAAGGTTATACAGCCATTATGGGCAGAAAGCTTTCAAAAGCTCCAGTACAAAAAGGAGGGAGAAATTAACCTAAATCATGAGACCATAATGGGTGCATCAAGCAACTTAGCCTTTTAAATGAAAATATTCATGTCCGCAGCATATCCCTGCGAATTGCCGGGCGCTAAGGAGCTAAGATGATTGAAGCGGGGCGGGGAGGGGGGAGCCTAATTTTTTTTCCTTATTTTGGTTAGCCCGATATTGTCATTCGGTGGTAATTGGCCCCCAGTATCAAAGAGCAGATGGATGGTTCCGTCGGTCCATTTAAGAGAGAAGGTTAGTTGCTTTTCTTTAGGCCAGATACAAAAATCTGATTACCTAGCAATCTTTAATTTGCTGCACTTTGAGCAACATAGCGAGTGGTTTTTGTGCTGTGGTTCGACATTTGCATTTCTGCAATTTGCATTTTTTAATTTCCCAGCGCACGGCTCCACACCTCACACGAGGATCCCTCCTGGGAAGGGAAAGAATATTTTTCACTGGGAATGGTACTATTTCTTTTCTACTTGTTATTTTCCTCCCCCCCCCCCCCGCCACCATCCAACCACACACACACCAGTGGTGGGATTCACATTTTTGTTATTACTGGTTCTTTGGGCATGGCATGGCGGGCATGGCATAGCTTGGTGGGTGTGGCTTGGTGGGCGTGGCAGGGGAAGGATACTGCAAAATCCACCTTCCCTCCCCATCCCACTAACCTGCTTTCCAGCTCCGTTCTCCTGGGCAGGGCAACCAAAGAAGACCCAGCCGATCAGCTGGGACTCGATGGGAGGCAGGGAAGAGATGGGGTTGGCGGGGCCAGTCAGAGATGGGATTGGACGGTTCTCCGAACTACTCAAAATTTCCACTAGCAGTTATCCAGAACTGGTCAGAACCGGCTGAATAACCACCGTCTGACACCGTCCCCCCCAAATGGCTTGCAAGTTTGTGTAGCTAATTTGATTTGTGACTTTGGTCGGCCAGGGTCTGCCCTAAATGAGGCAGGGAAGAGAAAAGTGGGATGTCACCAGCAGACTCTGGAAGTCTAAATGGTGTGAATGAACTTCTGGAATTACTCAAAGTAGGACCTTTTTTTAAAAAAAAAGATAGGTCAAACTAATAGAATGATAGAGATGGAAGAGACCTTGGAGGTCTTCTAGTCCAACCCTCTGCCTAGGCAGGAAACCCTCCACCACTTCAGACCAATGGCTGTCCAATCTCTTCTTAAAAACTTCCCGTGTTGGAGCATTCCCCACTTCTGGAAGCAAGGAGTTCCACTGATTCATTGTCTTCGCGGTCAGGAAATTTCTCCTTAGTTCTAGGTTGTTTCTCTCCTTGATTTGCTTCCATCCATTGGTGCTCCTCAGTTGCAGAAGACTAAAATGTCTGGCATTGCCCCGGGATTATAAGAATGGTGAGAGTGGCAGAGTGGGAGCGAGTAATGGTTTAAACAAGCGTTATTTTAAAGGAAACCCACTGCTGCAGTTTTGTGGGTGGATAAGAAATAGGGGTGGCGAGGTTTTGAATGGATGCCCCATCAACAATGTTTGTGAGTTGTTGGAGCAAAGAGTGAATCGAGTGGTCTCTTTGGGTTCTCTCAAGTTGAGAGAACCGGCCAGATCCAGATAATGAGAGATCTCGCAGAACTGTAGCGTTGCTCTCCAGAATCCACACAAGGCAAATGGAGGTCAGAAGGGTATCTCTCATTTTCCTGAGAACTGCCTGCTTCCTAATTTGAGGATAAATGATGCTGAATAAGAACACAAAGTCATAAAACATAATCAGATGGGCAGCTTACGTAGGGTTTACAAGAGAGACGGTGGCTGTTTTATACTGAAGCGCTAATGCTGTGGACGGCCCACCAAAGATAACAAGATTTCATGGGAAAGTGCTGGGATTTTATTTAGCCCTAGATTGGCTTCTGTGATTCAGAATTCCTGACAGCTGCTAGATGGAAGTGAGGGACAGTTTCTAATTTGCTTGGCTTTGCAGAGATGCTCAGGATATAGTCACTGAAATAATAGTGGGAAGGAGCGTTCAGAAAATTAGTCCTCGCCATATTTTCACAGTTCACAGCATGGAATGATATTGTGGATCATTTCGGAGCATCGGTGATGGATCCTCAAAATGTCCAGGCACTGGATGACGTTTATATTCTGCTTGAAAGATGGAGAAGATTGAAGACACGTTCTTAGATGCTTCCAAAATGTTGTGCTGAAAATCTGCCAAAAAAGAAAATGTAGCCTGAAAGCAACACAACCTGCTTTTCAATATGTCAAGGGAAGGGAAATGAAACTCCATTTGTTCCAAAGGAAAAGTGTTGCAATAATTATAAACGTATGATGGACTAAAGAAGAGAAGTGAAGAGAAGAGAAGAGAAGAGAAGAGAAGAGAAGAGAAGAGAAGGGAAGGGAAGAGAAGAGAAGAGAAGAGAAAAGAGAGAAGAGAAGAGAAGAGAAGAGAAGAGAAGAGAAGAGAAGAGAAGAGAAGAGAAGAAAGAGAAGAGAGAAGAGAAGAGAAGAGAAGAGAAGAGAAGAGAAGAGAAGAGAAGAGAAGAGAAGAGAAGAGAAGAGAAGAATTGGAAGGGACCTTGGAGGTCTTCTAGTCCCCTCCCCAGCTGAAGGAGGAGAACCTATCTAGATCAGAACCATCTAATTCTGACATTTCCTCCTCTCCTTTCTTCTCTCTGCTCTTCTCAACTCCTGTGATAACTGGTGACTGTCAGCTCCCTTTCTCTTCCATATTGTAACGCCCAAATCCCAAACCCATTGGAGAGCAGCGGATGTTAAAATAATGTAGAAAATCAAGGGTTTTCCTCGGAGAAAGATGTACTGTCTGGACCAAGGATCATACTTGGGTCTTTTGAGCCGCCTGTCACTTTACAAGGTCACATTCATATCAGTTGAAAAGTCCATGCAGTTAGCATGGCCACTCCCATTTAATGCCACTTTTCACTTGTCACATTAAACATTGCAATTCAGAGCAAACGTTGGCTCGGAGGACAGGATGAACTTTGAGATTTCTATAGGCCTGAAGTTGCATATTGACCAATGCTGGGCAGGAAGAACTTGCTCTAAAGCAGGGGTCTCCAACCTTGGCTCCTGGAAGCCTGGCGGACTTCAACTCCCAGAGTTCCACAGCCAAGCTGGCTGTGGAATTCTGGGAGTTGAAGTCCACCAGGCTTCCAGGGGCCAAGGTTGGAGACCCCTGCTCTAAAGGGATACTTTCTTCTTCAAACTGGGACTGGTGTAACGCTTTCTTCAAAGAAAAGCACACCAGTCCTAACAAAGGCAAGGCGATGCTCTGAAAGTCGTGGGATTGGTGGTTGGCTGTATTAGGAGAAGAGAGACAATTAAAATAAAAAAAACTTCTACCATGGAATCAAAGCTCTGCCTGTCAGGCACAAGAAACCCAGACCAACCCAAGGAGTTATTTCAGAATAGTTTTCCCAAAGATGATTTCCCCCAAAAAGCAACTGGATTTCCTTGGTTTTTTTTTCCTTTCAAAATGTTTGGCTTCTTGTTCAAGAAGCTTCTTCAGTTCTGAAGGCATCAGAAGTGAAGAAGCTTCTTGGATGAGAAGTGAAACATTTTGAAGCAACCCCGCCCCCCCCCCCAAGAAAGTTCAATAGCCTTTTGAGAAAAAGCAACTTTGGCACAACCATGACCTGGATAACTGAATCCTGGATAATAGACATTCAGAGCCATTCCTTTATAGTTGCTCATCTATAGACAGAGATCTTGCCGGACTAAAGCACAAATGTATCTCACTATTAGATACATCCTATGAAAGGTCCTCCTTGGCTCTCTTCCTGCATACCAAAGATTCTAAGCTGATTGGCCTCTTTGTTCCGTGGGGCAAACCCCCCCCCCCACTCTCCTGTAACTTTGTACTATATTTCACCATGTTACTGCAGGTCAAGATGGCTGCCGTTTTCTTCATGCTTGTCTGCCCTATAAAGTAGCCCAGACTAAGAAACCAAGGCCCTATGTTGTGGCCTGCCAGGGGCCAGCGGAGCTGGTGGCAGATTCAACCAGTGAGAAGGTTGGGGAGGTACCTGGGCCAGTCCTGGAGTCTGGGGAAGGCTTTGATGAGGGCTCTGCATTGGAGGCAGAGATGGGGCCAGGGCTGTCCGACAGTTATCAGCTGCCTTCAAAGTTGGAGATCAGTGGGGAAGAAGAACAGCTGGAGCCTGTTCCCAGTGTGTGCATGCACAGAGCTGCCAGAAGAAGGGAATAGTTAAGGAACAAGAGTCGACTCAGGAATAAAGCCACAGGTGGATGGTGAATGGCTCCTTCCATACGGAATAAAGAAGAGCGAAAAGGGAAGTGGGGTTTTCAAGAGACAATTTGTTCAATTCATTAGGGTGAAGGTCTGTTCCTGACTCCTTGCCAAGTATTGTACGATACAGAGCAGCATTTGGAGGATATTGGCATGACAACGCTCCAAGCCTGAGAAAGGTCTGTCGTTGTGCAATCTCTTGAAAGACGGTTGGCCGAGACTTTGCTGAAGAGGAATTCCCTTTAACCTAAATAAAAGGGCTTTATTGGGACAAGGAGTCTGCTTCATGCTTTTGGGGAAACCTAGGTCAGAACACCCCATAGGTATAGAACTACCAAGCTCCTGTCCTTCCACCTGTTCTTTATAACCCTGGCTTAGGTGAATAATTATTTGGACGGAACATGGTTGTTCCAAATTGCTTTCTCACTCCATCAAGTTCAGCCTTGTGAAATGCCCCGCTCAGCTGCTACTCTGAGGTATTTCACTTCCCCTTCCACTGAAACCAGAATATGGTCTCTAGTGAACCCAACATTCACTAGAGCGCCTTTAACAGCATGCATGTTGGAAGTTCACAGCCATTAAATCTGGAAGGCTGACTCATGATGGATTACCTTGGGCAACACTTTCCCCAAAGGTTATGCAGTACACAACTACACGGAGGCCAAAGATCATTGTACGCCTCCTACTGCAACATTCCCATCAAAACATGTTTATTCTACTTAAAAAGGTCACATTGAGAAAACAAAGAAAGGAAAAGTATAACGGGGGAAAGGGAAAGGGTCTCTCTGTGAAAAGTCTAATCGCTGATATATCAAATGTTAAGAATTAGCCCCAAATTGTGGCTCGCAGAAGGCAGATGACCAAATTTTGTGAGCCAAAAAGGCCTAATCAGAGGTGGGTATTCAGGCGGTTTTGACCAGCTCTGGAGAACCAGTAGTGGAAATGTTGAGTAGTTCGGAGAACCAGCAAATCCCACCTCTGACTGGCACCATTCGCATCTATTCTCCGCCTCCCGAGTCCCAGCTGATTGGCTGGGTCTTCTTTTGTTGCCCTGCACAGGAGAATGGAGCTGGAAAGCAGGTTAGAGGGGTGGGGAGGGAATGGGGATTTTGCAGTAACCTTCTCCTGCCACACCCACCAAGCAACACCCAGAGAACCAGTAGTAAAAACAATTGAAAACCACCACTGGAGCAGGGATGTCAAACTTGAGGCATGTGGGTGGCATCCAGCCCATGGGTTGCTTAGATGTGGCCCACGGAACCAACCTGGAAATATCAAAGGACTGGCCTATGATGCCTCTGCCAGTGAAAATGGAGCCGGGATGGGCCTCCCCAAGCTCCGTTTTCATTGGCAGAGGGCTGTAAGAGGCGGTCACAGTTGAAAACAGAGCCTTGATGAGTGACATCAAGCTGGCCACGTCCCCTGACTATGCCCCCAGCCCCCCTCCCCCCGCCGAGGTCAAACACAACCCCGATGCGGCTCTCAATGAAATCGAGTTTGACACTGCAGAACTGATTACTAGAGTCTGTAAAAACGACATCACAGATAACGGACAATCAGAGTTGGAAGGGACCTTTTGGTCATCTAGTCCAACTCCCTGCCCAAGCAGGAGACCCTACACCATTTCTGACAGATGGGAGTCCAATTTCTTCTTGAAAGTCTCAAGTGATGAAGCTCCCACAACCTCTGAAGGCAACTTCTATTCCATGGGTTGATTGTTCTCACTGTCAGAAAATTCCTCCTTATTTCCAGATTGAATCTCTCCTTGTTCAGTTTCCATCCATTCTTCCTTGTCTGGCCTTCAGGGGCTTTAGAAAATAGCTTGATCCCTTCCTCCTCTCTATGGCAGCCCCGCAAATATTGGAAGGCTGCTATCCTGTCTCCCTTGGTCCTTCTCTTCCCTAGACTAGCCAGGCCCAGTTCTTGCAACTATTTTAGCCTCCAGTCCCCTCATCATCCTAGTTGCTCTTCTCTGCACTTTTTCTAGAGTCTCAACAACATCTTTTTTGTAGTGTGGTGACCAAATCTGGATGCAGCATTCTAGGTGTGGCCTTACTAAGTCTTTATAGAGTGGTATTAGTACCTCCCTTGATCTTGATTGTATCCCTCTTTGGATACAATCACCCCTTAGGAAGGAGTGCATCGTTCTAACACCTCTGGCCATTGACCTTTATTTGTTAGCCCAGCGATCTGGAAAAAGAAAGAAAGAAAGAAATTCCCTTTTATTCAGTTCCAGCTAGTCTGCTTGTGTACTCATTCAGGTGAACCCGAAGAATTATCCTGCGTGGAACCAACTTCCCTTTTTCTGCATTTCCTTTCTCTCTCTTTCTCTCTCCCTCCGCTGTCCCCTTCCTTTGTTCTCTGGAAGATTATTACCCTCCCCAAATGCCAATAAATCCTATTCTGAAGTACTAAAAAAAATTTGACTTGTTTGTTTATCCTTGGGCCAGGCCGTTTATGCAGAGTATCAAAGTGCCAACTTTGCTTGTCTGTGCTACACGGTGCTCAACCTTGACCCAGAAGGAGAGCTCTCCGCTAACAGAGAGGGAAGTGAGATAAATCACCCTCTAAGCAAACAAAATTGCCTGGATCTGCTGAGCAGAGTCTTCAGTCACCAAAGCAAATATGGTGATATTATTACCTGTGGGCTTTGGCACACGGTATTTTAAGGCTGGATTCAAGAGCTGGTGTTTCTGCAGCCCAGTTTAACATTGCTACCTCTGGAAAGGTAGGCAATGACCATAAATTCCTTTGGTAATGATTAACAGGCATTTGAACTCTGGCTGTTCTAAAATAGGGAACAATTGTCCTGTTAGGATTCTGACTGTGTCAAAAGATCACGAGAGGACCAAAATCTCCCCTGCCTTATCCCTTCTTTCCCAATAAGTCTGGAAAACTAGTTCACTTGAGAAGCTGTGTCCATGTCTGGTGACCACTGATGAACTGGCAAGTGTGTGGTTGGTCGATCTCCAGCTATCTGGTATCTCTCCCATGTAGGTCAACACCTATGCTAGCTTCAGGTGGAGAAAAACTCGCCCCACCTGCTCCTTCTGTTCCTCTCATTTTGTCTTCATTGGAAACTTACCTCCCAAGGGTGTCCTTTGAGAGTTCGAGACTACAGATCCCAGAATTCCTAGTTAGCGCGGTGACGTAACTGTCAATTGTGGAAGCAGGTGTCCATAACATCTGGATCGAGCTGGCTGGAGGAGCCTCAGCTGTTCTTCTCAGGTGGAACATGGATGAGCTTAAGGACTGCAACTTTCTGATCTTTGTTCTAAACGTTGCTTGACATGTCAGTAAAAAAAACGCAATGGGTCTCCACTCCTGAGCCTATTTGTGGTTGTGTCCCTTTGTCACAACCTGAAAAGGGCTCATGGTGGACCTCAGAATAAGCCCTAATGTCAAGAACATCTTTACACTTCTGGATGATTGCCCCAAAGGTGCTTTTCCAAGAGGCAAGTGGACTTTCTGGTTTTTCTTTGAAGACGTTTTCACTTCTCATCCCAGAACCTTCTTCAGCTCTGATAGAAGCTGAAGAAGCTTCTTGGATGAGAAGCAAAATCTCTTCAAAGAAAAACCAGAAAGTCCACTTGCCTCCTGAAAAAAAAAAAAAAAAAGCAAAAAAGCACCTTTGGGACACCTGGATGATGGAAAATCTCTCCAGACTTCTGATTGTGGAGATTTCATTTCATAAATGGGCCATTGATTAAGAAGACACAACAAGAAAAGAGAAAAGAGGGCTTCCAGTTTTAAATCGATAAATGAAGTTTTCAGTATTTGGAAGCATTGGAGGATGTATAATATTTACCCTCCTCCTCCTCCTCCTCCTCTGAAATTGCAACTCTCCTTATGAGTTTGGATGGTGTTAATGATTAACACGAAGTCAGTGGAATTCCGCCGTCAGAGTTCTGCGCCCAAAGAGCGAACTGCGTTGCTAAATCAGCAAAGGCAGTTGTCAAGGTAACCTCTATGTAATCTATTTAACTGGCTCCCAAAACACCAATCAAGGTCAGATAACACACTCAAGCACCATATGAATACACTCATACTGTATAAAGCTTTGTATTGAGACAGCAGGGAGGGAGAGAAAGCTCATTACAAAGGAAGGAAGGAAGGAGGGAGGCAGGGAGGCAGAGAGGAGCACCTAAATTCGGTTTGGAAAACGTGTTAATTGGCTATGGTGAGGGGAAGGCCAGGTAAGCCTGCCGTTCTTTGGAGCATGGCTGGAGGTAGTAGGAATGGAGGGGGAAAAATTGCGATCCAAACAGAATGGAAATTTTGGTCTTTCTCTCTCTCTCTCTCTTTAAGAGGCAAGCCTTGGTAAATTATTCATTTCACTTATTGTTTTATTAATGCCCAGACTTGTATTTACATTCTGATATACAGTAGTAAGCTGGGCTCATTCGTGGCAGATTCCTGTAGGACTTAATTGCAGTCTCTCTGGATAATGGGCACCATTGACTCCTTTTCTGACTTACACACACACACACACCAGCTGCAGACACTGTGTGAGACTGTACCTTGTCACTGAAGTGGGGAGAATGGTTAAGTACAGAGGGGATGTTTGCTGAAGCGGGTGGGATAAAATTAATTCAGCCGTGATTAATTTTGGTGGATGGCAGCATCTAGTGGAATGTGGTTGAGCTAAGAGCCAAACAGGTTTGGTGGGAGGTTGTCAGCAGGTGGACAAGGGATTCTAAGGAATAGGTTTGTAGGCTAGATTGGGAAGCATGGTGGCCGTTGGTGGCCTCTGAGCTTGGTGGTTTTCTTGTAGATGTTTCATGACCCAAGTAAGTAATATCATCAGTGCTGGAAGGGAGTGTGGTTTCTGGAGAGGAGGAGGAGGAGGAGGAGGATTGTGGGGTCCTTGGTGCTCTCTGAGCTGGGTGGTTTTCTTGCAGATGTTTCATAACCCAAGTAGAGAACATTATCATCCACACTTTTTCTGGAGCTTCAACATTTTTTTATAGTGTGGTTACCAAAACTGGATGCAGTGTCCTAGGTGTGGTCTTACTAAGGCTTTATAGAATGGTATCAGTACCTCCCTTGATCTTGATTGTATCCCTCTGTTAATGCAGCTTAGGATTGCATTGGCTGTTTTGGCTGTACACAGCTGGCTCATATTTAGCTGGTTGTCCACTAAGACTCCAAGATCCCTCTCACAGTGACTGCTTTTGAAAATTTTGAAAATTTTTGAAAATGGCTAGTAACTTAAAGTAGAATAGAATAGAATAGAATTCTTTCTTGGCCAAGTGTGATTGGGCACACAAGGAATTTGCCTTGGTGCAAATGCTCTCAGTATGCATAAAAGAAAAGATATATTCATCAAGAGTCAAGAATCATAAGGTACAACACTTAATGATAGTCACAGGATACAATAAGAAATAGAATCCTACTAGGATACAGTCAATATAAATCATAAGGATAGCGACAAAGTTACAGTCATACAGTTACAAGTGGGAGGGGATGGGTGATAAGGAGCGATGAGAAGATTAATAGTAATAGTAGTGCAGACTTTGTAATAGTTGAACAGTGTTGAGGGGATTATTTGTTTAGCAGAGTGATGTCCTTGTGTCTAGTTATTCTGGTGTGCCGTGCTCTATAGCATCATTTTGAGGGAAGGATTTGAAACAGTTTATGTCCGGGATGTGAGGGGACTGTAAGTATTTTCACAGCCCTCTTTTTGACTCTTGCAGTATACAGATCCTCGACTGCAGGCAGTCCAAGCCAAGCCAATCTCAGCTCAAGACCAACAATGACTGGTTATTGCTTAGAACATCTTCAAGGAAAAACAAAACATAGTTGTCTTTTGAAAAATCCCAAACGTTTGGAACAATCATGATGATCCATAGACATGTCTCTCAGAGACGCTCTACTGCCTTCTGTGTCACAATGGGGATTCATTGTTTATGGTGGTCCCTGACCCAAAATCCACAGCTGGATTTTTAATCTCAATTATCCTGTGTGTGCCCCCAGCCCTCCCCAAATAATGTCCTCTGGATTATTTATTGTCTTCACGCAGCCATTTTGATACACTTTAACAAGGCCTGACAAGAGTCATTGCAATCTGAATTGATTTTTTTTACTCTACGGGTTGCGGTGCATATAAATTAGGATTCTTCCACTGAGTGAAATTTATGATTAGGTTGCTTGCACCACAGCAAACACAAAGAACAGCACCGGGTTGAGTCCTTTTAGATCTCTTGTTCTCAAAATGAAAGAAGACGGGTACTGGATGCCACAAAGAGCAGAGGACAATCTAGCTGTTGACCTCAGTGGCCACAAAAACTGCCTCGTGGATCTCTGGGCATTGCTGGATGGCATTGCTCACACTTTAACATCTACATGTGAATGTTTAGACAATGGACTTTTTTTGTTTTTGCTCATTCAACCCTCCTGTTCTGACACACACACACACACACACACACTCCAAGATTTCGAGCTTCCTCATTGAGTGACCAGTGAGTTGGTCACTGCTCTGCCTCCAGCAAGCCTTCCAAAATGTAAGAATTGAACCTGGGCAAAATGATTGTCAGGCTTATTTCTGATGGATCGTTGGTTTTCTTTTTCTTTTTTTAAAAAAATATGATTGAAAGAAGCTTTTTTAAACACCATACATCTGCATCCTACAGCAGTGAAAGGAACTAGGCTGAATGATTCCAACTCATAGATATGCAAAATATTTTTTTTTAAAGCGGACACTCATTTTTTTATATATACAGGACATTTTAATGTATTGGGGGATACACAGTTTGGCCTCTCTGTAATTTTGTTTCATCTCCAAATGGAAGAGGCATATTTTTGGGAAAGCCTGTGTATTAATCTCCTGTTGGATTTGTCTTCCAATTGCAGGGAGGTTGTGTGTGAATATGAGAGCGGGAATCTCAATTGAGCAAGGATACTTAGAAAATAGATTTATTTACACCTCACCCTAACCCTACATCCTACTAGGAGGAAAGTCAAACAACATGAGCTACAGGCATTGGGAAAAAAGGAGTAAGTGAACTCAGACTAGCAATTTCTTGACCATAGAAGAGGTCAAAGAATAGACAAACTGAGGACCCTTAACTTCCTAGCTACACCCCATTGGCCCCTTAGTGTTTTTCTGTCCTTACCTCTCACATTCCCAAAACCATTTTTTTCCTCCTGCAATAAAATTTGGTTGGCTTGTTTAACTCTTAGCTGCCTTAAATGTGTGCTGATTTTTGAGCTTATTTGTTTATTGCAAAATGTCTTGGAATTTACAGTTCTTGTTTCTCATTCTTTTTGCCGTTTCCACTTCCTGGAAATAGGTCAAGAGGGACAGAATCTCCCCTTAGGATTTCAGTCAAGTCCAGGTGGCATTTACCCCTGTCAAGAATAGCAAAGATGTTCAAGGATAAATCAACAAAATGTTGGAAATGTCATCAGATACCTGGATCATATTACCATATGTGGTGGACATGTGCGGAAGCTAAAAGATATTGGACTAAAATACACACATGGTTGGAAAAAAATGACAAAACAGCATATAGATTTAAAACCAGAGATATGTTTATAGGGGATTTTACCCGAATGTTACAATAAAGAAATAACATATCTGATTATAAGTGTTTTAACAGCAGCTAGAATTATATTTGCTCAAAATTGGAAAAATGAAAAAATTCCGATGGAGGAGGAAGTGATTAAGAAAATAATGGAATGTGCAGAAATGAGTAGATTAACATTAACAATTAGAGCGCAAGAAGAAGTATTATAAGATGATGTGGCGGATGGTTTTCTGAGGGATCTCCTCCCACACCTGGACTAAAGCATCCCCCAACTCCTGGATAGTCTGTGGTGCAACGTGGCGTTGGTGGATGGAGTGAGAGATGATGTCCCAGATGTGCTCAATTGGATTCAGGTCTGGGGAATGGGTGGGCCAGTCCATAGCATCAATGCCTTCGTCTTGCAGGAACTGCTGACACACTCCAGCCACATGAGGTCTAGCATTGTTGTGCATTAGGAGGAACCCAGGGCCAACCGCACCAGCATGTGGTCTCACAAAGGGTCTGAGGATCTCATCTCAGTACCTAATGGCAGTCAGGCTACCTCTGGCAAGCACATGGAGGGCTGTGCGGCCCCCTAAAGAAATGCCACCCCACACCATTACTGACCCACTGCCAAACCGGTCATGCTGGAGGATGTTGTAGACAGCAGAACGTTCTCTACGGCGTCTCCAGACCCTGTCACGTCTATCACATGTGCTTAGTATGAACCTGCTTTCATCTGTGAAGAGCACAGGGTGCCAGTGGCGAATGTGTCAATCTTGGTGTTCTCTGGCAAATGCCAAATGTCCTGCACAGTGTTGGGCTGTAAGCATAACCCCCACCTGTGAACGTCGGGCCCTCATACCACCCTCATGGCAGTGCTCCTCCTGTCCCTCCATGCACAAAGGCGGAGGTAGCGGTCCTGATGCTGGGTTGTTGCCCTCCTACGGCCTCCTCCACGTCTCCTGAAGTAGTGGCCCGTCTCCTGGTAGTACCTCCATGTTCTGGACACTACGCTGACAGACACAGCAAACCTTCTTGCCACAGCTCGCATTGATGTGCCATCCTGGATGAGCTGCACTACCTGAGTCACTTGTGTGGGTTGTAGACTCTGTCTCATGCTATACCAATAGAGTGAAAGCACCGCCAGCATTCAAAAGTGACCAAACCATCAGCCAGAAAGCATAGGAACTGAGAAGTGATCTGTGGTCACCATCTGCAGAACCACTCCTTTATTGGGGATGTCTTGCTAATGCCTCTGCTTTCCACCTGTTGTCTATTTCATTTGCACAACAGCATGTGAAATGGATTGTCAATCAGTGTTGCTACCTAAGTGGACAGTTTGATTTCACAGAAGTGTGATTAACTTGGAGTTACATTGTGTTGTTTAAGTGTTCCCTTTATTTTTTTGAGCAGTACATTATAACTGATTATTTCTGAATAAGTTTTATTATGAATAAAATGTAGTAAGAATTGAGATTTATTCTTAAAGATAATTTGGAATTGAAATTAAAAATTTAATGATGATATAATAATGATATAATATGATATGGAAAGTTGATTAATACAATATGAATGTAAAGGTAAGAGGAAAAGAATATAGAGCTTGTGCACAGGATATATGTACCAAACTGACACATTGTACAATTGAAGGAAGGTTTTATTTGCTGTTTTGTATGTTTGTTATAAAAAATAAAAACTTATTTTAAAAAGAGGATTTCGGTCAAGCGTGAGAAGCCAAGGAAGTGGCACAGTTGTTACTACATGGACACGTGTATCTTGGAATCGTCCTTACCACGTTTTCTTCTTAGCAAAATGGACATTTAATTGAGACGTTGATGGCAGATTCGTCTGCAGCCTTCTCCTCGGCAGAACCGAGGAAACTGCGGAATGCGGAAGGGGGCCGAGCTAGCCAGCGGAAGAAAAATGGCAAAAGAAAACTTGGAGGGAGCAGCTGACTTCATTAGTATCCGCAACCGATATAAATCACGTACCTCATCACTTTATCTCGCTTGCCTCGGCTCTTAGTAAGGTCAAGACAGGTCAGGTAAGGCAGAATGAAAGGTAGCTGAGTTTACCTCGAATTCTGTGACTTCAGCCCATCATTCCTGTTGTCATTTACACTCAAAGGGAATGTTAAGGCCATGTTCCTAGGATTTATGAGGGGTGGGGGGCAGGGGCAGTCTTGCCAGGTCTACCAAGATCTAATCAAAATAACCAGGGATGGGCTTCAATTTTTTTTAGCAAGGGGCCCTAATGACTGGGCATGGCTGGGTGGTCATGTGACTGGGTGGGCGTGGCCAACTCAACTTCGTTTCTTTGCCCTAATTACCTAAAAAAATATAATATACCAAAAAATTGTTTATTATTTCATGCATTTAATAGTTAAATAAAAGACTGGGTGAAACCAGGCTTAATAGCAAAGACTGTGAGAAGGATCTTGGAGTCTTAGTGCAGTTTCTGGTGAGTTAGGCGATTCTTATTATTTGGGAATTAATCCCCTCCGAGGCTAGTGGCTATGTCATCTGATTTTCTCAATGGCTCTCCCTTCAAGGACTGAGTGGATTGTTTATCTAGCTTGCCACACTTTTACAGGGTGTGAAATGCTCTTGGCTGAATGCCCAGAAGTTCAATTAAGCCTATTAAGAGCTTTCCCTGGCTGCTTGTCTTTCTGAGGTTATTTGGTGGCTCTCTGAGCCCCACAGAGTCTTAGCTAGGGGTCCTCCTGAGCCCCTGTGAGCACCCAGTAGCTCAACCCTGAAAATAACCCCCAAACACTCCAGATTAGCACATCTTTTATCTCAGTCAGATTCTTCCAGCTGATAGAAATCACAGAGAAGAACCAAAGGTGCTTTTTCAGGAGGCAACTCTACAGATTCATAGAGAAGAACATAGAGTTGGAAGGAGAACATGATTGTGATTTTGAACGCGCCTCCTCAAATGATTCCATTCTACCTTCCCTAAAGTGAAACAGCTGGAGTTGGTTCCTCCTGCAAGTCTTAAAATCTTTGCTCGGTCTCTCATCATTGAAGGACCAAGCAATGCCCACAGCAAGATTGGGACCAGACTGGAAGATGGAGGCTGAGAAGACCAAGACTCGAAGCTGGAGGAGATTTAACCCCAAGTGACCCATTGGTGCTGAAGGAAGAGATATTTTTGAGGCCGAAAGCAAGAAATTGTGTGCTTTTTTTGTGTGTGTGTGGCCCTAAATCTGGATTATCTAACAAAGGTTTAAAAGTCTTCTTATCTTTTCTCCAAGCCCTAAGCCAAATTGAATAGCTTTTCTGTTCTTTAAGGAGCATTGAAATGGATTGATCTCTTTCGCGACACTTGTAACCTCCGTTAAGTTCTCTTATTAGAATCTTATAGAATTGCTATCATGCTGCTACTGTACTGCATGAAATTTTAATTATGCAACACCCAGCTGACCATAAGAAAGGAAGGAAGATGGTTTAAATAAACCAACTTATAGTCTTATATCTATAAATTATCCCCAAACAATTAGATAGAGAGAAGTGTATAAACCCAACGCAAATAAGTAACCCAACGCATGGCAACCTGCTAGCTGAATAAATATACAATCCAATAAACAAATCAATAATATTTTATTTGTAGATTTTCATTCCTAAATCTTCCCAGTTCTGCTTTGCTCCCCTAATGGCAAGTTAGACTTTTCTGAAATGAAAAAGACAATTTTGTATTCTCACTCAATTGGGTTCTGTGAGAAGCACCTCAAAATTTGCAACACAACGTAATCCAGGCAACTTCCAAACATGTTAAGAGGTTCACACCTTGACAACACTTTTCATGGATGAAAAAGGACTCTGATTCCCCAAGCAGGAAGAGTTGTATAAATATTCTCCTTGCCAATCTTTTCAGGGCTGTATGCAACGAACTCTCTTATACTGAAATACACCCGAATGGTTGAAATTCCCCTTACCTGCAAGACGATGTCTGTGTTTATAAGCAAGGCGGAATGTTAAATCCGTGACCTTTGAAAATTTCACTCCAGGCAGGCTTGTAGTTTATGTTAATTCCATAGGATATGTCAACTGTGGAATAAGCTAATTTGTCACTGTTTTGTTATGACTGGCAGGAGCCCATTTAGAATAAATCTGAATTTAAATTCAATTGGCAGTGTATCTGTGGGCGGGTCTATGGGATAAATTAATTCCACACCTGGCAGTGATGGGAAGGAAACCATTGGCATCAAGTGGCTGCCAACAATTGAGTTTGTTGGGCTCAATATTTATTGGTAATGGATGCTAGGTAGCTGGGAGAGTGCAGAAGAGTGGGGTTTGGACTAAAATTACACTCACTTACTGTGCACTGTGACAATTCTGTATAATTGGCACACACACAAACACACAAACTGATATGCAGATAGTGCCAAAGTCAACTGTGGTTCTGAAATAGGAGAGCGGTCATTGTGCCATCGATAAAAGCAACATATTTATCAAATCGGTTGCTTTGCTCTCCACTTCAGAAAACCGGGGTGAATTATGAGCACTAGCTGTTGTTGTTTGATATGGAACAGAAGAATCCAGTTGGAATAAAGTGTGAAATCTCTGCGAGGAGGTGGATTAGTCACACACTAAGGAGCTGTTCACGAAGCAAAAATCTGTTCAGTGACTCCACGCAAACTCACATGCCGCAGAAGATTGCTTCAGCATTTTCTTCCATTCTGACAGAACTGGAGAACCCAGGTCTACTTGGTCTCCAAATCCTGAAGGTGTTTTTCAAAAGGCAACTGGGCTTTATTTTTATTTTTATTTTTTTGAAAAAGTTTCGCTTCTCACCCAAGAAGCTTCTTCAGAAGCTTCTTGGGTGAGAAGTGAAATGTTTTCAAGGAAAAAAAATCCCCAGTTATCTTTTGAAAAGCACTTTTGGGACAACCATAATTAGATATTTGTCTCCAAGCTGTTCAGAAATCTTCTCGAGAACTGGGCCTATGCACCAATATTTCTGAGAATCAGTTCCCACTGTTTTCTCATCAATCTCATGGAAGATGAAGACCATGTCATTTCTAGACCATTTATGCAGTACTGAGTATTCGTCCCAGGCTCACTTTGCAATTTGGCCATTTCTCTGTCCTAAGAAAGCCTCCTCCAACTTCACCCAATGGACGGATCAGCGTTACAATTTTCAAAATTTCCCCAGCAATCGAATCAGGAGAGCTGATTTCTTTTTTTTTTGCCAAGAGTTCAGTTTTTCTAAACAACAGCTGCACGCTTCTTCTGCGAATGAGTTACTTAGCTGAATTATTTCCTGGCGTCATTTGAGGCTGTTAGGATTTCCTGGGTGTTTATTTGGTCCGCCTTTGCATTGAGTGCTAATAATAATGAGGCATTCAGATAGAAGAAAGAGGATTATTAACCCTAAAACCATAATGGCCACCTTAGGACCTGAGTGATCCATCTTTGAAGACCTTTTGTGAAAGTGCTGATGAGTCTTCAGATTCAGCTCCCATATCTCTGAAGAAAAAACAACACGAAAGAAGACCTCACCATCATCAAAACAAGGGACAGATGGAAACTGAATCTTAGAAGCCACGTATTTGTTATCTAGGATGAGGAAGGATTTGCAGAGTGGTTCTATAAATAGGGATTGCTCATAAAACACGGCACTCTGTCTGGAATTATTTCTATCATTCTTTTTATAATCCCTGTTACATCCACCTAGGCAGGCAGAGTACGCGATGGTCCCCGTTCACAGGAGTGGGATTCGAAATTTTTAACAACTGGTTCTGTGGGCGTGGCCATGCGACTGGGTGGGCGTGGCCTCTTCTTTTTTTGCAGCACTTTCTCCTGCCCATTTTTTTGCCTCCTGGGCCTCAGGGGAGCCTCCTGGGTGAAGCAGTAAGATAGCAAGGGGGACTCTGGCACAGCTGATCATCAGAACAGCTGATCATCGGGAGGGAGGAGAAAAGAAACACCTTAAGGAGTGACCTGGGCGAGGGAGAACGTACTCAGCAATGTCATGCATGGGCAATAAGGACTGGCTGGGCGGAGAGGGGAAGGGCCAGCTAGGGGCTTCTCTGAACTGCACAGAATCATAACAACCAGTTCTATAGAACCTGTCTGAACTGGTAGAATACCACCCCTGGATATAGCAATAGTAACAGCAATAGCACTTAAGACTTACATACCACTTTATGGTGTTTTGCAGCCCTCTCTAAGCTGTTGACACAGTCAGCCTCTTGCCCCCAACAATTTGGGTCCTCGTTTTGCCCACCACGGAAGGAGGGAAGGCTGAGTCAACCTTGAGCCTGGTGGGATTCGAACTGGCAAATTGTAGGCAGCTGGCTGCAGAAGTGGCTTGCAGTACTGCACTCTAACCACTGTGCCACAGAGGCTCATTTACATCTCATAGGATCACAAAAAGGGCCTTCTCCATTGGTGGCCCCTTCTTTATGCAATATTGTTTCCTTTAATGGCCCAATTTGTTGGTTTTCCATAAGGCTCTGAAAATGTGGTTTTACCAGTGGGCCTGGGGCTCCTGAATGAAAACAGATCGGATTGTGCTGTTGCTGCCATGGGAATGTGGAGTGTGGGGTTTTTATTATGCTGTGGGTTTTTAAAAATGTTTTGAGCCACCCAGCAATGCATCTATGCATGAGTTGGGCGGCCCTATAAATGTATTTAAAGAATAACTTCTAACTTTTTAATCAATAGATATTACGGATCTGAACTTTTTGCAATTTTTGTAAACAGGGTACAATTGGTTTCCCAACCTGCCTGTGATTGGAAACTGACAATGCCTTATAGGTCAAAATTGCTCCTTTTCACAAGCATCTGATTCGTTGTTTTATTCAGCGCCTGCCCCTAGCTTCTGAATTATTTTTAAGATGTTTCTGTTTCATTCTGTGTAATTTTTGATTACACAAGAATATATGCAAAATCTTTTGGTGGGGGTAAAAAGAAATATAGCGTGGATAGCAAGTTATTTCAACTCGGAATTTTACTGTAATTTTAATGACCAAAAATGCAGTAAAGGGTCAGTTTTAACCAACAACAACAATAAAAATCTATTGTTTGCAAGCTGTGTCCCTGACTTTAAAATGATCCCTTTGACTTGGGAGGATGGGGGTCAGAGAAGATTCTCGGTGAAGTTGATAAAGTGGTGTTCTTCGAGAGGCCCAGCATCCCATCGATCAAATCCCTTTTTCGTTGGCTTGTCTGTTGACATTCCAATATTACAACAGCAAATCATAATCCCAGCAAAGTAAATAGGCTCCAGGGAGCTGGAGCCATAAATTGGGCCTGCTTTGATCAAATGAACTCCATCATGAAGATCTGTTAAGTGCTGAATGCCATTCACTTTCGGGAAGGAAGGAAGAGAAGAAGGGAGGCAGGGAGGATTTGGAAGGAAGGAAAGAGGGAAGGAAAAAGGATTAGGAAGGAAGGAAGGAAGGAGAAAGGAAAAGGAAGGATTAGGAAGGGAGGGAGAAAGGAAGAAGGAAGTAGAAAAGATTAGGAAGGAAGGAGAAAGGATTAGGGACGTAGGAGGATAGAGGGAAGGAAGGGAGGAAGGGAGGAAGGGAAGAAGGAAGGCAGGGAGGAAGGGAGAGAGGGAGAAAGGAAGGAAGGAAAGAAGGAAGGAGAAAAGAATAGGAAGAAAGGAGAAAAGATTAGGAAGGGAGGAGGGAGAGTGGGAGAAAGGAAGGAAGGAAGGAAAGAAGAAGGAAGGAAATATTAAGTTTGAAAATGGTAGGAGGGGTGGATTGGAATGCAGCAAATGAAAACCTGGGACAGGGAGAGAGAGAGAGAGAGAGAGAGAGACTAAGCAAGAGGCTGGGTTTGTAGCGATCCTTAGCATTGCTTCTTCTTTTGAGTTAGTACTTTAAATTGAGTTGCAGCTGCTTGATCAGGCCAAATTGTCTTTGCGTATTGGCAAACTGTTTATATTCACCTAGTAAAGTACAGGTAGTCCTTGACTAAAAAAACACACACACACAATCGAGACCACAAATCTCGTTGTCCAAGCAAGGCGGTTGTTCAGTGAGCCGTGTCCAATTTTGCAAACTTTTTCTCGCGAACCACTGCAATTGCTAAGCGAACTACATGCACCTTTTAAATCCAGACGTCTGATCCGAATTCATTCTAGAATCAGATTACCTTCCAGCAAGATGGGGGTGGGGGTGGTAGTATGCATATAGATTTGATAAATAAATAGATCAAATTTCGCCGTCTCTGCAGTTTCCGCTGTTTTCCCCCCACCTTTCCTCTGTGTTGGGCACTGTCAAATCGCCTTTTTCCCCCCCTCCATCTCTCCTTTGCAAACAACAAGAGGAGTGAGAAGAGGCGCCAGAAGCTCTTCCTTCTGCAGCTGATCATTTGTCGGTTTCTGAAATCAGGTGCCTGGGTTGCTGGTTGACCTCCAAAGTCAGCCCTAGCAGGGAAGCTTCCCTTTATTGAATGCCTCGTTCTGGAGAGGGTGGACGAAAGGACAGATGGTGGTAACCTTGGATGGTGAGGAGGAGACTTCAATTGTTTGGCAGGAAGAATCCATCACTGGTTGCCTGCTATCTGCCACCTGAGACTCCAGCCTCCGCCTGCGTTAACAGTCCCAAAGGTAATGCTTCGCAATGCTGCTGAACTACAATTCCCAGCAGCCTGGCCGGTTCCAAGACCTACTTCCAAAATGTCTTTTTCACTTTTCTATCCTGCTGCAATCAAAGATTCTCAGTGATTTGTCTGTTAATATACACATGGTATACAAATAGTAAAAGCTGAATTGGGCAGCTTGGTGGAATGGTCAACCAGGAGATGGTGAGTTCTAGTCCTGCCTTAGGCATGAAAGCGGGCTGGGTGACTTTGGGCCAATCACCAGGAGATGGTGAGTTCTAGTCCCGTCTTAGATATGAAAGCCAGCTGGGTGATTTTGGGCCACTCCCGCTCTCCCAGCCCAACCCGCCTCACAGGGTCGTTGTTGCTCCATTTTTAATAACTTCCAAAATATAGGAATTTGTGATGTAGCAACATATGAAGGGCTAAAGGATCTTTGTGCTTATCCTCTAACACTACTACCTGCTGCACTGTGGGGGGTTTTTGTGTAAAGAAGAGATATCTCCTTGTCTACAGTTCAGTGAATTTCCGGGGACCTGTCGCTCAGTGTTAGGGTTATGTCATTGCCACAAAGATCACACTCTGGTTAGGATTCCCACACTCTTTCCAACTGTTCCCTCCAAGGCACAGGTGTGTGGCAAAATGCAACATACGGTCTTGTGCTGAAAAAGTAACTTTGGCAGGCATAATTTACTGAGAGTGATTTATGTGACAGCATAAACAAATCATCCTTGTCAAATTCTGCATTGAAAAGGGAGTAAATTGATTGCCGGGTTGAGGGCCCCAGCAATTTTCGGAAAAATTGTGTTTTTCATTTGTAATGTTTCTTGCAATCAAAGAAGGCACCTGCTGACTGCCTTTTGCCTTTATTTCGGTGAGACTTGGAGATGCGAATGTCTTTTTTGTTTGGTTTTGTTTTGTTTTAAAAAGGCTTCACGAGTCCCTGGCTCCATCAGCAGGATTTTTCTGTGCAGCTCTAAAAATGCTTGTGCAGGGAAGTAAGAGGAGAATCCTCTAGGGATTTATTTATTTATTTTTGTATAAATACACAGCAGAGGTCAACACAAAGTCCTCCCGATGAACAAAATAGGCTGTATGTTTTCTAACTCTTCTCACAAGTAGAACATGAAAGAATAATCTGTGGCTTTTAGATGGATATCGTTTCTGCGATGGGAGACGAGGCAGACTTTAAAAAGAGAGAGAGTGGAAGAGAGAGTGGGGAGAAAGAGGGAGAGGGGGAGTGTGGGAGGGAAGGAGAGAGAGGGAGAGAAGGGGAGAGAGGGAGAGGGAGGGAGAGAGGAGGGAGAGGGAGGGGGAGAGAGAGGGAGGTAAGGAGAGAGGGAGGGGGAGAGAGAGGGAGGGAAGGAGGGAGAGAGGGAGAGGGAGGGGGAGAGAGAGAATGAATAATATGAAAAAGAAGATAAGTTTCCCTAACTCTGTGCTCCAGAAGCATTTGATTAAAAATCCCTGAATTCACAGCCGAAAGAACCAACGCTTATGACTCGGCACATGGATGCAGAATAAAGAAGAGGAGAATATTCCAAATTAGGAAATAGATTGTTGGATTAGGTTGTGCTGTACATTTAGTTATTTAATTAAGAGGCAGTTAACCCACTCTGTAGCCAAATATGATCAGAAGGATAAACCTCGCCTATTTTTGCTCCACTATTTAAGTATTTTAACAGCATCCTCCTGGGAACCACAGCAGACTCGAGTTAAGGACCTTTGGAGATTCTAAAATTAGGTAGCCAGGATGATCTTTGTGATCGATAAGTAACAACTCTGTTATCTGTGTAACAGTTAACATTCAAGGTATTTGATGGTGTTCAATTAGGAACAAGGGAGGCCAAAATGTAAGTTTAGAGCAAACAAAATCGCTAGGAGATATTGGATGATCGCACCTTTCACTTCAACCTTTTTTTAAAAAAAAATAATTTAAATTTTAAAACAAATCCATCTTCCAATTATACAGTGCGTTGACTAGGTACATATATTTTGTACAACTGAAAGAAGGTTTTATTTATTGTTTGTGTTTGTTTATGTTTGTTGTTAAAAAAAAAGCATGACTTCCACTCCCATGGAAGGAAACGGTGATCACATGACTTTGGGATGTTGCAACGACCATAAATATGTGCCAATTCCCAAGCAAGAACTCCTTGGTGCTCTCTGAGCTTTGATTGCATTCTTACAGATGTTTCCTGACTCAAACTAAGCAACATCATCACCTGGCAAGTGCCCGAATTTTGATCACATGACCAAGATGCTGCCACCACCATCATAAGCGTGAGGAATGGTCATGAGTCACTATTTTCAGTGCTGTTGTCATTTTGAACAGGTTGTAAGTGGAAGGCTACAAGTGTGAAACAGGAGACAGTGTGTTTATTTTCTATTGTCACCAAATAGACCTGTCTGGCCATCAAAAGTGAGAGATTCAACCAAAGAGCAGCATATCAAACACCCATCAAAAAATAACCAGCATTCAGTGACAAGGAGAGGCAGAAAGCTATGCTCTGAGATTTCCAACAAGCTGGATTTTGCACTCCAGTGATAATGCAGAGAAATGATGCTTGCGATTGATTATTTATTGTTCCAATGTGCTACCCAGCGGCTCCTCACATTTTTCATCCTAATTAATCCTGACCCTTCATTAATTTATGGAAGATAAACATTTGCAATGCAGACAAAATGAGTCAATTTAGAAACGCCAGCAAAGTAAAGGAAAAAAGGGGAGGAAAAAAGCCCTGGCAGATGAAATGTTTAAATTAGCACTCAAAAAGGAGATTTCGTGGTGCAGAGAGAGGGAATAAAAAACACAGTCAACAAAACTCCTAAATGTCGAAAACTAAATCTGACTCATTCAAATTATCGAGTGATTATTGTGGGGGAAACCTACAGACATTTCTGGAGTGGGCAGAATTGTCCAAACCACGTGGAAAAATTCTTCATTCAAACCCTTTTATTTCTTCAGAAAAAAAAGTATGTACTACCAATTCCCATTACTCCAATTTTTCTTCTAATGTCCTATGGCTTAGGTTGGTGTAGTGTTTAAGGTGCTAGTTTCAAAAACAGGAGACTGTGAGTTCCACTTCCGCTTTAGGCACGAAAGCAGCTAGGTGACTTTAGGCAGTGGTGGGATTCAAATAATTTAACAACCGGTTCTCTGCCCTAATGATTTCTTCCCACAACCAGTTCACCAAATGGCTCAGACAGCTAACAACTGGTTCTCCCAAACTGGTGAGAACTGGCTGAATCCCACCACTAATTTTAGGCCAATCACAGGTGCTGGTGAATTCTAATCCCACTTAATGCATGCAAGTCAGCTGGGTGACTTTGGGCCAATTGCCAGGAGATGATGAGTTCTAGTCTCATTTTAGGCGTATAAGCCAATCTGTGCCAAGAATCTGTGCCGAAATGGATTCTTTAGAAAGCAATGATTGAATCATTGGTGTCCTTATTGTTGGGCTTGTTACTCTTTACAGGAAATCCTTGGGGCCATTTAGTGAACATTCAAAATTACGACCAACATCTACCCTCCCCTCCCAAAAAAGCTACTACTAGCAGTTGTTCTGAGCGTCCAAGTCAGATAAACAGAAGCTGCAATATATGGGAAGAGCACGCTTACCTTTTGAAGCTCTCTGGACCTCACGTATTGGAAGGAGAACGTAGAACATAGTATATCAGAGTTGGAAGGGACCTTGGAGGTCTTCTAGTCCAACCTCCTGCTCAAGCAGGAGACCCTATACCAATCCAAATAGATGGCTGTCCAGTCTCTTCTTAAAAGCCTCCAAGTGATGAAGCACCCTCAACTTCTGGAGGCAAGCTGTTCCACTAATTAAATTGTTTTCACTGTCAGGAAATTCCTCCTTAGCTCTAAGTTGCTTCTCTCCTTGATTAGTTTCCATCTGTTGCTTCTGGTCCTGCCCTCAAGTGCTTTAGAGAAGAGCTTGATTCCCTCTTCTTTGGGGCAGCCCCTGAGATATTGGAAGGCTACTATCATGTCACCCTTGGTCCTTCTTTTCATTAAACTAAGAGATACCCAATTCCTGCAAAAGCCCTTCAGAGGTTTTAGCCTCCAGATCCCTAATCACCTTGGTTGCTCTTCTCTGCACTCTTTCTAGAGTCTCAACATCGTTTTTATAATCCAGTGACCAAAACTGGATGCACGATTGCAGGTGTGGTCTTACCAAGGCTTTGTAAAGCAGTTACTCGTACTTCATGTGATCTTGAAGGAGGGGAACCATTGCTTCTCCAGGCCACGCTACAATAATCCAAATGCAGCTGCCATTTTTATCTCCAATCACAAACAGCTTCCGCAGTGCTGCAGAAGCTTTGGAAGGATTTCTGCAACACTGTGCAAAACTTGTTAAGGCAGTCAAAGGAAGGCATTTGTCCCCGAGCCTGTGGCAGTGACCCAAATACGGCCACCATTTTGTCCTGTCCATTTGTGTCTGTGGACAAAATGGCAGACAAAATGCTTTGGGGTGGGGTGTGTGTGTGTGTGTTTTTGGCCTTAGAGAGGTGTCCATGGTGCTGCAAAAGCTTCTGAACGCTGCAGAAAGCTAATGGGGCATCAGGCAGAATTGGTTAAAGATAAGAAAATGGAGCATTCTGTCCTTGGGTTGTGTGTGTGTGTGTGTGTGTGTGTGTGTGTGTGTGTGTGAGAAACAAATATGGCCACCATTTTGTGTACTGGACAAAATAGAGGCCATTTCTGGACTAGCCCCGGGAAGCCATGCAGGGAAGCAATCTCTTCCAGCTCTCTGAAAGGCCCTTGTTGTGCAGCGCTTGTTAAGGCAACAAAATGGAGCACTTTGTCCATGGGCTGTGCGGCGTGACACAAACATGGCTATCATTTCGTGGCCTGGACAAAATGGTGGCTGTTTCTGGAATAGCCCCAAGTAGCCATGCAGGGAAACAATTTATTCTAGTTGTCTGGAAGACCTTCACTGTACAGCATTTGTTAAGGCAGCAAAATGGAGCACTTTGTCCCTGGGTTGTGTGGGGATGTCACAAATGTGGCCGCCATTTTGAGGACTGGCGGCCATTTCTGAAAAAGCTCTAGGCGGTCATAACGGGAAGCAAACTGTTCCAGCCCTATGGAAGGCCTTTGCTGGTGGAGCTCTTGCTAAGGCAACAAAATGGAGCACTTTGTCTCTGGGCTGTGTGGCAGTGATACAAATAATGGACACCATTTTGTGGACTGGACAAAATGGCGGCTACTTCAGGACTTGCCCCAGGCAGCCATGCAAAGAGGGAACTCATCTCTGCCCCTTGGAAGGCCTCAGAGCTGTTCAAAAGCTAAATGGTGGTTCTAGGTACTAGGTTTCCAAAGGCATCCTCCACTGAGGAGCAAGCCACACTCTTTATACCTTAAGACAGGAGCAAAGCAAAAAAAATTTCTATCCTGCGAATTACCTGGGTAATTTAAATTTATGTTTTTGTGCCAAACTATTTTACTGAGTTTGCCATTTAGAGGAGAGATGATTAAGGAGCCAGGATGGCTCTTCTCTGCCAAATATGTTTTATATTTTCTATAAATGAAACAAGGCGGGGGGGGGGGAGAACCCCATTCAAGCATTTCTCAGACATTTAAACACACACACACACACACACACACACACAGAGTTTCTCGGCGGAGTGCAGTGGGTGAATGGTACAGATGAAAAGCAAGAGGAGATTGGACCGTCCCTTGAGTCCTTTCAAATCCCTGAGTAGGGAGTGGAAATTCCTTCCTAATCAGGAATTGTCAAGTATAATGGCTACTTTTCATCCCCACCAAGTCAAAGCGTTCAGCCTGTGCCACCAAGGAGATGAGAAATTTCAATTTTCGAGGAGCCGAACGGTGCAGCTCCCCGGATCCGCTGAGGAGATGGGCATTTAATATAGAAGCATTTGGCAGCTTCATCTCCCAAGATACTCCATCTCAGAGGCTATAAAATAAATCGCTTTAAGGGGAGTTGAGCAGAAAGGAAAAAAAAAAACTATAAAAGAAATGAGAAGGGAGAGCAATGGTGGAAAGAATGAAAGGACGGCAGCCTCACCCTTAAGCCGGACCTTCTTTCATCCTGCATAACATGGGATAATCTTCTCAATTATATGCCTTGTCCAGATCTTTGTCAGACCAACCCTTTTAATATGATTGCATTAAGATAAAATGGATCTAAATTAGGTTTTGTTTACAAACAATCACACATTTTATGCATATAAGCGCACAAAAAGGAACACAGACAGTCCTCATTTAGCAATGGCGTCATTCAGTGAATGCCTCATTTCGCCACTCTTCGGAAGTACAACAATGTCAAAGAAGTAATTTTAAAACCAGTCCTCATCTTTATGACCCTTTGCTAGTCTGCAAAGCAAAGTGAAGCTGAAGTAAGATCATAAGCACAATCGAAGTTAGTGGCTGCTTCACTCAATGGCCTAATGGCCGGTCACAATTGTGGTCATTGGCGGATCTCCTGTATTATATTCAGATGCTATCAATTTTCTAAAAGACCTGTGCAATTTGAGAGATCCTCTGATTGAGGAAAAAATAAGAGCATACACATACAAACACAAACACGCACATATTTGTGGTGTTTTGTTATGAGAACATAGTTTTTCAGTGACCGCGAGAAATCACTTTGTCAAAAGGGCAGGAATGTTTACTATCTGATTGTTGCTGTTGTTTTAAAGCAAGACTGGCTTGTTTTGTGGAAATCCTTGCAACTGCCAGTAGTATGAGTTGGAAGAAAGCAGATCCTCAGAATTCAAAAGATCAAGAATGCCACTATACAAACAACCTCTGAATGGGGTAGTTTGTAAACTTCGTTTTCTGAGCAACCCTTTTGAAAACTCAGTGAAAGAAAGTCGAGGGAACAAGTTGACTTTGCAAAATTGCAAAACTGAAATTCAACTGTATTTTCCTCTCTTGTTCGTTCTTCCTATTTTGAATGGGGGAAAAATAAACCAATATGTCCCCCTGCTTATTAAAGGGAAAACTACAGTTGAAAAATCTAGTTCCCCAAAGACTTGAGTTGGCCCACCATGAAATGTAAGGTAACTTCTGGGTTCCTAAAGTATTTTAGAAGAGATCTGAAAGATCCAGTTGGATTAAAACCTTCATGTGGTTGATTTGGTTCGGTTCTCTTGTAGGTTGTTGTTGTGTGTTTTTAGCCAACTGTGGTTGATCTAAGATGTGAATCCAGATCTCTTTTTTAGGACTAGAAATAACTACCTCAGGGAGTGGGAAAGGAAGAATGATAAGAATCAGAAGTGCAGCACATACACAGAAAGAGAAGGAAATGATACAAATCACAACATTCCAGCTGTGATTTATAACCCATTAGGGACTACTCTGCCATAGCATATAAAGGTTCTGAACTGTGTTTGTGTGTGTGAATGTGTAAATGAAAAAGGAGAGTTTGGGTCAGAATTATCTTCCCTTCTTTGCATTCTGCAATTCTTCCACTTTTCATATCTACTTTCTTGGTAAGATCACGCGTGGAATATGGCATCCAGTTGTGGTTGCCATGATATAAAAAGAATATTGAGATTCTGGAAAAAGAGATGGGAAAGGCAACAAAGATGATCAGGGGGCTGGAGGCCAAAGCATATAAAAAATGGTTGCTGGAATTGAGTATGTCTAGTCTGATGAAAAGAAGGACCAGGGTGACATGATAGCAGTGATCCAATCATCTAAGAGGTTGCCCCAAAGAAGAGGGAGTCAAGCTATTCTGCAAAGCACCAGAAGGCAGGACAAGAAGCAATGGATAGAAACTCACCAAGGAGAAAAGCAACTTAGAACTAAGGAGAAATTTCTTGACAGTAAGAACAATTAATCAGTGGAACAACTTGCCTCCAGAAATTGTAAATGTTCCAACACTAGAAGTTTTTAAGAAGAGACTGGATAACCATTTTGTCTGAAATGGTATACAGTTTCCTGCTTGAGTAGGAGATTCCCCTAGTGGAAGATTTCCAAGGTCCCTTCCACCTTTATTATTCTGTTAGGCAGAAGCAGAATGTCCCCTCCCTCTTCCTCCTCCCTTTCAAGGAATGGCTCAGCTTCACTTGGAAAAAAGGAATGCAAAAGGTTGCGTTGTCCATTAACAATGACAATGGACTTGTAAAGTGACTGTATGGTACAATCTGTCCTATGAAAATGCTCATGCCTTACCTCTCAAAGGTTTCTGAAGGCAATTCTACCTGGCCCCTTGGAGAACATAAAACGACAATTAAATGTCTGACATACACAAATGTGCCTCTGAGTGTATTGGGATAATTAGTAAAGCCTTTGGACAACCACTCGCATGAGTTGGTTATGACAAAGCCATAAAGTAATGAACTTCAAATACAGCTTAGTCATGAGGGATCCCTGGTGCTCTCTGAGCTTGGCGGTTTTCTTGCAGACGTTTCATTACCCCGCTAGGTAGCATCATCAATACTAGTTTAGACAATGAAACATTATTCAAGAAAATAACCAAGCACTGGGAACACCTTATTTCAACCCTGAGCTACAAATATTCTCCTTTATTTCAGTTTAGTCATCTTTAGTCATCTTGAAAGATTCATGTAGTTTGATTTCTCTGGCCTTATGCAGGCCCAGCTCCCTGGGTGTTTTCCTGTTAGAAGAAATCCAACCCAAAGATAATCACAGTGTATGAAATGAGATTCAGTGAAAGTTTTTCTTCTGAATCACAGAAGTATTTGGGGACATCCACCCAAGGAGAATTCTCTCATCCTCACTTCCTAAAACCCAGAAGTTGCTTCCTCATGAATCCAGACGCAAATCCTTCGGATCATTCTTGAAATCTATAGTTCTGCAAAAATTTCACCTTGGGACTAATGTAAATCATGTTTCATTAAACCATGATTTGCATAATTGGCAGGGTTCACACATTACACTCAAGCTAAATGTGACATACCGCAAACCAAACCCATTAGGACAGGAGGTTATCTGAATGTTTTAATTTTGGACTATTAGCCTTGGAGAAAAAGGGTATTTGTAAGCTGGAGAAGAATCCCCTGTCATATTTCCCATGTGGTCATTATGGGATGCAAAATGTGTCCTACCTTCAGCTTTGTTACTTTCATGATCCATAATTAATTTGACAATCTTGTTGGCTTTAATGGAATTAATTTGGATAAAGTGGTTTATGGAGTAAGGGAACGGATTTTCTCTCCGTGTCTCTAATTCTATCCCTCTGGGGACAGGAGGGGAGAGAAGGAAGGAAGGAAGGAAGGAAGGAAGGAAGGAAGGAAGGAAAGAAAGAAGGAAGGAAGGAAGGAAGGAAGGAAGGAAGGAAGGAAGGAAGGAAGGAAGGAAGGAAGGAAGGAAGGAAGGAAGGAAGGGCTTGTTGCAAAATAAGACATTTAAGACGTGTTTGGGCACCCTAACAAATACAAGGCATTTTAAGAACATTGGTATTAAAAAAAAAAAAACTAGGTTGTCAAATTGAAGAATAAATCCCCTCAAACAATTTGGGGAAGAAAGAGAAAAGGGATTTTTACAGTCTGTGCTGCCGCACAATAATGCTTTATGAGTGATGATGATGTTTTACATTTCTGTCATGGGCCCACTGAGTCTAATGAGGCACCACATCTGGGATGCTCGAAATTTTAGAGTAATGCAGGAAGATGTAAACCAACTCACTGTCTAAGAACAGGAAAATGTATCAAGGGGAGAGAAAACATTTGCAAAGGGCCTTATGAAACAGCAACAAATGTTTTTATCCTTTCACGAAACAGCCTAGCTTATGCTGATAGCAAAGAACTGCCACCAAAACTTCTGATGTTAATTAGACTTTAAAATATCACTCTGTGTAATACATTGATTTTTTTTAAAAAAAAAAGTTCCTCCATTTGATCTACTCTGTCACAACTAAGCACCAGCGTTAAGCACCGTTAAGATTTCAATTAGAAGTCTTTTGTGCATGCAAACGCGATATATTTTCCATCCAACCCAAGTAGAGACATTAGGGTACCCTGTGAAGATCCTGTGAGTGTTATAATTAGCAGGATCAAAGCTGGTGATTTATGGCAAGGAGGCAGAGATGATGAGGCGCTGTGGTCCTCCAGAGGTTGGGGAACTAATGAGTAATCTGAGCTGGTGGACTGACACAGAAGAAATCAGGGAGTTGTAGTCCATCAATCTTTGGAAAGCTACAATTCTTCACCACTGATTTAGAGATTCCTTTGTAGGGATGACACAGTAGATGTTAGTCCATCACACAAGCAAACATCGCCCCTTTCTTTTGGATGCGATTGTCTTCTTCTAGACCAAGGGTCTCAAAACTTTAAGACTTATGGGCATCAATCCCCAGAATTGCTGGGGCATTCTAGGAGTTGAAGTCCACAAATCTTAAAAGTTGTCAAGTTTGGAGAATTCTGCTTTAGGCTGAGATAAATCTCCTAATTTCACTTCCTCCCTTTCAATGGGATTAAGAGAATTCTCACTCAGTATGGCTGTTGGAAGACATCATTTTGAGAAGATTCAACCATGGAACCTAAATCTGATTCCTAAAGATCTTGACTAGTAGCAAGTACTCCAAAATGATCATTTATCAACTTGAATGGAGTGCAGTGTTCTGTGCTAAGAACAGAAAAGGAGAAGAATAAAGAGGAGAATCCAATTTGTCTTCATCAATGCTTGGAATCAATCCTTCATCCTTCGATGATGCTTTATGATGAACACAAGAAATGAACCTCACCCTTAGTTCCAGCTAAGACAGGGGTCTCTGACCTTAGCAATTTTAAGACTTGTGAACTTCAAGGGAGTTGAAGTCCACAAGTCTTAAAGTTGCCAAGGTCGGAGACCCCTGAGCTAATAAGAGACCATTTAATAAGAGACCATTTCTTGGAAGTTCTCACAACAGGCAGATAGGAAGAGATGAATATATCTGTTTTCCTTAATGTGGTAGCCACTAGAACATTATAACTTAGTGTGTTGACACACTTAATACTTAACGATCTGCTTAATGACTGCTACAATGTACGACTGTAAACCTGAGCTCGATTATGGTTGTAAATTAAGGATTATCTGTATAAGTACCCATGGGCTAGGGAAAGATATATTTAATTGATTGTGACGTTCTGAGCAGTAAAACATGGGTATTGGAGTCATAACTGACTTATGATCAGTTTTGCACACAATAGCCACAAACAAATATACCACATTAGTAATGATGTGTTACCAAGCAACAGATTCAAGAAACATTTACTCTTTTGAGAGCATCTTAGTACTAGGAAGCTCTGACTCTTGAAAGAAAGGTGAAATGGAAATTTTTGTTCTTTTAGTCCTTCTTGACTTGGAAACACCCTCTATATCCAGGGTAGGGATGTCTCTTTTTAATAACAGAGTTGGCTCAATTTGCTTGTTTGCACTGGAGTTTGCAAAAATACTTAGGAAAGAGGACATCTGGTTTGGTTTATATCAACTGTTTACATAGAACGCAATGGAAGGCACCACCTGAAAAAATATTACAAGTTTTATTCAAAGAGACCCCGTCTTCGAGTTTTATAGGACACATCAGAATTTGCAATTAGCCAACATTTCACCTCTTGGTCGTATGTGATTTGGCATAAACAAAAGCATGAACTACTATTATATATTAACATTTCAGAAATAAATGCAGTCCAGAGCACTTTCTGGAGATTGTTAGTTCTTCTGGGATGGAAAGAGAAAAATGTGGGCCATGCTTTCACAGCTTAAGGGGGGAAAATATTACAAATAGTGTTTTTCTCTCACATAAAGCAATGTAGGTGAGATGGGCAGCATGCACATTTAATAAATAAATACAAATAAAATGTTCTGTAAGCAAGGGCCTCTACATCTTTGCAGATTGTACATACCCCCTGAATATAGTTTATACTGGGGTGTGTAAATTCTTGGAAACTCTAAATCTTATAAATGTCAACTCTTAGGATTCCCTATCCAAGAAAAGAGGAGTTAGCCAAACAAACCACGGTTTCTTTGCTGATGTGTTTTGGTCTTGAATGAATCATAGCTAAAACCATGGTTAAAATAAACGGACACAGTGCCTGGATTCATGCAATGTAGCAAGCTATAACCCCAGATTACAAGCCCAAATCACCCAAGCCTTGATCAAAGATATAACATCATAGGCACTGTAAAATCTGCCAGCCACAATATCTGGGAGCATTATACATCATAAACCACCGAAATTATTATCTTACAGTGTGTGTGAGACTATAATGGCTATTAGATTTAATAAAATTTGGTTAGGGTTTACGGTTAAAAGAAAGATATTTCAGAAAACCATCTGTACAATACGTATTCTTGCTATTGCTGTTTGTCTTGAAATATGCTATAATTGTATGACATGATGCAATATTTTAGAGATATTTACTGGATCCTATCTCAGACAAAACTTGTTGCACCAAATGAACTAAATATCCGCTATCTCTGTACATGCAACAGAATTCTCTTCAAAGACTGCTGATCATTCAGTGCTTAAAGGATTTTACACATTATCTCCATAATTATTATTTTTTCTTCCTCTTAATCATTTGGAGACTTATTTAAGATTTATAGTATTTTTTTTTATTGCAAGAGATCCCTTGGCAAATAAGCAAGCCCCCATGAGTCTTCCCATATTATTGTTCTGGAGGCATCATTCTTCCCAATGGTAATATTTCCTAAATTGCTTTTGAATGCAAGCAAGAAACCAAATACCAAACATTTTCAAAGCATTAAGGATCAGTTTGTGTGGGTTCTTTTTTGTAAATCCCCTGATAAAGTCCCATTCAGGAAGAAAAAAAAATCTACTGCTTATAATTAATTATACTGTGTATTTTGTTAATTGCCGCACAGCTGATTATGAACTTAGGAGGAAAAGAAGATATTTGCTCGAGAACTTTCCACAGATGCCCATAGATGATTGGATTTTCATAATTTCCAACTGAGATCCACCGTAGATCAATCTACCAAGAACTACCCTGAATTTTCTTTCCATCTTCCTTCTTCCAAATCAGCGGTGGGATTCAAAAAAATTTACCACTGGTTCTGTTGGTGTGGCTTGGTGGGCATGGCAGGGGAAGGATACTACAAAATCCCCTTTCCCTTCTCTCCCCACCCCACTAACCTGCTTTCCAGCTCCGTTCTCCTGTGCAGGGCAACCAAAGAAGACCCAGCCGATCAGCTGGGACTCAATGGGAGGCAGACAATAGATGGGTGATTAGCCTTGGTTGGACCATGTGACTGATTGTTTGGGGGAAGGTGGAGGAAGGGGAAATAGAGGCTGTCATAGACATGGGAGGCATCCAGTGCCTGATCAGCCTCCCCCTCTGTCAGAAGCTAGGCATCCGGATGAGACCTTTAGGCAACCCCATATGCTTTGAACAAGTCGACAGATCATTGATCGGGGGAGCCCCCTGCTACTATGGTTCCTGAGCCCATATGGCTAGAAATGGGATGCCACTGGGAGCTCATCTGGTTTGTGGTGGTGCCAAAAATGACTGAAACAATCATCCTGGGGCTGGCCTGGCTGGAAAAATGGGAGTCCCGCCATCTCATGGGGAAGTCAGCTACTGGAAAATAAAGCTGGGACTAGGCCCATGATGGCGAATCTATGGCACACATGCCACAAGTGGCATGTAGAGCCATTTGTGCCAGCAAATGAGCCCCAGGAAAACTTACTTCACTGCGCATGTGGTGCCTCACAGCTGATTTTTTGGCTGGTTTCAGGCCTTTTTCGGCCTCCCAGAGGCTTGGAAAAAGGCTCTGCAAGGCTTTTCAGGGTGAATAATAGGCCCGTTTCATCACTTCCTGTAACACCGGAAGAGATGAAATGGGCCTATTATTCGATCTGAAAAGCCTTGCAGAGCCTTTTTCCAAGCCTCTGGGAGGTTGAAAAAGGCCTCAAACCAGCCAAAAAAAAATCAGCTGCGAGGTGCAGTGCAGGTAAGGGGTGGCGGGATGGGGTGGGAGATTGTGTACACATGTGCAGGGGGTGTGAGGGGGTGCACACTTTGCATTCTGGGTGCTGGCATGCGAGTGGGTGCGTGCTAACGCACGGACAAGTTTTGGCACAGGAACCCAAAAAGGTTACCCATCACTGGACTAGGCCCTTTACCTCCTCTCAACCCTTCAGATGTTGTGGCCTGGTGGCGGCTCATGGAGCTGGCAGCAAAGTCGGACAGTGAGGAGGTTGAGGAGGAACCTGGGCCAGTCCTGGGGGCTGAGGAGGGCTTGGACAAAGACTCTGTATCAGAGGCAGAGATGGGGCCATGGCAGGCTGGCAATCATCAGCTTCCTTCGGGCTCGGGCAGCAGTGTGGTGGGGGAGCTTCTGGAACCGGTTCCCAGCTTGCATATACACAGAGCTGCCAAAAGGAAGGCACAATTAAGAACTCAGGATCGACATGGGAGTAAGGCAACAAGTGGAAGATGAATGCCCCCTTCCATCAGGATTAAGAGGAACAAAAGGGAATGGGGATTTTGCAGGAAACAACTCGCTCATTCATTCATTCATTCCAGATTCCTGAAGATTTGTCTGTGTAACCTAGACTCTTTGCCCAACCCTTCCCTGTCAGCACTGTGTGTGGAAGTATTTACTGGGCAGCTTCCCAAGATAGATAAGGTCTGAGCTAATTAGTATACTTTTGCAAGACTGTTTGCCAAGCCATTGACTGAATGTGAATGCACTAAATCCACATTCATTTAATAAAAGAGGCTTTGCTGGGACTCAGAGTTGGATTAGCGCTTTTTGGGGAATCTTAGGACAGAACAACGGAGGGACGATCAATCAGGCAGCCAGAAGGCGAAAGAGTAGCCACCACTTCAGAGTTGTGGCTGGGAAGCCCTTAGATTCCCAGGGAATATCAGGACTTGGCGGAAGCGTTTAGCAAAGAGGAATGCAATGTCCATCTGAACCCAAATAAGCCATCATTTCATTGGAGCATTAAATGGTCAAATCCAATGTTGGTTCATGGCTACTCAATCACTACACCAATGCCACGCTAGGACGCAAGAGCTCGATTCCGCCTCCCTCTTTAGCCTGAAAAGCCCCCCCTCTTCCAAAGCTGCTCCAGATTTGGCAGATTGTGAACAGCTTGCCTCCTTGTTGTTGTTGGTTTTGTTTTGTTTTATTTTTTTTGTTGCAGTGAGGCAATCTGAATGTTTAAAATACACCACGAAAGGGGAAAAAGCACATCTGAAAGCTAAACCCTTCTTCTTCCTTCTTCTTCTCCTACTGATTGCAAATATAACAATGTAGTTCGACACAGAAAGTGGAGCAGAGTCTTCATGTTTCCTGCTGATAGGAGCGCCGTGTCAACTTCTGTAATCCCATGTATCACCACCATGGAAACCGTCAGTGACTTCTCAGTGAACCCTGCTTCCATGTCCCGGAGACATTTTTTAAAAAGTGCCTGACTTATTTAGCATCTCAAGAGTTCTGAAGCCAATGGAGATTCTCAGGAGGAGCTGATCTATAGAGCTGACCCCTTTATTTTCCCTTTTGCTGTCTTCTGTGCAAAGGGAGACATTACTTGGCTGCTAATGAAGACTTTGTTTGTCCTTGAAAATTGCTAAAATGCCCAGGATTCCATATGGTTAAAATAAATAAACAAACATGGATCTTATTTCTTTGAACATACAATAATGGATGATAAGAGGTGGATGTTGCAAGGAGCTCAGAATGATCAAACACAAATAGATGAAATCATTATACAAGAGAAAGATACATACTCCTTAGGAGTCCAAATTATAGTCTTGGGGAAACCTCATTTACTGGCTCTTTCATTTCAAGGGAAGGCAGGCTGAGTCCAAGAGAGGACTAATATGTTTGACAGAAATGGCCAAAGCAGCTATTAAACTCAATTTTTGTAAACAATTAAAGTCTTTTCCAAAGAAAAGAGAAGAGAGATCAACAGGATTGTTCCAGAGGTGGTATTCAGTAGGTTCTGAACGGTTTTGGAGAACCAGTAGCAGAAATTTTGAGTAGTTCGGAGAACTGGCCAATACCACCTCTGATTGGAGATTTCACAGTATCCTTCCTCTGCCATGCCCACCAAGCCACGCCCACAGAACCAGTAGTAAAAAAAAAAATTGAATCCCACCACTGAAGTGCTTCATATTTCCTCCCAAATTCAATACAATGGGTTTTAAGCAGCTGTAGCTCAGGTGTACCTGAGGACCATCTATTCTATGTCCTTCTTCTGCTTCTCAGCTTCCAGGAGGTACCCTGATGATCAGTGCATGTCATAGAATGGCAAAACTCTTACCCTTATCTTGGAGACCTTTCCCTAACAGTAGCTTTCCAAGAACCAGTTTGGTATGGTGGTAAGTCACCAGGCTAGAAATCAAGGAATGAGGTATATCTAGTCTAACAAAGAGAAGGATCAGGGGAGGCATGATAGCAGTCTTCTAATACTTGACGGGCTGCTACAAAGAAAAGGGGATCCACCTGCTCTCCAAAGCACCTGAAGACAAGGCAAGAAGCAATGGATGGAAGCTAACCAAGGTGTCAGGCTGTGCTCCCTTTAGATCCCAAGAAAGAAATACTCAGACTCCATGGTGTAGAGCAGTTATCCTTTTACTGGAAAGTAAAGTGGAAGCTACAAATCAATTCCGAAACTGAGAAATTGGCGGGTAAAATCCACATGCAAAGAATTAGGTTTGTTCCCACCCCCCAAAGTTCAAATGATTCTTCCAATTAAAACTTCTGAATAAGCTCATGTGGTCATCTCCAGATGGTGATGAGGGGTCTTGTCAAATGACCTTGACATATTTTGATAAAAGTTCGCAGTTGCGCAAAAGAGGACAGAAGATAGCCAAGAAACGGAAAGTTAAAGAAAAGAATCCCCCCTCCCCTTGCTAGCCCAGCAAGGAATGCAAACACCTCCAGTCTTCTTCCCTACCAAAATCCCCCCTCCCACTGTTGTCATGACAGCCCAGAGAAATAATGAAATAATAGCAGAAAAGCAACAGAGGAAGGTATCTTGAGGGCTGACATTCGGACCCCCTAGAAAAAGGACAAAAGTCCCTAAAAGAAAACAAGAGATCCAACCTAGAACTTAAGGAAAAAATTCCTGAGAATGAGAAGAATTAATCGGTGGAACTACTTACCTCCAAAGGTTGTGGATACTCCATCAATAATAGACTGAGCAACCATTTGACCTGGATGGGTTTGGGATCTGCTACTCAAGAAAGGGGTTGTGCTAGGTGATCTCCAAGTTTCCCTGCAACTCTGTTATTCCATGTTGTGCGATGAATTCTAATCCTGCCTTGGGTGGAGATACGATTGGCCCTCATCTTGGTATTCTTTTGAAAGCTGCCTTGAAGACATGGTTTTGCCAGTGGGCCAGGGTGCTTTGGCACCCATCAAATAATTGATTGTTGATTGCCAGCAAGTTAAGGGTTCATTGGGTCTTGCAGGGTGAATGAGTTGGGCAGACATATACATTTTCTTAATAAGCAAATAAATAAAATTTAATCCCAGAATTGACTCCCACTTTCTGGGTTTATTTTGGTTTTTCTCTCTCTCCAGACCAGGGTGAGGGGGAGCAAAGCAACGTGGTGTTTAGAGTGTCTTAGATAATGATGGACTAAGTTCCTGACTGGCATCTTGAACTCTTTGTTGATGTAAATACTAGACACTAGGCATGGGTTAGTAGCTGCCTGGAATCTGTAACCAAATCCTTTCCCATGTTATGCCTTTCTCACCATTTGTTATCCCAACATTTTGACTCCATGGCTCACTGATCAAGCATGGGAGAAGACAGAATGCTTCTTTTAATGAGTCCCTTCAAGAAAGGAAAATTAAATTTATATACCTCTGTCTGTATGCGTGTGTAGATATGAGGATTTGTGAAGATTAGATCCTTTTTCAAAAATTCTTTTCTGAAAGAGCAACCTGGACTGATCTAGGGAATTCTTGGGAAGGTTATTGTCACAACACACTTAGTAGCTTTGGTCTTAGGGCCTAATGGAGGAGATTTTGCTATCTTTTATGTTTTGAATGGGATCTCTCTGTCCCAAAGAGATCTGGTGCACAATCTTTGAGGTCCTTCTGGATGTACAACTTCTGTTCAAAGAGTGGGTGACAACTGGGGCTAGGAGAGCTTTTGCACCTTTTGTGTTGTGGCCAGTGGGCACCCATTCATGGATCATGAGGCCCTGATCACCATTCATTCACATCCTGGTCACCTCCTGAATGAACTGCTGTAATGTCCTTTGCATGGGGCTTTGCTTGAAGAGTATTCAGAAGCTTCAACTAGTACGAAATGGTTCAGCGTGGGACAATATGCTTCCTTTAATGCAGTGGTGGGATTCAATTTTCTTTTACTACTGGCTCTGTGGCCATGGCTTGGTTGGCATGGCTTGGTGGGCATGGCAGGGGAACCCACCCCACTGACCTGCTTTCCAGCTCCGTTCTCCTGTGCAGGGCAACCAAAGAAGACCCAGCTAATTAGCTGGGACTCAATGGGAGGCACAGAATAGATGGGAGCAGGGCCATTCAGAAGTGGTATTTGCCGGTTCTCTGAACTACTCAAAATTTCCACTACCGGTTCTCCAGAACCGGTCAGAACCTCAGAACCTCTGCTTTAATGGATCCTTGAAGAGAAGGCAGGACCTTCCCCCTCCTGTCACTCAAACTGAGGGTCCCCCCCACAGTTTATTGATATTCTTCCAAATACAAAGTCCCTTCCTCTTCCAGCTCATCATTCCAACAATTGTTTGCCTTTCTAATATATTCACTCAATATGCCATTTCCTTTAGATCCTTCAGGACTGTAGCAATCCCCTGCAGACTTTTATCCATCCGTGGAGCCCAGATTAATTTATTGTATTCCATATAGCTCTTTAACGGCTTCTTCTAATGAACATGTGATGAGGCTTAGAGGTGTGGAAGGGAATTTAAAGATAAGAAGGTGGAGAAGTTTTCCAGTTCTGTCTTGCAGAACGGAAAAAAAATTAAGGTTGTTATAAGACAATCACCTCTCCCTGGTATTATGCATAGCCATGGAATAAGATGCAGGGCGAATGAATGATTAGTGCTCACATTCAGCTAAATTAACATCTCAAGTCCATTTCTATGGCTAAAGCTCAGTTCATCATAATCTTAGAGCAAATATTTGCCTTTAATGTCTCTGATTTATGCGCCGAATATCATGTGCTGTTCCTTTCTCTCTTAATTATTATTTTTTAAAAACTGCTTTCAGGCAGAAAGTCAAAGCCTGCTGTGTTTTATATTATATTCCCCAACTCATTTTCCTGCGTATTTTTTTTTTAATAAAGGAACCGTCTAATTAATCTACGTACTGTGAATTTTTCCCCCCTCTTCTGCTTAAACTCTTTACACTCATAAAAAGGGACCGGACAGAAGTGTAAAATCTTGCTAATTTGTTGCAACTGAGGGTGGTTGTGGGATGGATGTGAAATTATCTTTTTCATATTCCCCAGCCCTTTCGTAATTGAGACTTACCCAACACAAATTGTACAAAAAGATATTGGAGCTGAGACGAGCAGCATATAGTGCTTAAGACGTTTGATTGAGACAAGTTTGAAAATCCTACTGGATGATTTTGGACACTTGTTGTTCTCAACTGTATTAAACTCATGGATTGTTGCCATGATAAAATTAAGGATAGACACTTCTCTCTATATATGCAACTTTAAGATAAATTGATTAATGATGTGTCATTAAAAGTATTTTTTTTTTTCCAAAAGGCAACTGGACTCAAGAACTGAAGGAGCTTCTTAGATGGGAAGTGAAAGGTCTTCAAAGAAAAATGAAGTCCAGTTGCCTTTTGAAGAAGCACCTTTGAGACAACTATGACCTGGATGATCAGCGGAACTCCTTGTCTCCAGAAGTTGTGGATGCTCTAACACTGGGAGATTCTGGGTTGGAGTAACTGAAAATGTTTGTAACTAGTCCTCAGCTTTCGACCAGATGTGAACTGAAAAATGGCTTCCTCTCTTGTCCTTGTCCTCAAATACTAAGGAGAATTTAGTATTGGAGCTTCATGGATTTTCAAGGAAAGGAAAATTACGTGCAGGGTTAAAAACACAACACAGCACAAGAGTAACAACACTGGGCCAAATGCACCAGCAATGACCCAACCAGAACAAAGTCTCTTTGGCTTGGCTACAATGCTGTTGGCTCACAATGCTGAACAACTTGTTTTGATGGTCCGTTTGAAAAGTTATGACTCATCTCTTGGTGAACAATCCTGAGTCTTGTGAGAAAGAAATGTCTATCCTTCACGACAACTACATGTTCGTTTTATATTTGGCTGGCAGCGATGCACCCATGCACTGCTTCATCTGCTCCCTCACTTTCTCTCTCCCCCCTCTCTCTTTCTCTCCTTCCTCTTTCTCTCTCTCTCTCCCCCATTTCTTTCTCCCCCCTCTTTCTCTCTCTCTTTCTCTCTCTTTCTTTCCTCCCTCTCTTTCTCTCTTTCTCTCTATCTCTTTCTCCCCCTTTCTTTCTCCCCCTCTTTCTCTCTCTCTTTCTCTCTCTTTCTTTCCTCCTTCTCTTTCTCTCTTTCTCTCTATCTCTTTCTCCCCCTTTCTTTCTCTCTTTCTCTCCCCATCTTTCTCTCTCTTTCTTTCTCTCCCCCCCCTCCCCCTCTCTTTCTCTTTCTCCCTCCCTCCTTCCCTCCCTCTCCCTCTCTCTTTTAAAACAGACTGACTGACCTGCCAGAGCTCAGGAAAACAATTGTAGCCTGTCCCAACAGCCATACCACAACCGGACATGTTGCAATACTTGACATAATTCATCAGGCACAACTACATTTGCCAGCAAAGAAGATTCCCCCCCCCTTTTTAAAAAAAAACAAAAAATTCATTGACCAAAATCAACCTGATACCCTTCTACAAGAACATTCTGGAGAAGGGAGAAATGAAGCTTAAGACACCCTGCTTCTTTCATGCAGGATAACAGCTTTACATAGCTTGTATTTAAACCATGAAGTGGCCAACCAATTTGGATACTTCTTGGACTGAATGGTGCAGACAAAGTGAAGAAGGATACTTTAGAGGAAGCTGTGGGTGCTTACAAGAACATAGAATTGGAAGAGACCTCCAACCCTTGCTGGAGCAGGAGACCCTGCACCATTTCAGATAAGTGGCTGTCCAGTCTCTTCTTGAAAGCCTCCAAATGATGGAGCACCCACAGCTTCTGGAGGCAAGCGGTTCCACTGGTTAATTATTCTCACTCTTAGCTCATTTCTCCTTCATTCTAGGTTGCTTCTCTCCTTGACCATTTTCCATCCATTGGTTCTGGTCTTGCTTTCTGGTGCTTTGGAGAATAGTTTACCCACCCTCAGCCTCTCAAATACTGGAAGACTGCTATCATATCTCCCCTAGTTCTTCTTTACTAACTGTCTCTCGCATAGACATGGAATCAGTGATGACCTTATTAAGTCACCCACCAGATAATAAGCATATGCTGGCGTGAATTATCCTGCACAGAAATGACACCCCACACCCCAAACCCCAGCCCTCCTTAGAAGGGTAGAACTTATCTTTTTTTACAGCTTGATAGCTACCTGGTCCCTGCTCCGATTATAAAGGGCGAAGAGTGGAATCTATTAATTAGATTGCCAGGATGATTGCATTCATGTCTCTCTGAGATTTACTTTGGTTATTTTGCTTTTGAGAAGATGGCAAAATCCCATAACCAACAGAGAGGAAGAAGGGGAAGTCAAACAGGAAAGCAAGCCCTGCCCGGCCATCTTGTCCCATTTAAGATGACCCAGCTGGGTCATCTTGTATAGTTTTATTCAGCTCACAATGCTAAGATTTTCCTGGATCTCCTTCTTCTCAACCCAATGAGAAGAACTGTGTTGAGACTCTAGAAAGAGTGCGGAGAAGAGCAACAAAAAGGATTAGGGGACTGTCTAGTCTGATGAAAAAAAGGACTAGGGGAGACGCAAGAGCAGCCTTCCAATATCTCAGGGGCTGCCCCAGAGAAGAGGGAGTCAAGCTATTCTCCAAAGCCCCTGAAGGCAGGACAAGAAGCAACGGGTGGAAACAGGAGAGAAGCAACTTAGAACTAAGGATAAATTTCCTGACAATGAGCACCATTAATCTGTGGAACAACTTGCCTCTAGAAGTTGTAAATGGTTCAACACTGGAAGTTTTTAAGGAGAGATTGGACAACCATTTGACTGAAGTAATGTAGGGTTTCCTGCCTAAGCAGAGGGTTTGGACTAGAAGACCTGCCATTTGTCAGAAATGGTGTAGGGTTTCCCGCTTGGGCGGGGGGTTGGACTAAATGACCTACAAGGTCCCTTCCAACTCTGTGATTCTATTCTATTCTATTCTATTCTATTCTATTCTATTCTATTCTATTCTATTCTATTCTACTCTACCCTACCCTACCCTACCCTACCCTACCCTACCCTACTCTACTCTACTCTACTCTACTCTACTCTACTCTACTCTCCACTCCACTCCACTCCACTCCATTCCATTCCATTCCATTCCATTCCATTCTATCTTTTGAGTTGAAGGAATTATCTCATGATGATCTTTTATGAAGACCTCTGGAAAGATTCTTGGTCAGAGGATGCAACTGAGATAAAATCTTTTTATAAGGGGACAGAAAAGAGAAGAAATTCAATGTCTATGGAGGCTCTCCATCATCTAGGACTTGGTTGTCTGAAAGGTCCTTTTCGGAAAGGCAACCGGACTTTCTTGGTCTCTTTTTTTTCCTTGAAAACATTTTGATTTCCATCCCAGAAGCTTCTTCAGCTCTTCTGTCCTAATTTATGAGTTGGATAAATTACTGAAAGTGAACACGTAATAAACCCAATTGCTTTCTACAAACGAGCTTTCCCGGAAGGGGGAAGCTTACGTAAGCTTCGTATTGATGAGCTTTCCTAATGTTGACTGTCTTGGCTATGTACTGGCTATGATTATGCAGCACAGCACACAATATTCGGATGTGAAAGAAACCCACTAGAGATCCTTTGGGGGAATGAAGCAGCTTATTTCCCTCCCACTGATTTCATGGTGTCAAAGATGCTAATCTAAAATAAACTATGGCTAGCGCTTCCTTTTCTTGATGGAAAATCCATACCATCACACTGAACAACTAATACAAAACATAATTCACCAAATGTACAAATTAGAGGAAGATGTCTACAACTCCTCCAAATATTAAGAGACATCCTCAACACAATTATAACACCACCAATGATTTTAGAAAACAAATTTTAGGAATACACTACGTCAGAATAACCGCCATATTAATCAGGGACTAGAAAATATCTAAAGCCCCCTCCAGTTCTACAATTCTAGGTTGCTATGATTCTAATCTGAGTATAATGCAGGTCAGAGTCAGAGATCTATTTATGGAGGGTATCAGTTGGGAGAATATTAGTTTTTAATTCCTTAGCCCAGGAGTTAATTCAGAGGTGTGTGCCTTTATGAAACTATTGCATAAACAAGATCAAATCCAACTCATAATTTTTCTTTAAAACATTTTATAAACATTCATTCAATGATAAGAGTTTCCCTATAGATTATGGTAATGGCACCCTGGAACAGTGTTAAAAATATACAGCAATGAAGAAACTTTTGTATAGGCTAAATACTATATTTTTTGTTGGACTGCCTGCTATTGATGTCACCTCTTAGCCATCTCACAGATCTATTTTCCTGATTGGTTTCCTAACTGGTAGGCGAAATACTAGATGCTCTAAAAGACAGATCTAGACCAGAATAGGAGCACTCTGCAGTGGAAATGTTTGTTAGAGTAGTTCCTAACTGCACATCTGTTTTAAAAATTAACATTTAGATTAAAATTTAATTTCCCCCACCCCTCTCCTCAAACCAGTCTGGTGTTGTTCTGATTTTTCATGCTATCTGCCTTGACTAAGGTCAAGTTAGCTAGCAGATGTAATTATTCTACAAATGCATCTGACTGTATGTATTATAAATAACAACACATTTGCATATATTCCCCCCTGTTTTTGATAAGGATGATGATCCAGAGATGGCTGACATGGAAGTCTTTTTAAATGATAGCAAGGGGAAGTATTAATTAGAACTTTGCTACTTCAAAAGCCGCGTCAACAACTTATCTGGCAGGGTTGATTGCTATATTACTTCGGTTGCGATTCTAGGAAACAAAGAGATGAAAAAAACAGACAAGGGAAGACAAGAACATTCTTACTGTTGAGTCCAACTTCTCTTTTCATCTGTTAGTGTCCAACACTGGCCAAGCAGGGTGTCCTTCTGGATTTCAAATAGCATGTAGACAATTATGGCTAATCCCACTGGAACTGCCTCATCTCATCTGTGGGAGCTTCATCCCTGGAAGCTTTCAAGAAGAGACTGGACTGCCATCTGTCAGAAGTGGTGTAGGTAGGATCTCCTATTTGGTTGGGGTGGGGGGTAGACTAGATGACCTAACAAGGTCCCTTCCAGCTCTGTTAAATCTCAGTTTGACATTCGTTAATGGGGTGGCGATTCACACCACATTTTATAGGGGCTGCGCACACGATCCTTCTTGTCTCTGTCTTGACTTTCTGGCCTAATGGCTGTGTCCGATATTCTTCCTCCTGCTCTTTTGAAGAACTTTCCAGTTTGAGGGGAGAGAGGGATGATTGAGAACTTTCTCCCTGTGGTTTGGAGCAGGGGTCGCCAATCTTTTGCACTTCAGGGACCACCAAAGTCATAATTTTAAATCCAGCGTACCAGAGACCTTGGGAAAATCCCCAAAAAAGTCTGAAGGAAAATTGCCCACCCCGTTTTCCTACTGATCGATCGTTCTTTATTTGGGTTCGCAGGATCCCATCTCCAGCTCCGTTCTCGGTGGGGGGGGGGGGAGAGAGAGAGACTTTTGGCTTCATGCAAGGAAAGCAGCAGAAGCAGCAGAAGTCTATCTTTCTCTCCCCCAAACTCCGCCAGAAATGAGTCTTTCTGAGACTTGTCATGCTGACGCAGCCTCTTGGAGCAGGAGGCCTTGCAGAGTCCCAAAGACTCATTTCTGGTGGGTCAAGTTTTTCCCTCTCCGCCCTTTCCTTCCTCCCTTCACTTCTTGTGTTGTTCGCAATGCAAGTGACACAAGCCTTGTGTTCCCATGGGCCATGTCGGTGGTGTAGCCCTGGTTTGCTCCCTGTTTAAGACCAGGGTTTAAGACCCATTAACTCCACTAGCCAACCGCCAGATAAGCAGGGTTTAATCCCAGACAAACAATTAAGTAGGAAACAACAACAACACTCTAATCAAGGTACGCCACTACCAGTACTGTCTGGGCAAGCTACTTTATATCACCAGGTACCAAACTCCACATTAACCAGCAATGATAAGCTAACCTGGTCAGCTAATGAAATGTCTGCTGTAGCAAGCCACCAAGCTCGGGGAGCACCAAGGATTCCAAAGACAGACCTATAGTAAAGGTAACGGTTCCCCTCGCACATACGTGCTAGTCGCTTCTGGCTCTAGGGAGCAGTGCTCATCTCCGTTACAAAGCCAAAGAGACAGTGATGTCCGAAGACGTCTCCGTGGTCATGGGGCTGGCATGACTAAACACCTTTGAAGGCGCACAGAATGCTGTTCTCTTCCCACCAAAGGCAGTCCCTATTTTTCTACTTGCATTTTGGTTTTTTTTTTTTTTTACATGCTTTTGAACTGCTAGTTGGGACAAGGAACGGGAGCTCCCTCCATTACGTGGCGCTAGGGATTCAAACCGCGGAACTGCTGACTTTTCTGATTGACAAGCTTAGCATCTTAGCCTGAGGATGGACAATAAATGCTCCTCACTTCTCTTTTATGTCTTTCGGCACCGGGGAGAGACCGAGAATCTGTCACAGTGACACCTCCTCCTATTTCTTGGTACGGAGGGAGAGAGAAACCCCCCCCTTGCCTCCCCCCCAAACCAAGATAAGAAACAAAATAAAGCATGCTGGAAAGAGAGAGAGAAAGAGAGAGTTTACCCCTTGCTTTGCAAGACAGCTTTTCTTATCCTATTTTGGTAACTCATATGGAATAACACATGGTGAAAAGGACAAACTTTAAGCTCACAGTAGGCTCTTCAAGCAAGGGTTCCCATGGGGGAGATGAATTGTTTCTGGGCTTGCTCCCCATCCACACCCACCCACCCATCTAAACCACCCCCTGGGCAAAGTATCTTGCCTAGTTTAGCTCCACTTCTCTAATCTGGATCAGTTTTCTTCTCACGCTCCCATCCTCTGCTTGGATGTTCTTCCTGTACTCATTCTCTTTCTTTATTAAGGACCTGCTTCCTGATCATTAACCTCCTGAATGGAGAGAAGCAAACCACTCTATGATTAATAGTTGCAGGAATTGGATATGTCTAGTTTAATTAAAAGAAGGACCAGGGGAGACATGATTGCAGTGTTCCAATATCTCAGGGGCTGCCCCAAAGAAGAGGCAGTCAAGCTATTCTCCAAAGCCCCTGAAGGCAGGATAAGGAGCAATGGATGGAAACTCATCAAGGAGAGACGCAACCTAGAACGAAGGAGGAATTTCCTGACAAGCGAGAACCATCAACCCATAGAATGGAAGTTGCCTTCAGAAGTTGTGGGAGCTTCATCACTGGAGGCTTCCAAGGGGAGATTGGACTGCCATTCATCAGGGATGGTGCTGGGTCTCCTGCTTGGGTGGGTGGTTGGACTAAATGACCTACAAGGTCCCCTCTAACTCTGCTAATCTAATCCAGGGGTCTTCAAACTTGACAGCTTTAAGACTTGTGGACTTCCAACTCCCAGAATTCCTCATCCAGTCACGTTAGCTCAGGAATTCTGGGCGTTGAGATCCACGAATCTTAAACTTCCCAAGTTTGAAGACCTTTGATCGAATCTAAGAGACCCCACCTAGAACTAAGGAGAATTTCCTAACAGTGAGAACAATTCATCAGTGGAACAGGTTACCTAAGTTGTGGCTGCTCCAATCACTGGAGGTTTTGAAGAAGAGATTGGACAACCCCTTGCTTGAAATGGTATAAAGTCTCCTGCTTAATCAAAGAGTTGGACTAGAAGGCCAACTCAATTGTCCCTTCCAATTCTGTTATTCCGATTCCATCTGAACATTACCTATAGGTTCTTTCTTGGCCTGAGCTGACAATAAACCACTTATCTAAGCAACCTACATTCTATCTTGGTCTCATGACTTCATTGCTCTTCCTTGCTGCAGCATGTGAGCTCAGCCACGCTGCACCGTGACTCATAATTCCCTCCTGTCCCAAGGGACATACCTGGGATGAGCATTTTCGCCTAACACATTGCTCTCTTACCTAACCTGACGTTCTCCCCATAGGTTGAGTCTGTCAGTTCCACCCGCAAATTTCCAGCCAATCAAACCAGTGGAAATACAACCCACCCCTGTGTCTTGAGGGCACCAGGATGAGAAAGGCCGTACCCCCAATGTGTAAGAATGGTTCCCTGGTTAGAAAAAGGAAATTTTAATCTCAACGGAGGTGAGACCGTTTGGCAGTTTGGAGAAAAAGGGGAGGATGGATGCTTTGTGATATCATCCTTAGCTCACCAAAGCTTAGACACGTTTTCAAGCAAGTTGCAGCAAAAACAGATCAGCAGGAAAAAAAATGATATCAGTGACTCAGCACTATGTAGCGGTGATCAGCGGGGGATTTGTGCAGAATCATCAATTTCCCTCTTTCCCCTCTCCTCCCCCTTATTTCTAGAAGATGGAGCAGCCTGTTCTATTCATACTGCAGAGAAATCTTCTTGTAATTGATCATGGAAGGAAGGGAGGGAGAAAGGAATGGAAGGGAAGGAATAATATTTCCTATATTATTATTATTAACACGCTCTGATGCGAAGGAGTTCTACTCCCCCTCCCCACCTGAAAAGAAATCTGTTCCAAATGCAAAACACAAACAGAGGAATTTCAGTTTTAGTTTCACAGCACCAAGCAGCTTTAGTACAGAACAGTTGAGCTAAGCCACGCCCAGGCTCCTTGCTGTCTCCTTCTTGCTCACACAGCAAATACTCTTTCAGTTGCTATCTATTTAACGGAAATAATGGGACTTATTAGTATTACCTGCCTATCAAGACTCAGTCCAGAATAGACCCTTTACCTCAGGCCTCAACTCTCTCACACACTGACAGGATGCTGGCTGGATGAATAATGATGGATGCTGGTATAGGCAGACGCAGAATTTTCCCCCCTCCTTATCTTCCTCCCCAAAAACTAAGCCCGACCACATAGTTTCGTAGTGAAGCATGGGGATCGAGCTAGTTCTCAATAAAGCTTTGAATGGAAGGGGAAAACAACTAGGATTCCAGCATTTAAGAATTTCTTTTTATTTTGGGTGTATTGACACAAAGCATTTGTTGGGGAGAAGAAACCTCACAGAGAAAACACCTTGGAATAATATGCTTGAATTCAACTCCTCCTCCAAAACTATGTTGCTTCAGCCCTTTAAGAATGGTAGTTTCAAAATTGTCAGCACCAGAACGAAATCTTTCCATTGCCTCACACAATCAGTCAAGAAAACTCAGATCAGGTTGCTTAAATCATCTTTTATTAATATCTTCCTACATTTAAAAGATCGGAGAGGCTTAAAGCTAGCCGAAAGGGGGAAGTAGCGAGGCTGGAGGGAATAAAAGAGCTTTTAAAACCAGACTAGAGAATTCATATTCCACAAAACGAGGGTAGTTCAGATAGTTTTACTCTTAAGCTATTTCCACCGAGGTAAAGGGTCTATTCTGGACTGAGTCTTGATAGGCAGGTAATACTAATAAGTCCCATTATTTCCGTTAAATAGATTCAGAATAGAGTTGAATGGGACCTAGAAGGTCTTCTAGTCCAGCCCCTTGCTCAAACAAGAGATCCTATATCATTTCAGACAAGTGACTGTCCAGTCTCTTCTTAAAAACTTCCAGTGATGGAGCACCCACGAGTTCTGGTGGCAAGTTGTTCCACTGGTTAATTGTCCTTGCTGTTAGGAAGTTTCTCCTAAATTCCAGATTGCTTCTCTCTTTGATTAGTTTCCATCCATTGTTTCTTGTCCTGCCCTCTGGTGCTTTGGAGAATAAGTTGACTGCCTCTTATTTGTGGCAGCCTCTCAATACTGGAATATTGCTATCAGGTTCCCCCCTTAGTCCTTCTTTTCACTAGACGTCAACTCCAAACCCTCCAACCATTCTTCATGTGTTTTAGCCTCCAGGCCTTTAATCATCTTGGTTGCTCTTCTTTTTCCAAGCCTCAACTTCTTTTTTTTGTAATGTGGTGACCAAAACTGTGACCCAAAGACCACATTTTGCAATGTGGTGACCAAAATCACAAACGAATTGCCCCACAAAGCCAAGAGGGTGTCTTTAGAATATATATAATCCATTTCAATTTTCCTTCAAGAAAGTAGAAATGAGTGGGAGGCTGAAAATAAAGTGTTGAAGGACAAGAACAGAAGATCGAGAACCGGTGTTGAGTTGGGTTGTAAGCAAGTATGGGTTTCTGGTCTTGCTTAACTAAAAAAAAAAAAGGGGGAGGGGGAAGGATTCCAGTGAATCGAGAGTCTTGAAAATGTGTTTTAGGAACTTTCTCAGTTCAAAGAAAAGGTAATAAATACTAAGGGACAATCAGAGTGATAATGACTGGCTGACTGCAAACCGTGTAAATCCTTTCCATCCTCCACGAGTTAAAACTAAAGAAGCTTCTTAGATGAGAAGTGAAATGTCTTCAAGAAAATTCAGTTGCCGTTTTAAAAAAACACCTTTGGGACAACCATGATCTGGATGACTGAGAATCTCCATGGGCATTAAGTGAAACAGACATGTTTGCAATTCCTTGAATAGAGAGCCCATGGAGTAATTAAACAAGCAGTTCCAAAGATGAACCTGCTTGGACGTTTGAAGGTTGTGCCATCCACAGAAGAGAACATTCATAGCTTAGGGTTGAGCAGTGTGGTCCGTGATGCTCTCTGCTGTGGTTAGCTGGCAGAGCAGGTGTGGACGGCTGAGGAGAGTGAGGACTCAGGTGAGGGGCCAGGACCATTAGGGAGTGGACTGCTGCCTTCCGAGATTGTGGGGGGTTGGCAGCAGCAATGAGGAGGTTCCCAAGGAGCCTGTGCCAGGTGTGCGTGCACGCAGGGCTGCTTGCAGGAAAGAGCAGCTGCAACAGCATGGGCGACTTCGGGAGTAAGGCTGCAAGGTAATGGCCCTTCCTTCAAGAAGATAAAAGACAGCTGTGAAACTAACCTTCTTTGCAGAAAGCAAAGACATTTTGAAATTCAGCCTCGTGGACATTAGAGTTGGTATTTGAAGACTCTTGTATTGTAAACTATTTCTTATCTGTTGTGTTTTGGCAGCCTTGAAAAAACTTGGCAAGGCTCTTTCTTGTGGGAGCTAATTAGTTGGAAGCAGCCTTTTATCTGTGAAGAAACAGGAATCATAGATGAAACATTAAAAGGTTGTGTTGCTGCCTTTTTCTTGGCTTTGCTCTCTTGGAATCAGGTTTCGGTCAGGACACTCAGCTTGGTTGCTTTCTTGCAGGCATTTTGTGACCCATCTAGGTAGCGTTATCATCAGTGCTAGATTCTGATGTCCTGGGCTATTCTCCTTCTAAATGTTGCCCGTGAGAGTTTTTCCACTAGCTGCATTGTTCCTCCTCTCAGAACATCAGAAATGGGTTAACAAATTCAAATCATTTCCTGGCAGGCAAACGTGTTGAGATTGGATGTCCCTGCCATTTCAGATCAATCAGGATTTATAAAGGAGATGTTTGTTTAACTTTGAACGGCGCAGTTGCATCACGCTTCGTGCCTTTGGGTGGTAACATTATAAAACACAAGGCACGATGTCAAATGTACATCGAAAGCCACACCTGGGGAGCAAAAAAACATGGGTTGGGAAGCTTTGCAATAAAGTCTACAAACAAAGCATTTTAACCCGGCATGTGAAGCGGCTGAACAGACTCAGGGAAGGCGCCCAAATTTTGCACAGCGACTTGTGCAAAAGGTAAGCCAGTTCTAGAGTCCCTTTTTCCAGCCCAGAGATCACCAAAACGTCTAAAAATTAGTCCTCTGGCATTCCAAGAATTTGTTCCCTGTGCCGGCTGAGCACTCTGGAAGTCTTCATGTTTTAAATTCTGGAGCATTGCAAGTTGAAGAAGGCTGGTCTAAAGATTTGTTTTGAGCTGCCATCATTTTAGAAGTGGTATTTAGTCGGTTCAGACCGGTTCTCAAGAACTGGTAGTGGAAATTAGGAGTTGTTTGGAGAACCAGCAAATCCCACCTCTGACTGGCCCTTTCTTAGTGTGCACCTAGAAGCCAAGAGGAACATACGTACCAAAATTCAAGTTCTGGAGATTTGGTGATGATGCATGAGGGGTATTTCGCTTTTATATAGATAAATATAGATTAAAAGCATCAGGTTAACTGTTGCTTGCTACTGTTCTGTGAGGTGTTGGGCTTTATCTATGCTCATAAGCTCCCCCAGAAAACTGAGGGTATCAACCCTGACTTCTTCCGTGCCACTATGTAGCTATGCAGAAATCGGTTTACTCCACATGTGGTTGAACGTAGCAGAATCTGTCCAGGATGGTATAAGTCCTCCTGCCTTGAGTAGGGGTTTGGGCTAGAAGACTTTCTATGTCCCTTCCAGCCAGAGGTGGTATTCAGCTGGTTCTGATCACTTCTGGAGAACCAGAAAATTTTGAGTAGTTCGGAGAACTGGCAAATACCCTGTCCCCATCTATTCTCTGCCTCCCGAGTCCCAGTTGATCGGCTGGATCTTCTTTGGTTGTCCTGCACAGGAGAATGGAGCTGGAAAGCAGGTTAGTGGGGTGGGGAGGGAAGGGGGATTTTGCAGTAATCTTCCCCTGTCACACCCACCAAGTCACACCCACCAAGCCACGCCCACAGAACTGGTAGTAACTTTTTTTGAATCCCACCACTGCGTCATTTCCTTCAAATAAATATGCAATTTAAAATGGGGGAAAGGGTTTCTAGCAAACGGAAGAGATTTGGAACAATTGCTTTTGAAGACAAAGAATTAGTCTTGGAGATTCAGAGAGAGGCAACCATATTTGACAGCTAGGGCACCACCATCACAGATTGTCAAAGAATTGAATAACTCTGATGTTGCCTCTGCCACCAAAAAGGTCTGTCCACCTATTGGAGGTTAAGCCATGGGTTGAAATATATGCATCGTTCAACTCTTAGGAAACATCAGGCATCTCGTTTGAAGTCTAAGTAGCTGAGATGCAACCCTACTATCTGCTGAAAAGACACAATGACATCAAGTGACAGGTGTATCTTCTCTGCACAAATGTTGCAACTATCCAACAAGCACCATGACATCAGAAGTTAGTAAAAGGGAAACGCTTGCCTGATGTTACAATGCATGGATATCATTTGCCACTCTAAACGTCCTGCTCACAGATGCCTACGAGTAACCTCCTTACACTCAGTTCTAAGTCAGTAGATTATGTTGGTTTACAGGTTTTACACCTTGAAAAAGATCCCAATCTTAAATCACTTCTAGATGTATGGGAACTGAAATGTCTCAGGGAGCTTGGCATTTCTGTGTAGGAGGTGCTCGCTATTTATTTGGGCTGGAATAAGGATTCCAGTTTTGGGCACGGGGTTGGACTAGATGACCTCGAAGGTCCCTTCCAACCCTGTTATTCTGTTATTATTATCAGTTTAATTAGATATACCTATGTAGACCTGGTCTTTCATGCCCAATAGTTATAGGATGCCATGATTCTTATGTTGGCTTTCAACAACCCCAAGCTCGCTTGTCCCACTGCACAAATATTAAATGACTAGCTCTATACCCAGGCTTCGCTATGAAACTATGTGGTCGGGCTAAGTTTTTGGGGAGGAAAATAAGAGGGGGAAATTCTGCCTCTGCCTACCAACATCCATTGGTATTCATTTGGCTAGCATCCTGTCAGTGTGTATGAGAGCTGAGGGTTGTTTGGAAACTGAAAGAGTATTTACTGTGTGAGCAAGAAGGAGACAGCAAGGAGCCTGGGCATGGCTTAGCTCAACTGTTCTGTACTAAAACTTCTTGGTGCTGTGAAACTGAAACTCCTCTCCTCTGTTTGTGTTTTGCATTTGGAAGAGATTTCAGGTGGGGAGGGGGAGTAGAACTCTTTAGTATAAGAGCGTGTTAATTACTATATAAGAAATACTAATGATCTGATGGCCATTTCGAAAAATCCTTTCTTAGTGAGCCCCTAGAAGCCAAGAGGAACCTAGTTCTGGGGATTTTGTGATGATGCATGAGTGGCATTTCGCTTTTATATATAGAGGTAAATATCCTTTCCCAGGAAAGGCACGGGAACCATTGCTTTGGTGTTGTGTGACAATTTTTGCTTGTTGAACAGAGTGCCAGATTTGTGACATTACCTATACTTATAGCACAAAGGTACGAAGAGCAAAGGGAACAGTCTTCCTGTTCTCGATTCTCAGGAAACAATCCGGCTGGCTGTTGTGATGGGTTTTTGCCAGGATGATATTTAAATCCTGCTCTGTGCAATTTTCTCTAAAACAAACTTCACCTCTGGACTGGAATATCATAGATAAGAGCCTGGGAAAATTAGTCAGGGCTCACTAGCTAAACACAATCCTGACTGCTTGAAAGAGACTTTGACCTGTAAGAGAACACAATGGTTGTCTCTCACACACATTTCAATTTCTCATCATCTAGAGTCCTGATATACCCATACATTCTTGCAAGGTGCAAGATACCCTGATCGAGTGTATACAACTTGCTTCGAAGTATTTCTGGAGGTTGAATGAGAATTCTGTTTCTCTGGTTAGCTCAGCAAACGTGGAAGATGTTAAGTTGGGAAGATCTTCCTAATTAGACAACTAATTAGAGAAATGGAATCTCAAAATTCCATGGACAGCTTCTAATTATAACCAGAAGTCTTGGGAGATATCTCTCTGCTAAGTGGCGTCAATTGCTTCTGCTACAAGAGATACAGGCACCGTGGAAAAAATAAGACGGGAAAAGTAGCCAAGATGTTGGCATCCAACCACATTTTGAGAAGCTGGTCAACCAATTTGACACAACTCTTCTCTTTCTAGGTTGATTAGCGATAGCTTTCAACGGTGGCTCAATTCTAACAACCTTTAGCTTCTGGGTAACACAGAGATCAGGAGTAGCAATAGGATCTTACCTGTTCCACTACTGGTTTGGTGATCCCTAAGCCTAACCCTAACATACTTAACAATTAATGCGCATGCGCAGAGGTGGTATTCAGCAGGTTCTGACCAGTTCTGGAGAACTGGTAGCGGAAATTTTGATTAGTTTGGAGAACTGGCCAATGATGCCTCTGACTGGCCCCGCCAACCCCATCTCTTCTCTGCCTCCCATTGAGTCCCAGCTGATCAGTTGGGTCTTCTTTGGTTGCCCTGCACAGGAAAACAGACCTGGAAAGCAGGTTGTTGGGGTTGGGCAGGAATGGGATTTTGCAGTAACCTTCCACTTTTCTCTTCTTTCTCCTCTCAACTGATCGTTGGAGGCTTTTTTTACTACCAGTTCAGCCAACCCGGTCCAAACCAGTAGCATACCACCACTGAACAGGAGGCTAAGTCAGATGGTTGGTTCTTCTACAAGGTCCATGTTGTTTAGATTAGAGTGATGGATCAAAGAGAGCCAGGCCGTTGAAGGTCTTTCCCAGTCCTGCTTGGAGATGCTGGGATCTGAAACTTCCTTACAGGGACTCGATTGTCCAAGCATCCAGACCAGAAATGGCGAACTTTTATTGGCTCAAGAGCAACAGCTGCTTTTGCACCAGATGTCAAGCACCACAGTTCAACAGCTGGAATCTTTTGGAATGCAAGCTTGTTGACTGAAATGAAGGCCTTAAACTTCCATCTGACTTAAGTGACTCATTTCTGTATCTCAGCAAGATGTTTGGTTCTCCATGGAAGCCGACAATGGGGGAAACCCCCAGTTCTGTGGTGTAAAATGAGCTTGTACAATTTGCATGGACGTAAAAGTGCTGATTCTACAGAGAGTTCCCTTTCTTGTTCTTCCAAGCCCACCACTATTTCTTTGCCAGAGACTGTCAGCATTTTGTAATGTGTGTGGTGTATAGTTACACACAAGCCTGTTTACAATCCATGAATTTCACAATGGAATCGTAATATCCCTTTTCCAGCAGCTAGGGACAAGCTTTCCCAACCTCCCTTTCTCTCTTCTCCACATTTTCCATGTCTGAAAAACTTGCCCACGATTGTGTACTGTCCATATTCTCATCCAACTCAATCCATTTTCTCAACACACCCTACGGAACCACCTTTAAAGAAAACCTGCTCACTTTCTATCTTCTTGAGATGTTTGTTCCCCAAAGAGAGACTAGAAGGTTTTCAAATAATTGATTCTCTGATTGTGGCAGATCTGTTTCCCTAAATATTGCAAAACTTTGCCTCAAAGTGTGCTAATGCCAGCATGTTTTTATCTTGTTGCTGTATTGTCCACTTTATGTGCTTTGGTTTTTAAAAAATCTTGGTTGATCCATGACCATAATAATCAATCTCTTTCTTTAAGCAGATCTATCAAAATGGACACCACTGTCTCTCAGATCTTTTCTTTGGAATTGTTATTATTGCAACCAGATTTTCACGAGATTGGTTTAATCATTTTATTGCATGCATACCCTGTTCTGTGGGATCCTCAGTGCTCTCTGATTTTGGTTATTTCTTTGCAGACATGCCATTAGCCAAGTAGGTAATATCAGTAACACTGATGATCTTACCTAGTTGGGTAATGAAATGTCTGCAAGAAATCCAGCAAGCTCAGACAGCACTATAAGTTCAACTCTGAGCTACAAACATTGTCTTCTCTTGATACCCTGATTTGACCAGCACTGTCTCTTCTTCTTCTTCTTTTATTGATTTTTTTTTTCTTGGATTAGTTTTCTTCTTTTCTTTTTTCCACCTCTTCTTTTTCCTTGGAAGCTTGTCATGGACTTTAGCTACAAAATCCTCGAGTTTCTGTCTTTTTTTATGGACACATCCCTTTGCCTTTGCAAATGGTGTAGGGAAGCATGCCAGAAACGAATGCAATAAAGCAAATTTCCAAGTATATTTTTCTTCTTGGGATTTCATGTTGCTTATTTGGAAGCAAACCGATAAGGGTGGATTGGGGGCCTGGACCATATTCTCTGCAAGCAGCAACCTTCCATGTTTTCATGTTGAGAAATATGGAACTCATCGGCTCAGGGACTTTGGGGTAGGGAGGAGGGCTCTATAGAGATGCTACAGATAACCGTCTGCCTTGCCATTTGCACAGATTTTTCTATTTCTTTAAAAGAATCTACAAGAAAACAGGCTGGTTCGAACAGCACGAATGTTTGCCCAGGCTGTAAAAATACCTTCTACATCATCCTTCTCCAAGATGGTACAGTGACAAATATGCAATGAAAAACATACTCTGAATCTGCCATGACTTGGCTCTTGACTAAGAAAAGCTGGCAGCTGCCTTCTCTCTTCTGAGATCTAAGGAAAATACATTTTTTATCTTTAGGAAGGGCGGGGGAGGGGGGGGAATGGATTTTGCTCACTAATTCTTCCTTTCTCCCACAAAACACTACAAGTAGACCCAGAACCTGAGTTTCTCAGAGCGGACAGAAGTGAAATACTTCAAACATTACCAGTTTTCTGTTAATGTATTGATGTGTTTGGGGTCTCACTGCTAGAGTAAATGTTTCTCAGATGGATGACGGTTAGCAACCAGGATAGGTTTGATCCTAAACTACAGAAGCCTCCAGCTTTCTGTTCCCTTGCCAGTGAATGGGACCAGATAACCTTCCTTAAACGTATAGGTATGGATAAATAGAAAGGTGAGTTCAGTTTTTTTTTTCCTAGTGGAAAAGGGCAAGTAAATTTATTACAATGCTACCAGTACTCAGGAAATTGGTCACTCACGAAAAGTGAGTGCAAAAAGGGTGGCATATAAATTTAATAGATAGATAGACAGACAGATGGACAGACAGACAGATGAGAGGGGGAGGAGGGAGGGAAAGGGAGAGAGAGGGAGGCATAAAGAGACAGACAGAGGAAGAGAGTGGATGGGTGGATGGATGGATGGATAGATAGATAGATGAGAGAGAGGGGAAGGGAAAGAGGGAGAGAGAGAGAGGCAGACATAGATAAAGAGAGAGACAGAAGAGAGAGATAGAGACAGAGAGACAAACGTAGACAGTTAATGGATGGATGGATGGATGGATGGATGGACAGATGGATGGACAGACAGACAGACAGATGCCCCTTTACTGTGACAAATTTTGCAGCAAAGGTAATCTAATTTTTTTATTTCCATACTGTAATCCAATTACACTATTTCCCCCCGTTTTTCTACATTTTCATACACAACACAAGGGTACCAAACATTAATTTACAGGTTGAAAGCAGAAGTAGAATCCCCAGATATAATTAAGAAAATCCATCTAATAACAAACTTGGCTATATATGTATCTGCAGAATATCTAAGTAACCCTGTCCACAATGTCTATGTGCTTGCTAAGAATGAACACTGATGTGATGTCGCATAATAACCCAACCAGTTTGGTTTAATGGCTGAGCCACTAGGCTAGAAACCAGGAGATGGTGAATTCTAGTCCCACCTGAGGCGTGAAAGCTAGTTGGGTGACTTTGGTCCAACCACCAAGAGATAGAGAGTTCTAGTCCTCGCCTTAGGCATGAAAGCCAAATGAATCACTTTTGGCCAGTCTCTCTCAGTCCACAACGTCAGACTTGGTCAACATGCTGGTCGGTCAATTCCTGTTGCAACCGATGGATCAACAACACTCGGTTCCTCAGAGAAAAGTGGAGATCTTGTTTCCAGGAATTGGATACTGGAGTTAATGGGTTATTTCTTCAGCTCGCGAGGCACTCTTTGCCATCCTGACCTAACGTATTGGACCAGAAGTGCCTTCTCTTCTGCAGCACAATAAAATTAAGTTTCCCCAACCTGAAGCTGATGCTGGCTTCCGAAATATTTTCATGCCTGAATGAATAGGTGGGAACACGTTGGCAACATATGTCATCTTTTGCTTTGCAGATTCTTTTGAAGATAGAGTGTGTTTCCACTGGCTTATTGGTCGATCTCCAGCTGAAGGGAGGAAGAGGCCACTCCCTGCAATCCTTCCAGATTCCTCTTTTCTACATAATTACAGACAAACAAGTGGAAGATCACACAGATCAAAAGAGGAGAGGGAAAAGGCAAAGTAAGAATCCTCACCGACGAGTGAAGGAAGGGAAGCAAGCTTTTTTGTGCATTCCTGTTCGATTTTTGCAGATCAAACGTGTTGCCTTCCCTTCTCCCTAAACAGGCTGGCCAGTTGCAACTCCTTAAACATCAAGCAGAAACATCTGGAGAAGACCGAGGGCATCCGTTTTGTCATATGAAGAGAATTGCAGAGTAGGCAGGGAACCTTGGAGGTCTTCTAGTCCAACCCCCTAATTGTAAACTGATAATAGTAACAGAATAACAAGAGTTGAAAGCGGTGGTGGGATTCAATTTTTTTTACTACTGGTTCTGTGGGCGTGGCTTGGTGGGCGTGGCAGGAGAAGGTAACTGCAAAATCTCCATTCCCTCCCCATCCCACTAACCTGCTTTCCGGCTCTGTTCTCCTGTGCAGGGCAACCAAAGAAGACCCAGACGATCAGGTGGGACTCAATGGGAGGCAAAGAAGAGATGGGGTTGGTTGGGCCAGTCTGAGGTGGGATTTGTCAGTTCTCCAAACTACTCAAAATTTCTGCTACTGGTTCTCCAGAACTGGTGAGAACCAGCTGAATACCACCTCTGGTTGGAAGGGATGTTGAAGGTCTTATAGCCCAACCCCCCTGCTCAAAGTAGGAGTCTTTATACCATCCTGGACAAATTCTTCTCCGATCAACCACATGTGGAATAAACTGATTTCTGCATAGCTACATAGTGTCATGGAAGAAGTCAGGGTTATTTGATACCCCCAGTTTTCTGGGGAAGCTCATAAGCATAGATAGAGCAAGCAACAATTAACCTGATGTTTTTTTAATGTGTGTGTGTGTGTGTATGTGAAATATCAGTCCCGCATCATCACAAAATATCCAGAACCATAAAGCCTACAAACTTGAAATTTGGCACCTATGTTCCTCTTGGCTTCTAGGGCCTCACTAAGAAAGGATTGTTCAAAATGGCCATCAGAGCATGAGTATAATATGAGTATAATATAGGAAATATTATTATTATTAACATGCTCTGATGCTAAGGAGTTCTACTCCCCCTCCCCACCTGAAAAGAAATCTCTTCCAAAGGCAAAACACAAGCAGAGGAGAGGAGTTTCAGTTTTACAGCACCAAGCAGCTTTAGTACAGAACAGTTGAGCTAAGCCACACCCAAGCTCCTTGCTGTCTCCTTGCTCACGCAGCAAATACTGTTTCACTTTCCAAACAGCCCTCAACTCTCTCACGCACTGACAGAACGCTAGCCAGATGAATACTGATGGATGCTGGTAGGCAGAAGCAGAATTCCTTCCCCCTTTATTGTCCTGCCCCAAAACTAAGCCCAATGTAGGATTCTTCCTGTGCTTTGTCAGTGAGGGAGGAAGCCTCTATTTCCCCCCTCCCCTGCCCTCTGTTGTGTAACAAAGTTAGCCTGGCACGTGTGTCTATATGTGTGTGTGTTTCTCCTTTTCCGCCATCGTATGGATTATTTTTAGGGCTTTTACTTCAATTTGACACATCGGAATTAGAACTTAAAAAGGCAAAAAGGGAAAAGGGGGAAGGAGAGAGAGGGAGAGATCGCTGCGTCAATGTGTAGGCTGCATGGAGAACAAGACAATTTGCTTCACTGCAGGCTGAAAATGGAAACTATCATTATGAACAATGTTCTAATTTCCAAGATCCTCTAATGACCTGCACCAAGCAAAAAGAACAGAGGCTGGGAGGAATCTTTCCCACTTACACAGCGTAGTAGAAACACACCTGGGAGCAGACCAACAGCTGGAGAGGATCCAATGACAGTTCTGTTAGAGCTGGCAAGCGATTTCCTTGCGATTAAGAGTGAAGAACACCAGAGACAGGGCAAACCTAAGTGCTTGTATAAGGTTATAAGAGAGTGAAGAGGAGCCCGGATTGTCCATTGGACAATTAGCCAAAGAATTGCTTTCCCAAATGAGAAGGAATCCAGAGGAGGGGTACAAGCTGGGCATATTTATTTATTTATTTATTTATTTGTTTAATGTTTTTGTAAAAAAATCCTGCCTTTATTATTTTTATAAATAACTCAAGGTGGAGAACATACCTAATATTTCTTCCTCTTCTTATTTTCTCCACAGCAGCAACAACAACCCTGTGAGGTGTGTTGGGCCGAGGGTGAGTGATTGGATCAAAGTCACTCAGTTGGCTCCCATACCTAAGGTGGGACTAGAACTCACTGTCTCCCGGTGATTGGATCAAAGTCACCCTGTTGGCTTCTATGTCTAAGGTGGGACTAGAACTCACTGTCTCTTGGTGATTGGATCAAAGTCATCCAGCCGGTTTTCATGCCTAGGGTGGAACTAGAACTCCTAGTCTTCTGGTTTCTAACCTGCTGCTTTAACCACTAGACCAAATTGCACATCCATGTCTCAAATGGGGACTCTTTATAATGCAGGGTAGCTGGCCTTTGAGAAGTACGAATGCCAATGGAAGTTGAGTGTTATTCTAACATTTTGACCCGACATCCCACTTTGACATTCCACTTCGAACAGGGAGAGGTGTAAACATACCCATTATCAGCATCCCTGAGAATGCTGCAGTGAGTGGAGACGTAGAGTTTGTGAATCAAAGGCCACTGACGGATGGAACAAAGGTTACACCTCTAGGAGGAAATATATCATGAGGAAGTAGTTGCAACATTCAAAGAGGGAAGAGGGTTTAGCAGTTAAAGACTATTATGGTTAGATACATTGACTTTTACATTAAACAGGCAAGCAAAGACTGACAATTATCAATTATCAATGAGTTACCTTGAATAACAGAATAACAGAGTTGGAAGGGACCTTGGAGGTCTTCTAGTCCAACCCACTGCTTAGGCAGGAAACCCTACACCACTTCAGACAAATGGTTGTCCAATCTCTTCTTAAAAACTTCCAGTATTGGAGCTTGAGGCAAGTTGTGGAGGCAAGTTGTGAATGACTAAAATTCACAGCCGTTGAAATAAAGAAAAAGGGTTTTGGGACTAATGTGTGTTTGTTAGTGTCTCCATAAGCCTTGGTCAAAACAAAATCTAATAAAATGGAACTTTGAGAAAACACTTGTCTTGGAGTTTATTGGGTTGGAGTTTGTTAGTTGGAATGCTGACATTAACCTGTATGTTAAACATCTTGAAATGTTGGACAAAACAGAAAAGTTGTGTTATTCGGTTTGAGGGTTGACATTAGGTTTCAAAACAGTAGGAAATTTGCTGAACCAGAAAGTTTTTGTTCTCATCTTCCTTTCTGTTAATGGTCTTGGTTTTATTTAACCTCTCCAGCCTGGTTTTCCCACACCTTTTGGGGGGCTTTCCAGAGGGGACCCAAATCTCTTCTGGTTTAGGAATATTATTTTGGAGACTTAATAAACTCAAGTCTGGAACCCACATCACATATCTGATATTAACACAGTTGAGAAAGTCCAGATATATTTCATAAGAAGAGTTCTCCACTCCTCTACTCATTACAGAATACCTTATGCCACCAGACTCGAAATTCTAAATTCTAGACCTAGAAAACCTAGAACTACACCACCTTCGGTCCGATCTAAGTATGGTATATAAAATCAGACATTGCAATGTCCTACCTGTCAATGAATACTTCAGCTTCAACCATAACAACACAAGAGCACACAACAGATACAAACTCAAGGTTAACCGCACTAAACTTGACTGCAGGAAATATGACTTCAGCAACAGAGTGGTCAATGTCTGGAATACTCTACCTGCCTCTGTGGTTTCTTCCCCAAACCCCAAAAACTTTAACCTTAGACTGTCTACTATTGACCTCACCCCTTTCGTAAGAGGTCTGTAGGGGGTGTGCATAAGCGCACCAACGTGCCTACCATCCCTTTTATTTCTTTTTTATTTTTCTTATATGTATCCATTTCATGTATTCATTTTTCTTATATGTATCCATTTCATGTATTCATACATAAACATTCATGTATGTTTATACTTATACCTGTTATCTTATAAGTGATTGACAAATCAAATAAACAAACAAACAAACAACTCTCAAGGCGTTTTAAAAAACCCAAATCTCATGTCAAAAGAAATATGGAGGCTAAAAATCAATGTGCAACCCTTTTTGAAAGCACACCGACTTCGCCAGCCCTTTCCTCCAATTAACCCACCTAATGGTGCTAATAAATTCCCAGATAGCAGTATTAATAACTGATGACTTTGGGGGGGGGGGCAGGGAAATACCAGTTTCTTTTTGTTTTCTATGACTAATGGAGGTGACAGTTACATGGCAAAAATAAACTGAGTGGGTTGGAGGCCTTGTGCATGTGTGAGATGATTAAGAAACGCCCCGTGGTACGTGATGCAGGGACAAATTTTTAGTTCTTTGAATGTGTCCGTGGTATCTTCCCTAGCAAAGAATCCCTGGAAATATTTTGTTAACAAAAATGTAAAGATGAGGAAAGAAGAGACTTTCAGGACCCAGGAGTTGTTTTATGTCATAGCCTTGAGGTTACAAAGTCCCTGGCTCAATTTCTGAAACTGACCCATCCCATCTGACTCGAGTCTTTCTTGTCAAGCGTCAAAATCACGTTCCTAATTCTTGTTGCAGCCTCACTTCTTTCTGTTATCTGACCCTACTTTTCCTTTTTTACAATTAATGGCAAGAAGATCTATGTTGAAAAGCCTGCTATGTGTCAATCTATTTGCCTTTCTGTCATCTATCTTCTATCTATGTATCGTCTCTCTCTCTCCCTCCATTAATTAACTCTTTCTGTCCATCTGTCTGTTTCTCTCTTTATACATTTATCTGTCTGTCTGTCTGTCTGTCTGTCTGTCTGTCTATCTATCTATCTATCTATCTATCTATCTATCTATCTATCTATCTATCTATCTATCTATCTAATCATCTATCAATCCATCCGTTCGTATCTCTCTCTCTCTCTCTCTCTCTCCATCTTCCCACACACTCATCTACCCATCTGTCTGTCTGTCCTCTGTCCATCTTTTTTCTTTCACAGGAGAGAAAAATGGCAGGTACCCAGTGAGGCTGAATTTAATCCAAGAGTAGGTGGGGAGGTAGTAAAAGCCCCAACGTTTGGCCCCAGATGATGGACTCTCCCTCCTGTGCCCCCATTTAACAGCCTTCTCGTAAAAGCTGGAACAAGACACGTCACGGGTACAACCGTGCGCAGCGAGAAATCAATAGTCATCTAACAATGTCTTTCCCTTTTTAAAGAAATCTATCGGCAAGATGAAAACCAAAGGCAGTTACGGCTTGCTTCCTCTGCTAAAAAGCTAGAAATTTACACGCGCTGCCAGTTCAGATAGGGACCAACCCCGTTTAATATATTCTGGGTTATATTTTTCCTAGCTAAATCAATAATGGGCAGCTATTCCCCAAGGTGAAATTGTACATTAAGGAAGGAAGACACAAGACTAGACAACATTTTGTTCTTTGTGAAAGGAGGGAGAGGAGCAGCGTGGACAAAGGAGAAAAGCTTCTTTTAATTCCACTCCGGATCCATGTTGGTGGGTTATGATACCCCTAGTAAGACACTGCCGGCCCAATGGCACCTTTTTCCGCCTGATCATACAATCTTTACTCTGGCCTTATTGATTCCTTAAAAGGTAAAGGTTCCCCTCGCACATCTGTGCTAGTCATTTCCGGCTCTAGGGGGCGCTGCTCCTCTCCGTTACAAAGCCGAAGAAGAGCCAGCGCTGTCCGAAGACGTCTCCGTGGTCATGTGGCCGGCATGACTAAACTCTGAAGGTGCACGGAACGCTGTTCCCTTCCCACCAAAGGGGTCCCTATTTTTCTACTGGCATTTTTTTGCAAGATTTTGAACTGCTAGGTTGGCAGAAGCTGGGACAAGGAACGGGAGCTCACTCCATTACGTGGCACTGGGGATTCAAATTGCCGAACTGCCGACCTTTCTGATCAACAACTTCAGCGTCTTAACCACTGAGCCGCTGCGTCCCTCTTTGATTCCTTGCTCTGGCCTTATTGACTTCAGGGGCTTCCGGAGAACACAACAGACGGCTTAGATTACGCTTCACCATCTTGGCACCACGAGGTGCCAACGGGAGGGAGAGAATCCAGCACACACAGAAAGTCATTGGTTGCAAAGTAATGCAGCACCACCTCCGGATGCGACAGAAAGATGAAACACCTGTATTAGCTTGGGCAGAAAACAACCTCAGACGTAGCCACGCTTGATTTATGGCTCGGCTTGTCGAGAGGAGGGCTTGATGGATTCCCAAAGCTCTCTGATGCTCAGCCATCATGGCCCACCATCACTGCTATGCGAAACTAGGCTAATGGATGATAAATCGCGAGGACCAAGAGACTTGGATGGTTTTCCCTAACGTGGGCCATTCTGTCAGCTTCGTTCAAGTGTGCTTGTGTTCAGCCAACCCTCCTTCCCTCCTCTCTCTTTGAAGGAATTGCAGTCAGGCAGATTGTAACTAAAGATGGTTGGCGCTAGGGACAGACAGGCAAGGGGTTAGAAGTGCGAAGTTTCTGGGGCTCCATGGAGAGAACTGAGCTTGGCGGTTTTTATGCATAGCTTTCATGACTCAAGTAATAACATTGGTGTTAGAAGGAAGGGGGAATGTAGAGAGGAGGAGGAGGAGGAGGAGGAGGAGGAGGAGGAGGAGGAGGAGGAGGAGAAGTTATAGTAGTGAAGGAGAAGCAGAGATGGTATTCAGTGGGTTCTGACCAGTTCTGGCGAACTGGTAGTGGAAATTTTGAGTAGTTCGGAGAACTGGCAAATACCATCTCTGACTGGAGATTTTACCGTATCCTTCCCCTGCCATGCCCACCAAGCCATGCCCACAGAACTGGTAGTAAAATAAATTGAATCACACCACTCAGGAGAAGGAATTGTGGAGGTCCTTATTACTCTCTGAGCTTGGTGGTTTTCTTCAGATGTTTCATTACCCACCTAGGTAGTATCGTCATTTCTAGAAGGGAGAAGGATTTGCTCTTTGTTTACATACAAGTGTCTTGCCCCATCAATGTTGGTGGCTGTGTTCTTGCTCGTTCCTTGAGCAGGTAGTAGTTCTTTGAGTAGGCTGTAGCTTTTTGATGAGACCTAATCAAGGATCCACCTTCTTTTGTCTCTCTCTCTTGTTCAAGTGATGAATAAAATTTTAACCAGGGATCAACAGGGAAGTCCCTAAAAATAACCATCCCTATGATGAAGCTCCAAGTAGTTGACAATTGGACAAAGGGAGAGAGAGAGAGAGAGAGAGAGAGAAAGAAAGAAAACCTCCTTTGAGAAAAAAGGCATTCTTCTTGAAGGATGAGGGTGGAGTTCATTTAGATAAGTCCACATCTCTGCAAATCATAAGCAGACTTACCACCAGATCATCTCATCCTTCTCCTCCTCCTCCCCCACCTTCCACTCCTGGAGGTGTGCAATTTTCATTACCTATCAGTTCCTCATAATATTCAGGTTTGATTTCTATTTCTGTTCAGATTCCAAAACTTTGACAAGCCAATTGGAGTCCACACAGGCAGACAACAGTTTCTTTTTTGGTTCTTGCCAAAACATATTTTTGGAATTTCTTTTCTGGCCTTGCATCCTGGTGCATGTTGAGGAAAAAGATTATTGAATGTGTTATACAATGCACCAAGCAATTCACTTAAGCTTGACTCTTTTGTTCAACTTTCTTTTTTTAAAAAAGGGAGCCCTAATACACAGCGTATCCTTAAATCCAACTTGCAGATGTATCCAAACAGCTGAACTTCCTTCAGTTCACTTAAAAGAACAAGGACACTTATGGAATTACTTGAAGAACAAAGTTTCTTCAGCTAAGAAAACCTCTTAATAAACAGTTCTGCCACTAGTGACATGCTTTAAAAGAAATGTTTAATCTATCCTTCTTGAGTTCTGAAAGTAGCACGTAGCAAGGGCAATTTTGTTGTTAGAACTCACTTGACAGAAATGTGCTGAAAAGACTCCAGTCTGCAAGCCCCAGTTCTACCCATTTCTAACTTTCTACTCCTTGAGACGTTAAAAACTGTCTTTGATCAATGAGAAGAATTATCTGGTCTCAGCACTGATGGGTGGTGAGGGAAAGGAGTTCCTTTTCTCCTGCAGAAGATCTAAAGATTGATCTTGAAGGCCATGCTCTGGCTGTACAAATGAGCACATCCAGATGTTGTACAACAGTGGATGCAACAGGTGACAAAAACCCAGTTTAAACATCCATCATCAAACTTTCCTACAAAGCTAGGGCACAATGGAAACATTTCCCTCCTCCGTGAAACCACACACATCCTGGATGCAGATTGGGGAAGACAGCATGTCTTCTTAAGAACTGGGTTGTAAGTGGCCTTTGGGAATGACTGGTTGTAAGTTGAAAACTGTGTGTACCTGTAGGCCAGGGTTATTGGCGCTAAGAAAAATGAAACATAAATAAGTTGAATAAATGATATTGAAATAGTCTTGGTTCTCACATAACAGTGTAAGGTTTTTTATTTAAAAAAACAACAACAACAGGGAAATCAGGAGATTCAGGCAGTTCAAATGAGTATAACAATTTATTGCAAGCTTAAGCTCTCTACAAGAATCTGGCCAACTAACAGTCAAGGGAAATGAGTGGAGGATAAGAAAGAAATTCAAGGTTGGCTGGAGATAGATCTCTTATGGGTGCAAACTTCCAAAACTTCAAAAGGATTTATTGGGAGTTAACATGTCCGGCACTGCCTGGGTGTAGCCGACTCTCAGACATATAATTCATTGTCACCCGTGACCTTAGTTTCCCCCCACCCCCTGGATGTATCATGATTCATATTCTCCAATGGGACACCTCCATAGCCCAGAGTCTTCAATCATATTCTCCAGTTAGAATTTTGCATGGCAGAAACTTCAGTCACCTAGTTACTATCTTTAAAAAACTATTTATGGAATGCACTTTAGATTTCCAAGCTGCTGCTTTCCCCCCTCCCTTTCTGTTGGCAACTCTAAAAAGACCGTAGAAATATTTTATGAGTTAGCAATATTCTTTATATAAAACCTCTGATACACCCTATATGAGCTTTGTACAACCTCATTCAATTCAGATCCAGTTGTACACTTCAGATTGCGTGGTGCTCTGAGAACATAAATACTGAACCATGTCTTGGGTAGTTTACAAGGCAGAAGAAAAAAAAAATGCTGTATTTAAGGTTAAACCTTGATTAAAATCATGGTCAAGATGTCAAGATGACAGGAAAATAAATCTCCCCCAAAAAACAAAAATTAAAGTTTTTAAAAATGAATAAGACCAGAAAAAAAATAGGTAGCCATTTTAACCAAGGAGAAATCCAAACACCAAAAGTGTCTTTTTAGATTCTTTTCTATAAGAGAGGATAATAAAATCTGAATAATGGAAACATATTGTGCTGACAGATTCTGTTGATGAAACCCAACAAGATTGAATCTGGTTGGCTATATTAAGATGCTATCCATGGCTTAGTCAAACTTGGTAAAAACATGCTTTTTCATGCACATTCCTTGAGACAAATTCTAAATACATTCATGCACACCACAGACCATAAATCACAAAATGTGTGTCCTCTAGAAAACTATGGATTTGGTAACATGCTAAATGTTTTGGGGTGCATCTCATGCTGAGCAATAGAAGACAAAGAGCAAACCACAAACACGAATAATTAACCTATTCTTTCAGCAGAGGGGAAAAAAAATGACACTTGCAATTTCTTTATTTCTCAACTGAGCATAAGCGAAACATACACATTATTGAAGATAATTTTACATACCCTTCTGTTTCCTGGGCATTTTTTCTGCTTTTTATTTAAAAAAAACCCTTACTTCTCCAAATGGTCTGGAGGACATTCTAAACATTAGGAGGGGAAGGGAAAAAAATTAAAAAGCTGACAGAGTGGGCTGCTTGCCATCCAACAGATGGCAAGAGCCCAGCAGTCAAGAGACTATTATGGTATGCACATGGATGGGGGAGTGGCAGAGACTTAAAATTCCCTATTGTGAATTCACATGGGCATCCATCCTGCGTCCATATTTCAAGAGAAGATGAGAAGTCCTTGCAAATCCTGGTTTCATGGAGATGATCCTGGAAGAATCGAAGCTTCAAACTGAGATGTTTTCAAAGTTGAAACGAGCTGCAGCTTCAAACTGATTCAAAAGAATTTATGAGATCAAATGTATCTTGGTTTCCAGAGCAGGGTGTCCTGTTTCTGATATTTTAAATTTCCATGATGGAGATCATATCTGGTCGCATGCACAGAAGGAGTACAAAAAGTAAGCATTTTTAAAAGGGAAATATTGTCTGAACTACAACACAAGGGCCTTACAGATAACAGATAATCAGAGTTGGAAGGGACTTTGTAGGTCATCTACTCCAACCCCATGCCCAATCAGAAGACCCTACACCATTTCTGACAGATGGGAATCCAATCTCTTCTTGAACGTCTCAAATGATGAAGCTCCCATAACTTCCAAAGACAACTTCTGTTCCACGGGTTGATTGTTCTCACGGTCAGAAAGTTTCTCCTTATTTCTAGATTGAATCTCTCCTTGTTCAGTTTCCATCCATTATTCCTTGTCTGGCCTACAGGTGCTTTAGAAAATAGCTTGACCCCTTCCTCTCTGTGGGCCATATCTAACAAAATGAAATTAAGCGTAGAGAAAAGTAAAGCTTTACACTTAGGCAAGAAAAACCAAAAGTACACATATAGACTAGGTGAAACCAGGTTCAACAGCAGTAACTGTGAGAGGGATCTTGGAGTCTTAGTGGACAACCAGCTAAATAGGAGGCAGCCGTGTGCAGCAGCAGCCAAAAAAGCTAATGCAATCCTAAGTTGCATTAACAGAGGGACACAATCAAGATCAAGTGAGGTACTAATACCACTCTATCAAGCCTTAGTAAGACCACACCTAGAGTACTGCATCCAGTTTTGGTCACCACACCATAAAAAAGACGTTGAGACTCTAGAAAGAGCACAAAGAAGACCAACCAGGATGATGAGGGGACTGGAGACTAAAATATATGAAAAATGGTTGCTGGAACTGGGCATGGCTAGTCTAGGGAAGAGAAGGACCAGGGGAGACAGGATAGCAGTGGTTTTCCTGAATGAGAATGATCTGATAGAAAAGGGAATTCCATGAGCAAATGAGGAAACAATTACAATGACATCAATTCTAAGAATCTACAGAAATTTTCTGTAGAATCTAGTGATTCTGGTATGGCTCCAGTCAAAGGATGTTACGATGAGATGCACTTTCATTTTATGTTACCATGTCCCCATTCCCACCAGCCATCTTTGCTACAAGACTAATCAGTAGGTAGCTCACGTGTCCTGAAGCTTTGAGGAATTTAATTCAATGCTTCTCAGAAAGGAAAATGTGGACACACCACCTCATTCAAACCAACCAAATGTCAACAAACCGCTGCCTTCATTTTTTTGAGGAGGGGGTATATCTTAACGCTTCAGAATTTTAATGCAATGGTTGGCCTTCAACACGAGCCAACATTTTCCATCTGCAGAGCACTGAAATTTCATTGAGCAAGTGGCAGACAGAAATGTTTGGTACTCTTTCAGTGGACTTCTGTTTATTTACTGCATCTCTCATTCAGTTGCTTTTACTGGCTCAGGTTTAGAAGCCAAAAGGTTCTCTTCCTGCAAGGTAAAACCAGTAATTTGGAGAGTGAATCTCTCTCCCTTCTAGCACGGATGATGTGACCTAGTTGGGTCTGGAAAGGTCTGCAAGAAAACCACCAAGCTCAGAGAGCACCAAGGATCCCACAATCCTCCTCCTCCTCTTCCTCCTCCTCCTCCTTCTCTTCCTCCTCCTCCTCCTTTCCACAAACCCTACTCCCTTCTAGCACAGATGATGTTACCTAGCTGAGTAATGAAACATCTGCAAGAAAAACACCAAGCTCAGAGAGTCCTGAAGTTCCCCACAATCCTTTAATTGTTCTGTGGGGAAACTTGAAGGGAAGAAGGATAAGAAATCCCTTCCTTTTGGAATCGCCTCTGGAATCAAAGCGAGATAATAGCGTTGTTGTGGATTCCAATGTAAAATTCATGAAAACAAGGGCGCTGCCCTTTGCCATTCAGAATAAATAATGTGGCCGTATTATTATTATTATTATTATTATTATTATTATTATTATTATTATTATTATTATTATTATTATTATTATTATTTTTCCCCCAGTCTCTTCCACTAGAGAGAGCTTTTAAAACGAGGTCAACAGCAATCCCTATCTTTACATATGATCAGCTTGCAGGAAATACAAAGCAACAGCATCAGTAAACAAAGCCACAACGGATGAAAAATCACACCGCACGTTAACGGCGACTCAGGCCAGATATGAATTGCCCAAGATCAAACTGGTTAGAGAAGGGAGACAGAACAGGGAGAAAAGATCCATGGTCCCCATTAACCATGCCGAAAGATCAATGTTGGCTAAGCAGAAGAATGACAACCCCATATGTTTGTCTCCACCGAGCCCAGAGAATGCAGGAAAAGAGAGCTGGAATCTGATAAACCAACATCACCTCTTGAAGCTGACGGCTCACCTCATCCATTAAACGACACCTACCAGGAAACAGGCAGAGGTTTAAGCTGGAGACCTGCAAAAGGGCAGCCCATGAGATTGAAAAGCCCACTCACTCACGTCTGCAGTGGCTCTAGTGCTTGGGTGGAAGGGTGGGAAAGTGAGAGTGGGGCAAAACAAGGAAGAAGGGAATACCCATGGAGGCTTCCAAGTCTCCAACTGCAGAGAAGGAAGGAAGGGGGGGGGAAGGGAGGAAGAGAGTGAAGAAGGGGGGGAAAGGAAGGAAGAGAAAGAAATAAAAAAGGAAGGAAGGAAGAGAGCGAGGCGGGGGGGAAAGGAAGGAAGGGAAAGAAATAAAAAAGGGAGGGAAGGAGGGACAAAGAGAAGAATGAAGGAAGAAAGGAAGGGAGGGAGAGAGGAAGGAATGGAGGGAGGGAGGGGGAGGAAGGAAGGGGGACAGGAAGGAAGGAAGAGAGGGAGGAAGAAAGGAAAAGGAAAGAAGGGAAATAAAAAAGGACGGGAGGGAGAGAGGGACAAAGGGAAGAATGAAGGAAGGAAGGAAGGAAGGAGAGGGAGAGAGGGAGAGAGGAAGGAATGGAAGGAGGGAGGGGGAGGAAGGAAGGAAGGGGGACAGGAGGGACGGAAGAGAAAGGGAGGAAGAAAAAGAAAGAAGGAAGGAAGGAAGGGAAAGAAATTCAGATGTAGATGGGATCCTTTCCTCCATTTTAGCTGCTGCTTATAAACTTGCTTTTTTCCGTGGATATTGATTTTGCTGTTAAGTGCTGTCCGGCATTACACTGCATTTTAGGGCAGCCAAAGATGTTGGCTTGTGTTTTGCCCTCAAGCGCACAGATCTGGCTGAGAACAAATTACTTCCCGTCTTTATTATCCCGTGTTTTGGAACAAGCAGCATCCTTGCAGTGGCTCATAAACTAGAAGAAAGCCAGCATGAATGGGCATGTGGAGAGGTTATGCAACCACCTATCACTGAGGTCAAGAGCCACTTGGACACAGGAATAACAGAGTTGGAAGGGACCTTGTAGGTCATTTAGTCCAACCCCCTCCGCCGAAGCAGGAGACCCCACACCATTTCTGACAGATGGCAGTCCAGTCTCTTCTTGAAAGCCTTCAGTGATGAAGCTCCCATAACTTCCAAAGGCAACTTGGTTGGTTGTTTTCACTGTCAGAAAGTTTCTCCTTATTTCCTGGTTGAATCTCTCTTTGTTCAGTTTCCATCCATGATTCCTTCTCTGGCCTTCAGGTGCCTTGGAGAATAGCTTGACCCCCTTCCTCCTCTCTGTGGCAGCCACTCAAATATTAGAAGATGCTCTCATGTCTCCCCTGGTCCTTCTCTTCCTTAGATTAACCAAGCCCAGTTCCTGTAACTGGTCATCGTATGTTTTAGCTTCCAGTCCCCTCATCATCCTGGTTGCTCTTCTCTGCATTTTTTCTGGAGTCTCAACATCTTTTTGACATCTTTTCTTTGTGGCAAGCCCTGAGATATTGAAAGATGTTGTCATGTCACCCCATCCTTCTTTTCCTCAAACTAGACATGTCTTCTGTCCATCCATGATTCACTCTTGTGTCTTCCTTCCTTCCTTCCTTCCTTCCTTCCTTCCTTCCTTCCTTCCTTCCTTCCTTCCTTCCTTCCTTCCTTCCTTCCTTCCTTCCCTTCCTTTTCTTTCACCTTTCTTCCTTTTCTTTCTTTCTTTCTTTCTTTCTTTCTTTCTTTCTTTCTTTCTTTCTTTCTTTCTTTCTTTCTTCCTTCTTTCCTTCCTTCCTTCCGTCCTTTTTTCCTTTCTTTCTTTCTTTCTTTTCTTTCTTTGTTACTTTCTTTCTTTCTTTCTTTTGCGTTGGAGAATAGCTTGACCCCTTCCTCCTCTCTGGGGCAACCCCTCAAATATTGGAAGATGCTCTCCTTTCTCCCCTGGTCCTTCTCTTCCCTAGACTAGCCAGGCCCAGTTCCTGCAACCTGAAGGCTTCGGTTTTTTACTTACAAAGGAATGAGGGTACCATATTCTTCTTAAACTGGTGGATCGTGCATTTACTCTCCAAAGAACAGAGCACATCTTATCTCATGGGTGCTATCGACCACCATTTTTCAAAATGTTCCACATGATTATGCTTGGCTGCAGAGTCAGCCAGATGTTTAGTCTGGCTTTGGCATTTTCCCAAGCACCTGGGATGGCCAGGTGTAGATGTTTGATGGTATTCAAGATATTCATGCAGGATGTAAGGCGTTCCCAGTAAAGCTGCCTTTTGTAATTGATGGATGGTGATTTTTTTTGTCAATAACAATGATGTTTAAGTAGTGCTGCAGATGTTTTGGGATTCCACCCAAGGCCCCCCGTTACTATTGGTATTATTTTTGGCTTTCTTTTGCTACAGTTGTCTTACTTCTATTTACTTCTACGTCTTTCTATTCTGCAATTTGTTCCAGTTCTTTTTCTTCTCTTCTGCTTTCTCCAGGTATTGCCACATGCACTATTCAAACTTTTTTTTTTGGTCTTTCTTATTGACAGGTTACTTCTGGGTTGTTGTGTAGCACATGCTTCTCTTTTTGAATTGTTCTGTTCTGTTCTGTTCTACGCTACGCTACTCTACTCTTCTACCTCATATCTGCCAAGATACTTAGATTGCAGAAAACTCTCCATGATCCTTCAATAGCAGTCATTCCCTGCACTATAGTTAATTTTTATGATTCCTTCTGTGGGTTCGAAGGGCTGCCTACTTAATGCTAAATATGTAATCAATGTCTGAAGAGCACATGCGGTGCAACGAGGGCTACCTTGCCCCTGGCAGCAGGTAACCTATCTGTCTGCTCTGCTTGAGCTCAGGGTAGGCACACTGCGTGGTATCATTACCAGACACTGGGAGAACTGTGATTTTTTTTTAAAGTGTTCTTTTCCTTGGTGAGAAAATAATATACAATCATTGACCCTTCAAACCTGCAAAGCTGGAGAGGGAATACATCCAGTGGTGAGAAGAAGCGCATCGGCTCAGCTTCCTAGCAGCTCTCTTTTGTTCGTGGGTGAGCCGTGTAAGCAATGGGACCTTTCTCGCATAAGTTGGTGGGGTGGGGGGGAGAGAACGTTGCCCCCAATTCCCTGGTCTGTGGAAGTGGGTATGTTGGTGTGGCCAAAGCTAGGAATTCTGGGAGTTGAAGGCCACAGGTTCCTGCTATGGAACCTACCACACTTAAGTCTTGTTCTGACTTCTACAAAAGAACCAGGTTTCAAACATCGGCTAACGTCAGGCACAAAGAATCAGCACCATGCGGTAAGTTGCAGTGCAGAAGATGTATTGCTCAAGTCTTTCCACAAAGATCTAGCCAACCAAAGTTCAATACTACATGGGCACCAGCTTGAAGGCTGGCCTGGATTCTCCAACTGAGAAGTGGCAATATCACCCAAATGTGAATTTCCCTGGAGAAGAACAGGAGATGTTCCAGCTGGCCAGCATCCCAAGGAAGTAGTACAACACCAATTGTCCAAAGTATAGGTCCTTTTGGCCTGTGAGGTCCTTGTCCATGGTTCTGGAGTGTGGGTTAATCTTGTAGCTGAAATTTCAGAGAGCTTCAGTTGACTTCTTGGCCTCCTCTTCATTGGGTCTATGGAATTCCCACCATAGTCCATCACAGAAGAAAAGGGGGAACACTTTTGATTGATAGCTATCTCTTTGGAATGTCTATGGAGAGTCTCAGTCATCCACTCAGAGTTGCTTTCTCCAACTGAACTTCTTTCATTCTTTCCTTGAAGACGTTTCAATTCTCATCCAAGAAACTTCTTCACTTCTGAAGTTCATAAATGCAAGGACTGCTAACCAAGTTACTATGTCCTAACTCTGAACAATGGCTGTGTTATTGTGCTTGAAGTCCTTTCACAAAGTAGTAATTAAACCTTGTTTGAAAATGGGACAAGCAGGGCCACAATGATTCAGTCAGAATAAGCAAAAAACAGAATTGTTATTTTGATGGCAGATGAAAATGTCAATAAACAGGACTGGATAAATAATTAAGCCCACCAAGGCTTGGTTTGAATCCTCTGTTATTATATGAATTTCACCTATAGTGGTTCTCATTTAATAATATACTTTTCTAACTTTCAGTGCTGTGTGATAAATGGCTGGCATAGGTGGCTCTAGCTAGAGTCATAAAAAAGCACATTCTGATTAATTTAGCTGTTCTGAGGAAACTCAGCATTTTGCACACCTGTCACAATGTAGTGGAGATTTGCTAATTTTATTAGGCGATGTTTTGCCTCTGCTGCTTTCAATCCTCCATTTTAATGGATGGATTATTATGCTTTATAATTGGTTTGAATTTTTAGCATATGTGGTTTCTGAGCTCGGAGACTACAAGGGGACTGAGAATTTTGAAATTAATTAATTAAATAGATAAAGTGGCTGGACCATGGCATGCCAAGACTGTTAGCAAAGGTTTCCTATATAGAACATTGGGTCTCCAAAACTGGCGACATTAAGACTTGTGGACTTCAACTCCCAGAATTCGGTTCTTGCTATGGAACCTACACATTTAAGTCTTGTTCTGACTTCTACGAAAGAACCAGGTTTCAAACATCGGCTAACGTCAGGCGCAAAGAATCAGGACCATGCGGTAAGTTGCAGTGCAGAAGATGTATTGCTCAAGTCTTTCCACATGGATCTAGTCAACCAAAGTTCAACACTAAATTGGCACCAGATAAGAGTCAACAGAATTCAAGAGGGATTGGACTCTGAACCATTTATGATAACCCCACAATGCTAGGCTGATGACTCATTTAACTTTGCCTCTTCTTTTCCTACCACTAATCCTTACTATAAAGTTAAATAGTATCCATTTCTCCTTTACGTCTTGCAAGTGATGGGTGAAGCTGGAAGATCAGACCACCTAAAGCCAACAGCCATGGGTAAAACCATTTGAAGAACTATTTATGTGCCATTCTGTTTGTATTAATGACCAGATATCCCAATGGTACTTCTTTAGAAGGCCACTGGACCATTGTTTTTTCTTTGGAAGATGTTTCACTTCTCATCCAAGAAGCTTCTTCAGCTCTGACAGGATAGTGGGCAATGGAAGGATTTATATTCCTTGCAGACAGCAAGGAAGGATGGTTGGATGGATGAGTGGAAGGAGGAAAGGAAGGAAGAAGGGAGGATAGATGGATGGATTGAATGAAGGAGGGAGAGAAGATGGATGGATGAATGGAAGGAAGGAAAGGAGGAAAGACGAATGATAAGGAAAGGAGAGAGGGAGAGGGAGGAAGGAAGGAAGGAAGAAAAAGCTGCAGGCAAGAAACTTAAGATCACATTACTTCTAAGAATCTTCCAGAGTGAACAAGTTGCTGGGCTGGAAGTTTAACCACCCCCAATTTCCAATCTTTCCCCAAGGTGTCTATCTGCTGCACTGATCCCTCACCCCAGCCATGTTTTAAACCCCCTCTGATCACCCAGAAAAATTAACTGAGATTTTGGATGCTAAAAGAGGCTTCCCCTTTCTAAACTTCCCCCCCGTGAAAATCAGCCCAGCTCGCTTGAGTCACCCAAAAAGCCTCGAGAAAAAGAAAAAAGCAGGATCTTTATTAGCAAGTCATATGGAAATCCAGGCGCCCAGAAATGGATCCATTTATTCAGCCTAATCAGCCAATTCCTGAGCTGCGTGTCTAGTTTTATAATAAATCTCATTATCTCCCAACATGAAGAGTCTGGAGTTTATATTATATTGTATGCTGTGGTTCTTGCAGTTGGCTGCTTGGAACACTTATAGGAAATGGGAGTGGGGGATATTTACTATTCTAAATATGCACCTAACTGCTACGCATTTGTATTTAGAAGACATGCGAAAATTGTAAATGAATATGCTTAGCTCCGTCTCCCTTATAAAAAAACCCCCACCAAGCACTGGTTTAAAAAGGGAAATTGGCCATAGGTAGATCTTGACTTACAAACCATTTGCTTAGTAATCATTCAGAAGTAGAACAGTCCTGGGGGGGGGGGGGGAAAGAGATTTGCAACTGCAAGGAAGGAAAGAAGAAAGTTTGAGGCAGCTACACTTGGTGGACTTGGGCGGAGGTCGTTTCTGAGGGGTTGCCCCAGAGAGCAGAAGGGGGTCAAGCTATTTTCCAAAGCCCCCGAAGGCCAAACAAAGAACAATGGATGGAAACTGATCAAGGAGAGATTCAAGGAGAAATTTTCTGACAGTGAGAACAATCCACCGATGGAACAGACGTTGCCTTCGGAAATGGTGGGAGCTCCATCCCTGGAGGCTTTCAAGAAGAGACTGGACTCCCATCGGTCAGTAATGGTGTAGGGTCTCCTGCTTGGGTGGGGGGTTGGACTAGATGACCTACAAGGTCCCTTCTAACTCTGGTATTCTATATTCAATGGAACAGCTTCCCTTTGGAAGTGGTGCAAGCTTCATTGCTGGAGGCTTTCAAGAAGAGACTGGACTGCCATCGGTCAGAAATAGTGTAGGGTCTCCTGCTTGGGCTGGAAAACCTATATGATCTGCAATCCACTTTCTGACAGTGTCAGCCTCGATACCATTCCAGTCTCATCTTGATGTCTTGGATGTTCTCAGAGCCGAGCAGATGCTAAGCTATCGTATCACACAGGTCGAGGCTGAGAGAGAGAGACAGCTATGTCACCACACAATGTTCCTCATGATAATCGCTGAATGCAAACACTCAACTCCTCAGTCTTTTGAGTTGAGCTGACAATGGCAACAATGACAGGACTCTTATAATGCTAAGAACACTCTGCTGGAGTTAAGAGTTTACCAACAGAGAAGATGGACCATGATCTGAATCTAAATGAACTGGAAGGGGAAGTAGAATAGAATAGAGCAGAACAGAATATACTGTAGAATAGGATAGGATAGGATAGGGTAGGGTAGGATAGGAGAGAAGAGAAGAGAATAACAGAGTTAGAAGGGACCTTGGAGGTCTTCTAGTCCAGCCCCCTGCTAAAGCAGGAAACTCTATACCACTTCAGACAAATGGTTGTCCAATTTCTCCTTAAAAACTTCCAGTGTTGGAGCATTTACAACTTCTGGAGGCAAGGAGTTCCACTGATGAATTGTTCTCACTGTCAGGAAATTTCTCCTCAGTTCTTGGTTGCTTCTCTCCTTGATGGGTTTCCATCCGTTGCTTCTTCTCCTGTCCTCGGATGAAAAGTAAAAAAAGCCACAAACTGAAATTGTTAGACTCAACAACCTGAGCCATTTGATCGACTGAACAAGACCGGCTTTGATCTAACTCTTCTCATCACCACCTTTTTCAGAACAAAACAGGCTTGAGGATCTTCAGAGAAGCAGGAAGAGAAACCAAAGAAGTGATCCCATCAACAAATAAGACATATTCCCAGGGGTACAAGCGCCACTTTCAGTATCCTAGTTCAAATATCCAATGCTGGTTGAGAATTTGGGGGCTAACCACTGTTTGGGGTTCTCTATCGTTCTCTACGATTCTTCATTTTGGTCCTCTATGGTTCTTCATCTCATATAAACAAGCTTATTTGCCCCAAATCTGGAAACTAGCAAATTGATTTCATTAAACAACGATTAGAGGAAGAGTAAACCAGGATGGGCTCCCTGGAGAAGAACCTAATTCTGGGAATGGTTGAGGGCAAAAGAAGAAGCGGACGGCAGAGAAGAAGAGAAAGTGGCAGGTCACTGAAGCAGTTGGGCTGAATTTAAACAGACTCCAGATGATGGTGGAGGACAGGAAGGCCTGGAGGAACATTGTCCATGGGGTCGCGATGGGTTGGACATGACTTCACAACTAACAACAGCAACAAGCCAGGATGCAAACTAATTTGTAGGTCTTGTAAGCAAGTCCATGGCTGGTATCTCACACTTGTGGTCACTGAAAAGGAAGCTGTGTATTTCACATCCTCAGTTCACTTCTTCCCAGTAATATGTGGTGGTTGATTAATGACTAGAGCTGAGCAGCTTCTCCTGCATAGAAGAAGCTGAGCAGTTGAAGGACATGCCAGATAAGAGGCCTCTAGGCTGAAATTCTGGCCAAAAAGTACAACTAACAGAAGGGCACCATCTAACGGTTTGAGACTTTAACTGCAGGACTGGGAGCCAAATCAAGTGGCTTTAAGACCTGCTCCTCGTGATTGGCAAACTGGAGATTTTCCTTTTGGCTTCCTGAAATGGGAAAAATTATCGCTAATCTTATTAGAGGCGATGATGATGATGATGATGAAGATATCCATTCAGTCATTTCCGACTCCTGGCAAACCTGTGGTCAGGTCTCTCTATATCTTCTGATCTTGCATTACATAGAGTAGAGTAGAATACAAATAGAATAGAATAAGAAATGAATAGAATAGAACAGAACAGAACAGAACAGAATAAGAAATGAATAGAATAGAATAACAGAGTTAGAAGGGACCTTAGAGATCTTTTGGTCCAACCCCCTGCCCAGGCAAGGAAACCCTACACCACTTCAGATAAATGGTTATCCAACATCTTTTTAAAAACCTCCAGTGTTGGAGCATTCACAACTTCTGGAGGCAAGAAGTTCCACTGGTTAATTGTTCTTACTTTCAGGAAATTTCTCCTTCGTTCTAGGTTGCTTCTCTCCTTGATCAGTTTCCACCCATTGCTTCTTGTCCTGCCCTCAAGCGCTTTAGAGAAGAGCTTGACTCCCTCTTCTTTGGAGCAGCCCCTGAGATATCTGAACATGGCTACCATGCCACTTCTTTTTGAGTTGTTCTTTGCTCTTGCCTGGTGTCAGCTTTGATGGTGTCCAGCCATTGTGGTCTTGGTGGGCCTGGTTTCCTTTGACCACTAGCTCTTCCCAACATAATTTGCTTTCTCCAGTGAATTCCCCCAGGTAACATGGTTTGTTTATACTGGTCTCCAAACTGAAGGTGAACCTCATTGATTTATTGAAAGGAGCTGCAGCCAGCCAGATAAATCCACTGGGGGAAAAAATAATTCTCCTGCTAAGCAGACACAGGACAAAAAAGGTGTAGGAGTTGCCCAGCTCAAATCTGAAATCTGGTTGAAAGCTAAGGCTTATTATACCCTTATGGTACTAAATCAATGATGGGGTTTTGCAGGAAACTCTGGTATAAATCAGGTCCTTTTGCTCTCTCGTTCTCTCTCCTCTGATATTTCCTCAATTTGGACATCCTTTGGCTGTCCTGAGCAAAAGGCACTTGTGTAGCCTTATATTTCCTAATGTCCATGAGAAAGAAATACCGGCCTACTGTTTGAAGGGCCAGGAAGTTGAGTAAGAGACACTGTGTACTTAACAAAAAATAGCTCAACAATTTATTGCAGAGGCTACAATCCCAGGAATAGGAAAATCAAACAATTGGGAGGTTGGGGTGGCATGAAATGCTAACTTCTCGCTTTCATTGGCTTCCAAGGGGTTCCTTCTTTTGCTACACAACTCTCTTCCTTGCCAACTTCCTGACCATCAGCTAAGCAGATACACTGATCTCCAGGAGATCAGTATTGATTTTTCTGCTCCATATAACCAAAGATAGTGGTACAGTCTCTTAACTGCAAGGAGAGAGGCTTAAAATCTACCTGTTGCTCTCATCCACCATTTTAACCATCATTGTCCACCTTATTACTTCCGTACAACAGCTGCTACTCCAAGTGGCAGCACAACAGAGAATAAAAACTCAAATATTGAAAGGTTGACCCATTGCTACTGTTCAACCTCTGCCCAACCCTATCTGAAGACCACCTCATCTTCAGTAGTCAAAGCGGCATCCTTAAATCCCTCTGTCTCCAAACAAGGTGCCCAGGAGAAAAATAATAATAACTGTTTTAAGACCAAAATGAGAAAATGTACGCGGGAGGTAGGAAGATTACTGTTTTGTGCCTTCTTTTGAAGGCTCCAGTGACTAATGCTAACATTAAGTTGTCAATAATTCAGCAGGCCATCCAAACAGGTGACGTGTTTGTGAGCAAACACATTTTCATCTCAAGGAATGTGAGGGTTGCCCTGAAGAGATTAAAAAACAACAACAGGCAAATTCATGTTTGTTATGTCTGTGTGGTAGGCCTGTGTTCCAGATGTTTCTCTCTTAGATTCAAGATTCAGTTCAGTGAGAAAGGAGGAACAGAATTTGCAGATTAGAAGAACGAAAAGAAGAGGAAGGGGAAAAAAAAACTAAGCAGAGATTAGAAGGTCCCACTGCAAGTCCATCTTAGACTTCCAAGATCTCACCTTATATTATGCAATTTTGTTTACTGATGAGCTAAATTTTAACTCCTCCTTCATCCAGAAGATATAAATTGGCCTATATGTTGGCTTTTTAGTTGTTTTCCTGCAGATCTTTCACTACCAGGTTAATAAGAACTACATTAGTACAATTCCCCTAGATATCTCTATGGACCTTTGTCTGAATGGGCAGCATTATCTTGAAGCTGAATACCACTATCCATGGTGTCTATCACTTCTGTTTCTTGAATAAATATGAATGACATGATCTGGATAAAAATACAAGAAGTCCCAGATTCAAGACTCATCAAACCCATTCTCTTTTTTCAACGATGGTTAACCAAAGATCCCCAGAAAGTCCACAAGAAGAACCTGTGTAACTATCTTCAATTTGGCTTCCTGGCAAGTGGTACTGAAAGATGTACTGTCTCTAACAGGAGGAATAATATTTTAGAACTACAACTAATGGTAGCCACATCCTCATCAATGTCTCCAATCTTTTCAAGTTCATTAATCTTCATTAAATCTTGGTAGATGCAAGAATTCCTTCCATAAAATGTTGTTTCTTCTCCATCCTGATTTCATTTCATAATCTCTTTTAGTATTGGATGGACATTTTCTTTAAATTTGAGTGACTTCCTTGAAAATGAGCTGCACCGCAGATTTTCCAAAATATATTTAAGAACATCACTTAGGGTCAACCTTTAACTGCAACATATGAAAAGAATGAGCAAACATAGGTTTGATTTTCATTCGCAAATTATATTAGTATAAAACAGAACTAACCCTTTAAGCTTAACTATTCAGAGGTATATTATATTGAATTCAATAGCCCTTATTCTTAGGTCAACAAGATATGTATCGCAAGGCAAAACTGGTTTACATTTGTTCATCTATTCATTTAGCTAAATAATTTCATGATCTGGGAGAGGCCATATACAATTTCATAAAAAAACAATTACATATTTTGCACGGAACGATCAAAGAGCTATTCAGTTCACAAAAACACAACCCAGATTTAAACGTGGGTTGGCCAAAATATGGCTGTTTTTTTTTTTTTTTTTTAGAAACAAGCTTTGTATTACATTGCCTTAATAAACCACCTACAATCTGTCTTCTCTTTGCTTGTATCTAAATGTAAAATCAATTAAAGGCTAGTTCAATAAGTAGCAACGTTTCCTGTGGGTTTAACAGCCCTCCTCATAACCCAAGATGAAGAGAAAAAGACATACAATAACCTTTAAAAAATAGGTTTTGTATGTGGCTCTCTATATCATATAGTTATGATTAAATATACATTTCAACCAAAATCCTCAATAAACAAAAATTTTTACATTCTATGCCACAGTTTTAATATATTCCATCTTACCCCTAAGGAAGAGTTCCTTTGAGGATACAGTGACACAAAGTTGAGAATCTGGTTTCTATGAATGGTTATTACAAGTTCTAACCAAACAAAGGAACTACAAAAAAATATCTTGTTTCCTACTGTACATTGACAATGCTGACAATATATTCCAGACTTCTTAGATAGAAGATCACAATGGATAAAAAAGGTGGTTTTCTTTCTTTGTTTGTTTCACCAAGAATGAGGAATTGTACTCTTTGCAATATAGTACTGCTTTATACTGTGCTGGTGAGACCAAACTCAGAATACTGTGTCCAGTTCACAGTCCATCACGATACAAAAATGATGTTGAGAGGCTAAGAAGGGTGCAGAGAAGAGCAATGAAGATGAATAAGGGGTTTGGAGGTTAAACCATACAATGAACGATTGCAGGTACTAGCTAGGCCTTGTAATGACCCAAAGGGGCGTGGCACAAAGGCAACAGAGTCCAAATAAGCGAGTAAGAGTCCCTTTAATACCTCCAACTTTGCCCCCAATGTCCAGTTACCTTTGGCTGGAGAAAAAACTCTCACAAGAACAGTCTTTAAGTGGAGGAAATTCAGTCCGAAAACAAAGTACATACAAACTGTAAATAAAAATCCTCACAAACCACGCTGCAGCAATTAACGTGACAGGACAGGATAAGGAATTGCAGACTTGAAAGGCCAACAAAACACACACATTTGGGAAGATGCCAGGAACCCAGATAAGCCTAACAGATAACTCACGATTTACTTCCAACAACTTTGTTGTGTGCAACTTCCCTTTTTAAACACTGTGTTCCCAGCTGCAGCTAATGAAGGGAACCAGGGCCCTTTCATCCCCCATAAACCATGCAACTCATGTTGCTCCCTTCTCCGTTCCTCCCTGTGTGCCATAGGATGAAGAGGGGGTGGGCCTGGGTCTTCCTCTGAACTCCCTCTCCCTTGTTCTACCTCTTCCCTGCTCTGCCCAGCTGGACTTTGTCCTTCTCCAGTTTCTTCCCCAGCCAATGGAGCCACACTCCCACTCTCTGTCAGCTGCTCGGCCTCCCTCTCCGAATCAGATTCTGACAGGGGTATGACAAGTCTGGTCTAACAAAGAGAAGGACTAGGCTTGCCAAAATGTATAAAAATTTATCCCCAGAATGCTGGAAATGTAAGGATCTCTATCAGGTATATTTTACCACATGTGGTGGATGTGTAAATTTGCAAAAAATAAAAATACTGGAGATTGATACAGACTTGGGTGGAACAAATGGTGAGAGAGCATATTCCATTTAAAACAGAAATATTTCTCTTGGGACTAATGGTAGAAGGGTATAGGAAAGATATAGCATATTTAATTATACATGTTTTGACAGCCGCAAGAATGCTATAAGTGCAGTATTGGAAAAATGAAACCATACCACCAGAAAGAGAAATAATAAAGAAAACAATGGCTTGTGCAGAACTGGAAAGGTTAACCTTAGACTTGAAAAATAAGGGGAAATCAGCTTACTGTGAAACTTGGAATAAGTTTTATCAGCAGCTACAAAAGAGAAGGGAAGGTTGGAGAAAAAGAAAGACAGAATGAATAGAACCAAAAAGCAAATACCATATCAATAATATGAAAGTTACTTATTTAGCAATATCTTTGTATGTATGGTATATGTAATGCCAAAATGACAGCATCGTTGTATATTTACAGTTATAAACTATATATCTATATCTATATCTATATCTATATCTATATCTATATCTATATCTATATCTATATCTATATCTATATCTATATCTATATCTATATCTATATCTATATCTATCTATCTTTGGTTATTCGGGTTTTCTCCCGCATAAGATCTTACGCGGGAGAAAACCCGAATAACCAAAGATCCACATACAAATACCCATGAGAACCTCAGAAAGCATATATATATATATTTGTTTTCTGAGGTTCTTGCGGGTATTTGTATGTGGATCTTTGGTTATTCGGGTTTTCTCCTGCGTGAGATTGGAAGTATCTAGGCAATGTTTCGATGAAGTCTCATTCATCATCTTCAGGCTTGGTCTTCAGCTCTGTGCTTCTCTGTCCTGTGGCTTTGAGGTGTTGGACCAGGGAAGAGGTCGGTTCTTCCTTTTTGATTGAGTTCTTATGTTCTTCAATGCGTGCACTTATTCTTCTGCATCCAATCTTAAAGGCTGTTCTGTAAAATAGTTTAAAAAAAAAGTTTTATTATTTTTTTAGACAAGCATAAACAAACACAACATAAAAACATCAAGCCATCTTCCACATATGTACATACAGTGTGTCGGATGGTTTACAAATTGTTTTGTGCATCCACTTCATAGTCATCACTTACAATTACTTGTATATGTTCTCATATTATCTATCAAAGATTCCTAAATACATTGATACCATTATTAATCAATCATTCATGATTTGCAAGATAATCCATATTTTAATTGATTTATTTTATGACAATTCATATTATCATTAAAATAGTTGAAGCCGAGAGAGTTTGACTAGCTTCAGTGATTACAGAATTATTTTGCTATCCAAAAGGGATTCAGGGACTCCAGAGAAATATAATGACCTCCAGCTTGGCTGTCCAACACCATCAAAAGAGAGCTTTCCCACCTTTCCCGAAGTTGAAGGACTTCTTCAAGATCAACCGACATTCTAATTCTAATTCCTATACATATATTGCATGCAGGTCTCATGACATGAGAACAATGCCCCCTCCCCCCCCGTACAATATGATAAATAGAATTAATAACGTTGCTAAAATAAGATCCAGCCAACACGGCTAAAAATACAATCTCTCTCCATAAAATGTTCTTGGCTCCTGAACAACGTGGAGCAATGGAGTACAAATTGAAATGGTTTATTTGTGTCTATTCAGAGACGTTCCTTCCATCATAAATGGATTTGTCAAACATCATTAGCCTTGCCCTTTCAAACCAAAACCAATAAAACTTTTATTTGATTCGCTGGCTGTATATTCTTGGACACTCAGTAAAGTACATTTGTGGAATTAGTGTTACGAGTTTATTTTCTGAAACTGCCGTTTGGATATCATTGCCTTTCCTTGGGGTTTTGTCTCTCTTGATGTCAACGTCTACAAAGCAGGGGTCTGTTGTGGTTGTGCAGATGGCAGTGGAATCGGACAGTGGGGAAGAATGGGGACCAGTCCGGGAATCTGGAGAGGACTCGGATGAGGGTCCTGCATCCGATGCAGGGATGGGGCCAGGATCATCTGGGAATGGGGTGCTGCCTTTGGAGCCTTTGGAGTCTGGCAACAGCATGGCAGAGGAACAAGGGGAGCCTGTTCCCAGTGTGCACTTGCACGGAGCTGCCAGAAGGCAAGAGCAGCTGAGACAAAAGGGGTGACTCAGGAGTAAGGCTTGGAGGTGATTGCCCCTCCCCTGAGGTATAAAGGAGGTGCAAAGGTAGAGGAGCCTTTGCAGGAAGCAAAGTCGTTCATTCTGCTCAGATTAATCCTTGATGTTCTGTGTGGACTTTATACTTTGGTTGGTTTTTTTGTAGTTCATTTGCCACTTTAGTTGTTGGCAGCAATTCAAAGGAGAGAAAGGTTGGTGCTTATCTCGAGGAACTGTTTGGGACTCATTACGGGTTGGGAATGCACATAGTTCCCAGTGTTGAAATAAAACAAGAGTTGTTTTAACTAAACATGTGCTTAATTACGGCTTCAGGAAGCCTTAGTCAGAACAGGATCTCCATATTTGACACCTTTAAGACTTGTGGACTTCAACTCCCAGAATTCCTCAGCTGGCTTGGGGAATTCTGGGAGTTGAAGTCCACAAGTCTTAAAGTCGCCAACGTTGGAGATTCCTGCTCTAAGGTCATCACTGGTCCAGCTCCTTCTCGCAAACCTAGGTCCCAAGATTGAGACATTTCATCAGGATGTGTCAATACAGGAAGTCCTCAAATAACGACCGCAATTCAGTCCAAAATTTTTGTTAAGTGAGACAGTTGCTAAGTGAGTTTTGCTCCACTTCACAAACTTTCTTGCCACAGTTCTTAAGAGAATCACTGAGTTAAGTTAGTAACATGCTTGTTAAGTGAATCTGGCTTCTCTATTGACTTTGCTTCTCAGAAGGACACAAAAGGGGATTAGATGACTCTGGGACATGCCAACCGTCATGAGTTGCCAAGCAGTCTGAATTTTGATTACACGACCACAGGGATGCTGCAACAGTCGTAAGAGTGAAAAAACGGTTGTAAGTCACTTTTTTCAGTGCTGTTGAAACTTCGGATGGTCACCAAATGAACTGTTGTAAGCTCAGGACTGCCTGGGAAGTCAAGATGGTTCCCCCAATGGGTTGATCAGAGTTCCTTCTGTTTTATATCTGTATTTTTGACCACTCCAGTAAAGAGAAATCATTCCTTGGCTTCTGCGAAATCTCAAAAGTGCTTCCTTTCATTATTCTCCAACACACCAGCAATTCTCCCCCCCCCCCCCATTTTTCTTTTCAAAGTACAAGTTTATCTGTTTAACACAAATTGATACAATGGGGAGTAAGTTAATCCTATTATTTCCCTGAAGATCCCCAGCTACAATTGAAGATTAGAGCTAATCTCAGTGATTGGCACTAATGTAATTGTTTTATTGTGTTGGCTTTTATACTTACTTTTTACTCGTATGTATCTGTCTATCTGTCTGTCTATCTATCTATCTATCTATCTATCTATCTATCTATCTATCTATCTATCTATCTATCTACCTACCTACCTACCTACCTATCTTGTATATACCTTCTTTCTTTCTATCTATCTTTATTATCTATCACACTAAGTTTGTATAACTCATCCACTGGTCATATCGAAAGATTTTCTTTTGTCCTGTTGAAAAGGATGTCAAAAATGGTTCATTTAATATCAGACTTCAGAATGACACTCCTGTTGTTTGCAAAAAACAAATAAATAAATCTTCCAGTACCACTAGAAATGCAATCTATTAAAATAAAAAATAAAGATGAAAGAAAGGTAGGGTGGGAAAGAGATAGAAACATATATATATATTTTGCTTTAGCTGCCTGAGGCATACTTTAGTATTTGGTTGGTTGCCAAGCTCAATTTATTTCACTGTTTCACTTTTAATCGCTCACTTAGTTGAACATAAGTAAAACACACACACAGTCTTTGTTTTCAGAGTAGTTTCCTTGCCACTGCTTCAGTCTAAATATATTGCTCGCAGCCTCACAAGCTGTAATAATTTCCTTAAATTCTGCAGGAGTGAAATAAATGATTCCTTGTTCATTTTCACAGAACCGGGGTACCACAGTGTGGCTCAGAACCACGTCCTGAAGTAAGACAAGTTTATTTCTATGAAACAACACCAACACCAAAGCTTTGCATGGCCAGCACTTGGAAAACGTTGAAGGAAAATGTGATAACAACTTGACATGGGCATGGCTTTAAGATGGGAACTATCAAGAAAGAAACGGAAGGTTTAATACTTGTGGCTCAAGAACAAGCACAACAAAAATGAATGAAAACCACTGACAATCCAAACGGCCAACTTTGCAATGAGACCTTCAAGAAGAGATTGGACTGCCATTTGTCAGAAATGGTGTAGAGTCTCCCGCTTGTGTGTGGGAGTTGGACTAGATGACCTATAAGGTCCCTTCCAACTCTGATTATCTGTTATCTGCAATGACAAAGTTAAAACTGTTTCACATTTAATATGTGAGTGCAGCAAAACCGCACACACTGATTCCAAAGCTAGATACGAACTGAGTTGCTAAATTAATCCACTGGTCATTATATAAAAAAAATACCATTTACCTGTATCTGAAAATTAATGGGAACACAAAGTGGAAAAAGTTGTCAGAACTTTCTGAGATGGTGAAGATTTTTGTGGGACTTTCGAATGAATACAGACAGATCGTTGTTTGGAACACAATGTGCCAGATATCAGAGTTGCCGAAAACCAAAGTTTACAATTCACTGATATCACCGTAGCAGGAGACACCAGACTCGAAGAAAAAGAACTGGGGGGATGGGGGGGGATCACCAAATATTGCGACCTGGCCATAGAAACTAGGGGATTATGGATGAAACATGTGACAGTGATACCCATTGACATCGGGGCCCTTGGTACCATGTCCAAGCATTTTACAAAATACATCAAGAAGTTGCAGCTTCCTGCAATAACACCAGTGGAACTGCAAAAAACAAACAAAAAAAATACCCTGGGCTACTCAGAATATCGTACATTTTAAGAAAATACTTGGCATCCTATGTACCTAGGATGCTGGCAGCATCCCCTATCAACCATCAGCGCCAGTCAATGATATTTGTAACACATTTTTAAATGTTCAGTTGACTGAGTTTCATGTTTAATGAAAAAAAGTTTATAACTGCATAAAAAAACAGTTCCTCCCAACCTGACTTCCATGGGGGACCTGTATCCTGCACAAGTCAAAAAGAGGGCTGTGAAAATATTTACAGACTCCTCACATCCAGGACATAAACTGTTTCAACTCCTTCCCTCAAAACGATGCTATAGAGCCCTGCACACCAGAACAACTAGACACAAGGAGAGTATCAACTAATTCCCATAATACTGTCAAACTATTTACTAAGACTGGATTACTATTCTTCTTCTCATCCTTCCTAGTACTTATCTCTTCCCACTTATCACAATAACCATGTTGCTTGTATCTTTACAATTTATATTGTTTTATTTGTTCCCTAGTATGATTTGACCTTTTATTAGTAACATATGACTATTACTAAGTATTGTATCTTATGATTTTTGATGAATGTATTTTATTTTTTCTTTATGTGCACTGAGAGCCTATGCACCAAAGACAAATTCCTTGTATGTCCAATCACACTTGGCCAATAAAGAATTCTACATTCTACATAATAGCAACAACAACAATAATATTTTGGGCATCAACCACTAGCATCAGTCAATGGTATTTGTGATGCATTTTTGAATGTTCAGTTGACTGAGTTTCATGTTTAATGAATAAAATATATAAAAGTAATACTTGGTTGATACCTAGGATGCTGGGAACAACCCAAATCAGCCACTAATGCCAGTCAATGATATTTGTGATACATCTTTAAAATGTTCAGTGACTGAGTTTCATGTTGAATGAATAAAAGCTTACGACAATAATAATAATTATAATAATAATTCAGGCAAATCTATGCCTAGGCAATGGGTAGCAGGGAGTTCGAGTTCTGCCTTAACTATGAAAGCTACCCAGGGGGCCTTGAGCTGGTCATTTTCTCTCAGCCCAACTCACCTCACAGGGTTGTTGTTATGGGGGGGGGAAGCCATATTGTATATGTTCGCTGCCTTTCGGTATTTGCAAAAATAACAAGCAGGATATGAATAAATAGATGTCAACTAGAAAAGGAATTTCTCCTGTTATTTTTTCTTTTTCTTTTTAAAGCTGTTTGCAGGGGGAGCAAAACTGTTCCAAGCCCTTTTTCCTTCCTCCCTCCTCAACATGGTCTACCTCACAGGGTTGGGGTTGTGTTTGCCTTCCCTTCCCATATAGGCAGATTGCTGGAAGGAGGAAGGAGGGGGAAGGCCCCTTCTACTCCCTCAGCCAGTTTGCATGGCTCCCTCCCTGGGATGACAAGTCCCATCCTCCTCCACCACCACCTGGAGCAGCAGGATGCTCTGCTAAGGACGAGGCTGGGAGAAAACAGGTGGGGAGAAGCCCCCCTCCCGAACTACAACTCCCGGCGTGCCTCACCAACGTCCTGCGGCGCAAAGGTTTCTGGGAGGTGTAGTTCGCTTGCAGCTGGAGCCCGCCCGCAGGAGAAGGAAGACTGGAGGGTCGCTTCTGTGGCTTCTTTCCAAGGTAGACTGCCTCTGGATGGGGAGGTACAGAGTGCAGACACCCCTCCCCGTCCTCTCCAAGCCCCCCCTCCCCCCACCCCAGGGAAAGGTCCTTGAATCCAAACCAAACGGGAAGGGTTGCTTTTCAAGCTTCTCCTTGGCTTTCGAGCCTCTTCCTTTTGCAAAAAAACAAAAAATCTGCAATGCAAATCTCGTCCTCCCACCCCCCCATATTGCAAATCTGCAAAATTGCAAATCTCTGCCCCCCCACCCCCCAGTGCATTTTTGCCTGTTGCATTTGATTGGAATTTTTTCCCCCCAGCAGAGAAGGACTCCCAAGAGACCTGTGGGACGTTGCAAACAACTTTTTTTTTTTTTTTTTTTTGCAGCTGGTAAAGACTCTTGGGATACTGTAGGGCTGAGAGCAAAAACAGAGCAAGTAAAATGTAAATCTCTTTTTTATCTTCTGTGCTTTATTTCAGTTTGCAAGTGTGTGTGGCCTTGCAGCTCTCCTTTGCAAATGCTGTGTTTATTTATGCTGGGTTGTGGGCCTGGAATACAGAAGTGAAAAGGGTCAGATGGCTAAAAAAAAAAAATTGGAAACATTATTTCAATGCAGGAAAATGCTATCTAATAAGGGAAGGATTTGATTTGCAAAGGAAACTGTTTATTGCCTCCATAAAGTTATCAACTATCAAAACAATAATAACAACTGTCAAGGCCAATTGATTTTAATGTTTTTGATGCATATTAATATTAGGAAAAATTGGGTTTCTCCCCCCCCCCATCCAGGTTCACAAGATTTCCTGAGACCCTCTAAAAAGTTGGAGAGCCACAAGTTTGAAGCTCTTGCTCTAGGAGAAGTTCAGAAATGTAAAAACATAATTAAATAAAATTGTGGTTGAGGTGGGCCCCAAATTTAAATATCAAGTTGTTTGGAAGCTCTGTTTTTCTTTTAAGATAAAAGATAGTAATGTATGAGTTGTTTTTTTTCTAAACTAAACCCTCAGTATTAGGTTAAATTTATACATGAACATGTGGGTATCGTTCATATTAATACAAATAGCCATAACAATATTAATAATACTTGTGACATTAGTCAAACTTATGCAGTCCTAGTATTAATGCACACGTTTGTTTTAAAATACTTACTCAGTGTTTCAATGTGCTTTTCTTCATGCCAATCACAATATTATTTGAGCAAGCATAGTAATGCCATCTTTCAACCTCTAATCTTTTCATCTAATTATTGCTTTTATTCTATTATATAAAAAAATCATTGTGCTGTGATTTGCTAAGCATCCATCGCCGAGAAGTCCTAAAATTGGGTGCGATTTGTTTAACCATCACCTTGGGTTTTTAGCAAAGGAAATTCTGCTTTCTGTTACCTTCATAAGTCGAGAACTATTTTAGTCCTTTAATTCTGATTTTATTCTCTTTTGGGTGTGTGTGTGTAGCAGAGGGAGAGGATAACCCCACAGGAAAATGAAGTTTGCCTGCCTCTCCTTCCGACAACCGTACGCCGGGTTGGTATTGAACAACATCAAGACCATTGAGAGCCGTTGGCGTCCGGTGTTGGCCAGTCACCAAGATGGCACTCTTGCCGTCCACATCGCTTTCAGAGACTGGGAGGATGACAGCTGGAGAGATGTTCTCCTCAACAGACTCGGTTGGACTTCAGCTCAGATTGACAGTCTGTTAGCGGAGGGGGAGAAGTTCGGCCGAGGGGTTATTGCTGGTGAGTCCAAATTTCCCGCTTAACAAATAATTCCCTCAACACTGTCAAACTATTTACTAAGTTCAATCCTAGACAGCAACAGGTATTATTTTTTTCCCCTCTGGGTGCAGGGTTGTTAAAATTAAAAAAAAGATTGTCAAAAGAGAAAATATATACATATATATTTTTTGGGGGGGAAATTAAATTATGGCTTTGGGTCTTCAAATACAGGTCTCATTGACATCGGCGAGACTTTTCAGTGCGCTGACTGTTTGCCTCCTGAAGACATTTTACAGTTGGAAAATAAAGCGGTTCTCCAGGATCTGGAAGGAAAATACTTGACGGTGATTTCCAATCCCAGATGGCTGCAGAGAGCCGTTCCTGCACGAGGACACAAGGACGTCTGGGAGGTGGACATCCCAGAAGATCTGATTCCTACCCGTTGAATCTGGTTGAACGTTTCCCCTCGAATTCCCTCTCCTGCTTGTGATGGGATTGAACGAAACAACCGTTCTCGGTTTCTATCACGGCAAATTTAACTGTACAGCTGTGTGATTCCTCATCATTGGACTTGGGATAAATTCAAGTCTCCAGGGAACTCCAAACTATTCCAAAAGTGTTATGATTAGATGGCTATAAAACTGAAGTTCATTGAATTAGAAGCACAGATTCATTTTTTTATTTTAAAACATGATCTCTCTTCCATGTGTACGTTATACAGTAACTTACATATTGTAACATAAAAGATCTGTTGAAGCAGTTGTTATTTATATTTTTAGACTTCAAATCATTGGTGCACAATATTACTACAGGATGTCCCAAAGGTGCTTTTTCAAGAGACATCTTGACTTTCTGGTTTTTCTTTGAAGATGTTTTGTTTCTCACCCAAGAAGCTTCTTCAGTTCTGAGAGAAACTGAAGAAGCTTCTGAGAGTAGCTGAGGAAGCTTCTTGGATGAGAAGTGAAATCTCTTCAAAGAAAAACCAGAAAGTCCAGTTGCCTCTTGAAAAAAACACCTTTGAGGCAGCCATGACCTGGATGACTGAGAATCTCCACACACATTACTACAGGATTCCCTTTGCTGAATTTAATGCTCCTTGACTTAAGACCAATCACTGAGCAAAGTTCTGATGGATCCCTTGCTAGAGAAGCTTACAAACCAAATCATACCCGAGGAGAAGAAATTTGTGGCCTTCCAGAATTGTTGACCTGCCCAACTCTTTGCATTCATGCAGGCTACGTCATCTGGGAAGTCTTTCAGATACGTTGTAGGACCTAAAGTTCCCCACTACTCATCCTGGGCATGCTTAGAATGGAAGAGTCAATTTTTCCCCATATATTAAGACAAGCAATGGAGCCTCCAGAACTTATGGAATTAATGCTGTTTGTGTACTGTTTTTTAATCTAATGGAACCCTATTCTTCAAAATGCAAGGCGTTTAAATCTCTCTCTCTTTCTCCCTCCATTCCTCCCTCCCTCTGTCTCTCTACAATTTCATGTCCTATTTTTAATAGGTGCTTTTATAGTGTCTATATAAACACTTGAAAGCAACGGGAGAATTTGGCAGCGCTGAGGGAATTCTTCAAGTCTGAACAAATTAGTCTGAATCCATACTTTTCAAATATTCCCCCAGTGCCTTAAATTAGAGGGCTCTGAAGCTCTCAAATCAGTGAGCTAGAAAGGAAGTTTCAGCAATTCAAATGTAAATATAATTTGACTTTTTTTTTTCCCCTCACAGAACTTGCTCTCCTGCTTGTGAAGGATTTAGCAGAACAATGGATCTCAATTTAGATCAGGGCATTTACGATGGATGTGTGATTCCTTATCATTGGACGTGGAATAAATACAGAGCCCAGGGAATTCTGAAGAAAGCTTTAGATGGCATAAAGCTAGAGTTCATTTAATTAAAAAGCACTGATTTATTTATTTTATTTCAAAACATATTTTCTCTTCCTTCCCGTGCATACATTATCCACTAACCTACATTCTTATCACATTGGTAGAGGTCATCTGCTTTGAAGCATTTCATTATTCGCATTTTAGATTTCAAATCATCAGCACAATATTACTACCGGATTATTTTTTTTTTGCCAAATTTAATGTTATTAGCACCATGTCAAGTAAAAGCAAAGACTTTTACTGCTGATAAAACGAACTCCTGCTTTGTTAATATGTAGCTGAAAAATTAGGAAAGTAAGTTGAAGTAATGTCTCTTTTAAAGCGACAAATGTTAATTGAAGAATGGCCCCATAGTTTATAAATAATGTGTCAGAGGTGACTTCCCATCCAAACTAAATATTTGCTAGGATTACAATACTCGGTTCTTAGCTCACAGCCTGCAATTCTTGATGTTAATTTTTGTCTAGCATTTTTATTAAAAAAATAAAAGTTCAAGTTTGTAACAGCCATGAATCTTGAAAGAAATGCATTTCAGGGAAAGCAAACTAAACTCCAAACCCTTTAGCCAATTTAAATACCTTTAGAGTAAATTGTGCGTCAGGATGCTCAAAATATTAACTTGCTGTATTAAAAAAGAAAGGAAGAAAGAAAAAAACCCTAATAAACTGAACAGAAGAAAAAGTTGAGCATTATTAAAACCAGTCACTACTTCATCCAAGACGAACTTGTCCTGTTTGACTTCACCAGATCTTCAAACTTGATTAAGCCCAGATCCAAGCTGAGAATTTATAAATTCTGAACAGGAAGGTCACGATAGCAACAAGTTAAAATATATTGAGGACTGTTGGTCCTTTGACTTCCTACTGTCTTGTACTTCACCAGGTTCAATAAACTCCCCCCCCCCCATCTTTTAGAAAACGTGAGCAAGATCTAGACACACAATAAAAATCTTATTGTTCAGCCAATTTTCATTTAACAAATCACTGTCCCTTAAGCAACGAATTACACCATTATAATAATAGGTGTATAATATCAACCTTAAGATCGAAATCTGTTCTGGTGATTGTTTTCTTGTTATATAAACCCATCAGATCCCAGTAGAATGAAAAGATTCATAATAAGAACTTAGGAAGTGGTTAACTTTTAGGGATTCTTAACCTTGACTTGAAGATATGTGGACTTCAACGCCCAGAATTCCCCAGCCATCACCCAGAATTCCCCAGCCATGGGGAATTCTGGGTGTTGAAGTCCACGTATCTTCCAAGTGGTCAAAATTGAAAAACACGGTTTCATTCTCCAGGATACTTACCTTGAGAATTGGAAGGGCAAGGTTCCCCAACGAATGGCAATGCCAACACACAGGTAATTGTGATTCACCCACTGCAATACCATGTCACATATTGTTCCCAGAATCGATCTTTGCAAGTATCCTTCACACTTCTTTCCTTTCCAAGTTCTGGCACCACTGCCAATTCTCTAGAGTTTATAACCGGTCAAATTCTCAATGATCTCATCTGCAGATTTTAAAAAACCCTTTAGATGGCTGGCAGCTATTTTACATCAAATATTCCTAACCACAATCGGCCAACTTCAAAGTGCTGCCTGTACAGGCCAAGAACTCTGAAATGAGTAGAGAAGAGTAGAGTTGGAGTAGAGTAGAGTACAATAGAACAGAATAGATATTGGAATGGATAGAATAAAGTAGGGGTAGAGTGGAGTACAATAGAATAGATACTGGAATGGATAGGATAGGATAGAACAGAATAAATATTGAAATGAAGAATAGAACAGAATAACAGAGTTGGAAGGGATCTCAGAGGTCTTCTAGTCCAACCCCCTTCTTAGGCAGGGAACCCTACACCACTTCAGACAAACGGTTGTCCAATCTCTTCTTAAAAACTCCCAGTGTTGGAGCATTCACAACTTCTGGAGGCAAGGAGTTCCACTGATTGATTGTTCCCACTATCTGGAAATTTCTCCTTAGTTCTAAGCTGCTTCTCTCCTTGATTAATTTCCACCCCAAAAAATGATGTTTATTTAGACTTAAACCCATGGCAACAGAAGTGGAAAGCTATTCATCCATATCAATGCAATTCCTTCCCTAGATTATTTCTCCTCAATCTATGCATTTAAATAAGGAAACTTTTGAAGGGGGAAAACATCTCTCCTATGTTATCCATGATGAAAGAAATACAAAGAAAGTCCACCTAGGTAAACCAGACAGGAAGAACAAAGTTTATTCTTCAGCCCAGGCCATGGTTAGATTCCCTGATTTTTTTTTTTTTTTTAAGTAGATGCAAAAACACCTGCAGAAATTCTCCTCTCCCTTATTATTATTATTATTTTTTATCGATGGTACCCGGCATAGTCTGCTGTTTTGGGTCCGGGTCCTTTGGAAGCGGATGGAGGGTTGGACGTACAGTTGCAGTTAGGACAATGGTGGTACGAAGGAGTTCGGTGGTGATGGGAAGACCTGGACATAGAAATCGCCGAAGCGGCCGCTATCATCGGCATGGAGAACCACGGGTTGCAAAAGGGAAGGATGCTGGCCCAATGAGCTTGCATGGCGGATAAGTCCGGATACATGGTTGGGAAGGTGGGCAGCCCCATCATTGGCGCGAAGGGGCTGTTGGGGACCGGAGGTATGACATGATACAAAGAGGTAGCCGAAGTAGTCGTGGTGGAATCAATCTCGTGGGTGTTGACTCGAGCATGGTTGGGGTGTTGGGGCAAGTGGAAAGGTGCCAGCTGGTTGATCTTGTTCTCCGTGTCCTCAGGTGGTCCCTGGTCTGAAGACCTCAACGGAGCTGGAGAAGGAGCAAACCCACTTCTGAGACGGCCTAGTGTCCCACCAAGGCCTTTGGTCACTGGTGGCTTCCGGAGACCCAGTTTGTGCATCTTATCTTTGGGAGAAGTGCTCAGGAAACTATTTTCCCGGGAAGGAGATCCCAAGGAAGGTGGACCTTCTGGGCTTCCGGATCTGCTCTTCAGACAGATTTCACCAAAATCTTCCTCTAGCGAGAAAGCAACGGGTGGCATGTTTTTGATTCCAACTCTTCGCTTGCACCTCGCGAGGAGGTGAGGACATCCTCTCTTAAAATTGGGGTTATGGTAGAACTGGAGCTAGAGATGGTGGGGGGGAAAATGGGAGGTGGTTAATCTTCTAAGGCAAAAGGAAAATGCATAATCTCTGGTGTAAGGAAAGGAAGTAAGGAAAAGCCAATTAAAAGTTTCCTTTGAGTTCATCGTGTCTCGATTTTTTAACTTCTGACCCTGAATAGAGGACATTTTTCCCAATCTCCAACGTAAATCGCTTTGGGTCCTACATTCAGCGCAGCATGTAAATTCAGAATTCTTGGACACTGTCCATTGAAGCTAAGGACTGAGGTTTCTAAAGTTTTGTGAAAAACCAATGGTAAACATCAGCTCAGATGGAGGTACTTTTAGAAGATATAAATCTCTCTTAAGAGGACTGTGATGATCCTGTTGGAATCTGACTTGGAGAGGGAAGCTGAGCAGCTGACAGGGAGTGGGAGGGTGGCTCCATTGGCTGTGGAAGAAACTGGGGAAGGGCAAAGTCCGGCTGGGCAGAGCAGGGGAGAGGTAGAGCAAGGGAGAGGGAATTCAGAAGAAGACCCAAGCCCACCCCCTCTTCATCCTAGGGCACACAGGGAGGAATGGAGAAGGGAACAACATGAGTTGCGTGGCTTACGGGGAGGAAAGGGCCCTGATTCCCTTCATTAGCTGCAGCTGGGAACAGTGTATAAAAGAGGAAGCTGCGCACAGCAAGCTGTTGGGAGAAAATGTGAATTTATCTTGTATTGTCGTGGCTTATCGGTGTTCCTGGCATCTTCCCAACTGTATGAGTTTTGCTGTGCTTTCAAGTCTGAAATTCCTTCTCCTGCCCTGTCAAGCTAATTATTTCAGCTTGGTTTGCTTGGATTTTTAGTTACAGTTGTGTGTACCTTGTTTTGGACTGAATTTTCTACAGTTAAAGGCTGTTCCTGGGAGACTTTTTGTCCAGCTGAAGGTAACCTGGACATTGGGGGGAAAGTTGGAGATAATAAAGGGACTCTTATTGCTTATTTGACTGTGTTGCCTTTGTGCCACGCCTCTTTGGGCCATCACAAGGACCTCCTCTTAAATGGAGAGGCAAGAACAGGGATGGATAACCAAGGACATGCGCGTCAAAGGTGACACACCACAAAGTTTCGGGGGGGCATGCTAGTATCCAACAGCTATTCATGAAGGCACACCCTGTTCTTGTATGAGTTTTTGAGGGCCACACGAGAATGGCCCTCACTTCAGTCTTTTTGGAAGTTCGTGAGAAATCTTTGCTCCTGCGCAGTCTCTGGACTCTCCGTAAATGAGTTTTACTTGTATCTGATTTTTGTAATTATTTGATGTTTCTTTATACACCACAGGGATCTTCAAACTTGACAGCCTTAAGACTTTTGGTTTCAACTCCCAGAATTCCTCCTCCAGTCATGTTAGCTCAGGAATTCTGGGAGTTGAAGTCCACAAGTCTTAAACTTGCCAAGTTTGGAAGACCCTTGATACACTACATAGTGGCACACAATTGGACTGCAATTTTTTAATTTTTTTAAAAAACATGAATATAGAAATAATTGTTTCTCTTTTGTTCACTGGGTGGGATTGGCAGTGACATGATAATGGAGTCAACTCAGACAGTTTCCAAATTTATGACATGCTAAGTCCCCAGGTTTTGCCACCCCTGGTCCAGAAGGAGCAAAGTGGTTTACGTGTAATTTTCCTGATTTATAACGCTCGATTTGCAACCCTTTTCATGAATAGAGAGGGGTATTGTAGCCTACAGAATAACATGAGTCTAAAGTTAGTGGTGTTGCCCAAATGTTAGGAGAGCAGTTTGTAATATTAAAAGATAAGGCAAGTGCTCTCTACAGAATGGAGGAGGATTTGGGAGAACAGCTAAAAGCCACCAAATTTCTGCTAGATGGAAAATTATTAATTTAGCTGACATGAACCACTTCAAAAATGATATATCCAAAACAAGACAAAGAGGCACATGCGCTGATATTGCCCTTATCCAGTGTCCTGTATCAAAATAATTATTCACCAGGATATTGAATCCTGAAGATGGATTATACTACTATTATTGCAATGCAATATAAAACAAGACATTTTTTTAAATGTTCGCTCTACAAGTTATAATTGCAACACGAGTGTGCCTGAAGTACATTTGTCCAACCAACTTGAGCAAAACTAGCACCCAACAGTTGTCTTAATGGCTTAGCAGGATGGGCTCCTGCTTTACTAAAATAAACCATCTTTATAGTGGTTTAATGTTAATGACTCACAGGTTGGAATAATCCTACACATGAAGGCAGAGGACACTTACCTTTAGAAAAAAAGCTGCAAATGTCTGGGTTCACACAATCTATTGAGCCACTTTGCGTGAATTTAGCCACAATCAAGATATCTAGTAGGTTGTAAGAAACCTATCCTGTATTCAGTTAGCATCTTCCCTATGTTTGATGAAACAAATCTTCCATTTATGAGCATAGATCTTAGGAGAGGACCAGGAAAGATCTTGTTCCTTTGTCCATTAATTTCATGCATGTACTGGATGTTTTTTGAATCGTGTTCATTTACAATGTCAACAATTCTTTTTGCCAGGAACCGTTGGCATTCTGTACCCGTGGGAGAAGGAAAGTGATGGTGTGAACCCAGTGTGGTGGATACAAGAGGTAGAACCACCATTACTGGTCTGGCAAAAGACAGCGTGAACCCAACATGGTCGATACAAGAAGTGAAACCATTACTGGTTTGGCAAAAGACGACGTGAACCTATTGTGGATACAAGAAGTGAAACAACCAATACTGATCTAGCAAAAGATGATGTGGACCCACTGTGGTGGATACAAGAAGTGGAGCCAGCAATACTGGTATGGCAAGAGAGGACGTGAACCCATCATGATGGATACAAGAGGGTGGAACCACCGTTAACTGGTTCGGTGAACGGCCTTACCTTGCTGAAGGCGTACGCGGCCTTTTCTTCTGCTAAAAACTCGACCAGGGAGGCCGACCGTTGGAAGTTCTGCCTCATCTTGCTGAAGCCATAGAGATTCAGCTGGCGGATGAAGCTTTTCATGCAGTCCGTCTCAAAGATGCGCATAGGCCCTTTGCGCTCCAGCACTTCCTTCTTGAACAGCTCTTCATCAATCACCACGCAGCTGCCCTCGTCATCCCACCAGAGAGACTTGAACTGGTCGCTCTCCACAATCTTCCAGAGCTTCTTGGGGAACGTGAGCGAGAGGAAATCGTTGTCTTCCAGACCGACTTCCTCGCAGAGCGACAGGCGGGGCCGCTTCGCCCAGGGCCCGTCGCTCAACGCTTGGAAGGCGTTCTCTTCAAGCATCGATCGCAGGGCGAAGTCACCGGCGGCGGTTTTGTCGTGCAGGGGGGTGGCAGGGAGGGGAATCGTGGGAGGAACGGCCTCATCTTCATCTGAAGCGGGATGAGTCTGCACAGTGGGAAGAGCCTCCAATTCCCTGTGATCAGCCAGGTAACTTTCAGCGGTTGCCATTATTATGCTGGTTGTCGAACCATGCCGGAGTAAAGTGCCGGCAGGTCTATTAAAAAAAAAATAGAGGCTATCCAGCAGGAGCTTCAGGAAAGAGTTCTAGAACATCACAATGCTTTTAACCGGGGACGGGGTGTGACATCACACAATGTATGCTGGTTTCCTAGCAAACGAGATCACAATGACAGGAGGGAGGCTTATGTTGCAGCTGCGCTTTAAGGAGAAGAGGAGATTTGGGAGAGCCCGAGAGGAAGAGAGAGGAGGGGGATTACAGAGCTCAAAATTGCCATTAAAAGAACAACAACTAGCACCATATAAGTGGTCCGAGGCCGAAAGTGGAGACATGGCAAGATCCTGCACCAGGGATTCTTCCTATGCGCTGTGGACTCTGAAAAGGAAATCCAGACAAGAATTCTGCATCTCGCGTGCAAGCCAACCTTTTTTAGTGTTTGCTAAGAAGGTGCAAGTTGATAAAGAAATAAAATTTGGGCATCTAAATGTACTTTTCAGTGCTAAAGGCAGTGGTGAGATTATAACCAGTTCATGTGCGTGCCCAACATTTAGAAAAGACAATTTTTAGCTATACTTACCTTCTGCTGCAGCCCCCGTGAGTAAAACAGCTGATGTACATGAAAAACCATTCTGCTGCATGAATCAGCTGTGCACAAAAAGAAGGAAATAAAAGCCCAGGAAAAGGGCAGAGACCAAATCATCACTGGAACCACCCGTTCGCCTGAACCAGCATAACCCCATCCTTGGCTAAAGGCCATTTTCCCAGGAGTGTCCAACTGTGGCAAGTTTTAAGACTTGTGGACTTCAACTCCCAGAGTGCAACTTTAAAGCACAGCTGACTGCAGAACTCTGGGTGTTGAAGTCTATAAGTCTTAAATCGCTAAAGGTTGGACATCCCAGATCTAGAAACTAAAGGTTGCCCGACGGATGCTGCATCAAAAGAAGCGTCTTTTTGCATTAAGGGTATTGTCGTGATCCCCAATTCTCATGACGACTTCTCTTTCTGTCCTCTCGTGTATTCTCCTACGGGACACATTTTCCTAGCAGCTTTTCCAAAGCACCTGAAAGCCAGACAAGGGGTGGAAACTCATCAAGAAGAGATTCAGCCTAGAAATAAGGTTGAGAACCATCAACCCATGGAACAGAAGTTGTCCTTGGAAGTCGTGAGAGCTTCAACACTGGAGGCTTTCAAGAAGAGACTGAACTGCCCTCGGTCAGATATGGTGTAGGGTCTCCTACTTGGGTGGGGAATTGGACTAGATGACCTACAACTCTGTAAATCTGTTAAATGTCCTTTCTCGTTCTCCCCACGTCACATTCATTTTTCTGATCCTGATGGAAAAGTTCTACCAAACTTTCACGCCAGTAAAATCCTCCTCCAATAGCTCTTACTGACTCTTCTACCCCGATATTTGAGCTGGTTAAGCCACTGTAGGCTGACATTTTTCACTGTTTGCAAGAAAACAGGCTTGCAAAAATCCCACAGGGGGCTAAGCTTGACACAAAAACGCACCACTCAAAAAACAAACAAACAACCTTGGGGCTGCTTTATTGAACAGGTCAAAAGGCGAGGCTGTGAGAAATCAACTTTTACCCAAATGTAGTTTGGAAATTTTTAAAAAAGAGCTGAAAGCCTCTCTCCACCCCATCGCAGATGGTACAAAGATTGAGGCTATTCACAGAAAAATTTACATACCTCTTCTGAGCCAATTTAATCCAGAATGAGAAGTGCCAACAGTTGTAGGCGAAGACTCATGTCTAAATAGTAGCAAGGTTCATGGGCTCGAGGGGGAAAATTTGAAAAGTGTGAACAACTTTTGCCTAAGGTACTTCAACCCAAAATAGAAACCGAGAGGAACACTCAACCGGGCCACACACCAGAGATTACGCATTCCATACAGCCTTTTAAAAAATACTTCTTACATACATATTTATAACGTACAGACTTCTCTCTCTCTCTCTTCCCCCCCCCCCCAGCCCCAATATATTACATGGCCAAGAGTTTATATAAATACTATGTACAGGAAAACATGACTTGCACCAAGGAGGAAGGTTCGTATGTCAAGAAACCTTTTCTGGTTTCTCCAAAATACACACCCATCCTCTGCAGGAGTGTGTGAGCGCAAAGCCCTATGTGGGCCTTTGTCCAGGGGGAACTGTGGACAGGAAGAACTCAGGATGGATGGGAGGTGGGACTGTGAAGCAGTATTAGCAGTGGCAATCTATGACTTGGATGCGGAGAACTGAACTCAAACCTAAAGCTGCCATTCTGTGAACAGGGACTCAACCGTTCCCGCTGCTGAACCCAGCCAGAGTTACTTCCTGCTTTTACTGGGTGATATTTTGCACCCCAAGATGGGACACTTGTTAAGGGAACGACATGAGTGCACATCCACAGTCGCCCCAATCCCTACCCATCAACCAAGTAAAACCAAGGCATGAATTAAAAAATAAGGGTTGGCCGTGGATACCCAGAGGCGATATCGCAGGGAGACATTCTGTCCTGTGCAAAAAGTCCCATTTTTAATCCGGCATGTCGATATTCAGTTTGGGTGGCGGGATGACGTACTTCCCAGGGCTCTGCGTAATCACCACCCCGGCTTTCTTCCGAAACATCGGAGCGATTTTGGGAGCTTCCGGAACCGGCGTTTCTTCCGTTTCCTCGTTATCTTCGTGATGCAGGTCATAAGAAATGTTGCCATACTCCCTCAGGAATGGGAAGATCTCGAGCAGGAACTGGCAGAAGTCTTTGCGAATTCCGAACCACCCTGCAGGGAGGAAGTGGTTGGCAAAAAGTCACTCGCCTGTCCAACTTGGAAAGTCCTGCCTCTTCCCCCTCTTTGGAAGGGTCCTTGGTGCTCTCTGAGCTTGGTTTGTTTTCTGGCAGACGTTTCATGACCCAACTCAGTAACATAATCAGCGCTGGTAAGGGGTGGGTTTTTGCTCTCAAGTTTATATTACAAAGTCTGCACTATTATTACTGTTAATCTTCTCATCACTCCTTATCACCCCTCCCCTCCCACTTGTGATTGTAGGACTGTAACTTTGTCGCTTGTATCCTTACGATTTGTATTGACTGTTTCCTAGTATGATTTGATGGCTGATTGTACCCGATGACTATCATTAAGTGTTGTATGTTGTGATTCTTGATTCTTAATGTCTTTTTTCTTTTATGTACACTGAGAGTATTTACACCAAGACAAATTCCTTGTGTGTCCAATCACACTTGGCCAATATTCTATTCTATTCTATTCTATTCTATTCTATTCTATTCTATTCTAATCACTCTACTCTACTCTACTCTACTCTACTCTACTCTACTCTACCCTACCCTACCCTAGTGTTTGCCCCGTCAGTCTTGGAGATCCTTTGGTTGGGCTGTTTACTGGCAGGGAAAGGCACTAGAACAGGGGTCTCCAACCTTGGCTCCTGGAAGCCTGGCGGACTTCAACTCCCAGAGTTCCACAGCCAGCTTTGCTGGCTGTGGAACTCTGGGAGTTGAAGTCCGCCAGGCTTCCAGGAGCCAAGGTTGGAGACCCCTGCACTAGAATATAAACTGAGAGCAAACTCCGCTCCTTACTGGCACTGATGATGTTCCTTAGACTAGATGGGTAATGAAACATCAGCAAGAAAACCACCAAGCTCAGAGAGCACCAAGGACCCCACGGTTATCTTCCTCCTTCTCCTCTCTGCAAACCCCGCTCCCTTCTAGCACTGATGATGTTATCTAGGTGGATCACAAAACGTCTACAAGAAAACCACCAAGCTCAGAGAGGACCAAGGACCCCAGAGTTCAACCCCGAGCTACATCATATTATCCTTTATTCTTCCCCTTGAATCATGGTTGGCAGAAGGAGACTGAGTTCTGCTGTTGCATACTTACAATGATTGCCTCCTTTCTGGCCAAAGGTGGTTGCCATCAAAGTTATCAGCGAAAGCCACAGCGGAACGAACACAGGAATGTAGGAGAAAGAGTTATGGCCATCCAGCCTGTGCACCAGCAGGATCTAAAGCAACAAAAGGATGGCTTCAGTAATCTGGAGGGAGCAGAAACCTAGCTAGCAATAAATCCTTGCAAGCCGTAGATATAATGGGGAAGTTTTTGAGAAGAGGAACCGTGAACAATATTCACAAGATTATAGACAGACAGACAGACGGACAGATAAGGTTCAACCTACTTCGAAGGTGAGCAATGGAACTACGATTGTCATCCAACTGACGGCCATCGTAATGTGTGTTCTTCTCTGTTCGGCAATCACGTCCATTGAGCGTAAGAACAAGACTGACCAAACGATATAATATAGCACAACCAAACAGAGAAAGGACATCAGGATCCACAGTGGGACACAAACAACCTGGAAATTAAAACGGGTGGAAGAGGGGAGAGAGAGAGAGAGAGAGACACTTGTCACTCAAAAGGACCACTCATTTCCATTCTATGCATCCAACGTTTGAAAATCTAGGTTCTAACAATGAGTAGGAATATGCTTTGAAATATTTGTGTGCGGGTTCCGTTCAGCATTGATGACGTTACATAGTTGGGTCATGAAATGGCTGCAAGGTGACAGCCAAGCTCAGAGAGCACCAAGGACCCTACAGTCATTGTCCTCCTCCTCTTCCTCCTCCATTTGGCAAATCCTACTTCCTCCTAGCACTGATGATGTTACCTAGTTGGGTCATGAAACATCTACAAGGTAACAACCAAGCTCAGAGAGCACCAAATCCCCAGTTCAACCTTGCAACTACAAAAATTCTTTTCTACTTATTTTGGGCAAGGATGATGATTATTATCTAATCCCATTAAATGCTTCCTCTACCATTGTACCTCTAGTCTCACCTACAGGCTGGAATTTCCTAGAGGAATATCATTCAAGTACTCATTAGATCTTCCCTTACTTAACTTGCTCGGGTGACAATGCCGAATTAGGTGCATTAAGTTCGCCACTCCAAAGGATTCCTCTGCAACTACGTCAGAATGTCAAAACCTATACATTGCTTATTTTGGCGTGCCAGCCACAATACCGACCTAAAAACCCTGACATTCTGAAAAGAGAACGAGGTGTAATCGCAGTTTACGTACAAGCCATGGCCACTTGATAATTTCGTCCAATCGGAGGGCAATAAATATGAACTGGAGTATATTGACGGAGCACAGGATTTCCAGCTAGGAGAGAACATAAAAAGCAAACGTAGTTAAGGGTCAAATGGATTTTGCCACAACCAGTAATAAGTGTCTTGCTTGAGGTAGCAAAGCTACAAGTACCTAGCAACTTAATACAGGTAGTCCTCAAACTACGACCACAATGGAGCCCAAAATTTATGTCACTGAGAAATTTGTCAAGGGAATTTTGGCCCCATTTTTACGACTTCTCTGGCCACATCTGTTAAGTGAATTACTGCAGTCATTAAATTAGTAATCTGGTAGTTAAGTGAATCTGGTCTCTCCATTAATTTTGCCAGAAGGTCGCAAAAGGGAATGACGTGACTGGCAACTGTCATAAATGTGAGTCAGTTGGTTATCCAAATGCAAATTAATTATATAGAAGAATATATTGAAAATAGTATTTTGTAATGTATAAATAGATGAGTCATAAGGTGTTTGAGAAAATAAAATGAGGAATCTGAAAAAATATATATTTGTGTTATATACTAGATAGGGAGATTGATATTAAGGTAGAATGAAGGTGGTTAGCTTGAATTATTAACCAGAGGGGACAATTATATTTACAGATAAAGATTAGTAAAATGACAAATGTGACAGACAAAAGCAATATGAGAAATGGCAACAGAAATGAGAAGAGATTTTTAGATAACATTGTAAAATAAGCTATGAGAATGTATTAACATAACACGAATTGGAATTGGATAAGCTTAACATTTAACAATAATGATGCAATATGAAACTAAACAAATATAACAAACAGGTAACTATGGTCATGTTTGTATTGAGTTGGGAAACCTGGAACCACACTGCTTGCCAAATGAGATTTTTTTATTTAAAAAAATAAAAAGCAGGGAGAAAATGCAAATTGCGTGATCATAGGGATTCTGCAATAGCCGTGTGAAAAATGGCCATAAGCCAAGCTTTTCAGTGCCGTAACTTTGGTCACAAAGCGAACTGTTGTAAGTCGAGAACTACCTGTTCATCATGGGTCCTTTATGAATCTTCAAAAGATGATTTGCAAAAAAGGCTCATGAAATACATTTGCAAAGCAGATATGTGTCTGTCTTACTCCAGCCAAGTAGAATTCTGCTCTTCCTTGAATGAACCTCTCTCTCTCTCTCACATACACACACACACTAAATATTCTGAATTATAAAACTTTGTTCGGCCCCCAAGAACGACATGAGGGTCCTTTAGACCCAAAAATATTGGTTAAAAATTCAAAAATGGTTACAGGAGATTACCAATGAACAAATAGAATTAGAACTGGATTTATTTTTATTGGCGATATTCAGAAAGAAATATGGGTGAAATATAAAATATTTAATAGTGCACATTTTAACTGCAGCCAGGATTGTATATGCCCAATGTTGGAAACACACATGTATACCGCCAGAGGAATTGCTCATTCAAAAAATAATGCGCTGTGCCAAGATGGACAAATTAACTTTGAGTTTACAAGAGAAAGAGGAACCTGACTATTACAAGATGTGGGGGAAAGGGTATGATTGGATTGAGCAAAGGTAGGTTGTTGGACAGATAAATGGATTGTAAATAAATAGGAATAAGCACTAGATAAGTTAATGATTTATATCCGCACAAATTCTATACATTTGTAAATAATGCACAAAATATTAGTATAAGATGAATGTCACAAACTGTTGATGTTATAAGATTTATATTCTTTGCTGTTTTGTCTTTTTAAAATTATAAAAGATTAATAAAGTATTTTTTTTTTTAAAAAGAGTAGTTTCCTTTATTATTGTTCTCCTAGAGACAGATTCTTGCCAGACTAAAGCAGCTGTTTGCAAAACTATTGTTATACTCCAGGATGAGGTAGCGAGGAGCCGTTTTAATCCTCCTTCCCGCTGGCCAAATTTTCCAAGCTCCACTGCCTCTCTAGCTCTGGGAAACAGCCATCCCCCTTCCTGGGAATCCAGACTACATTCCACCCCACCGGTAGCCCGATACTTCTAAAGGTGTCCCACTGTCCCACAGAGCCCATCAATCATGCACATCTGTATAAAATCTTTCACAACCTCACTACAATTCAGGACTAGCTTTCAATGATGAAAGCTTTCAAGTTTTTTAACGTGGACCCTCCTCACCTCCAGAGACCGGTCATGGCGGAAGCCCCACACACAAGCAGCCACCGATACCGGAGACACGAAGAAGAGGGGCATGAAGACCAGCAGCCAGAAATGGGTCCGTCGCTCGATTCTGTCGCAGACCAGAACTTCAAACATCAGCAGGAGGAGGTGGATGCCGACGGCAATTAACATGGCTTTGAACTCCACACACGTTTCCCCTTCTGCTCTAATGAGTAAAAATAAAAATAAAAATTCAATTCCGCTACTTCACCCCTACTACAGGTTCACCCAAGTGTTTCCTGACATTGGGCTGAGCTTCGTCCCTGGAAAATGACCCATTTCTATAGGGTAAGCAGGCGGAAAGAAACAACCGGGCACCTCAAACAATGAAAAACAATAGCAATAGCACTTCCTTATATACTGCTTCACAGTGCTTTTACAGCCCTCTCTAAGCTGTTTACAGAGTCAGCCTGTTGCCTCCCCCCACCCAACAATCTGGGTCCTCATTTTAACGACCTGGGAAGGATGAAAGGCTAAGTCAACCTTGAGCCGGTCAGGATCAAACTCCTGACAGTGAGTAGAGTTAGTCTGCAATACTGCATTCTAACCACTGGGAGGGAGGGAAGGAAGGAATAGCAATAGCACTTAGACTTATATACCGCTTCACAGTGCTTTTACAGCCCTCTCTAAGTGGTTTACAGAGTCAGCCTCTTGCCACCAACAACCAACAGTCCTCATTTTACCAACTTCAGAAGGATGAAAGGCTAAGTCAACCTTGAGCCTGGTGAGATTTGAACTGCCAAATTGCAGGTAGCTAACAGTCAGCAGAAGTAGCTTGCAGTACTGCACTCTAACCACTGAGCCGCTGAGGCTCAACAAAACAACAATGCAAATCTTAGGTCTATGGAAGAGGTGATGACCAGCACAGAAAATGAATTATGGATCGATTCACACTCAGGTTCACACAAAGTTTTAAAGATAGTGCTTGGATTCCCGTTGCATGCTGAATAACAAACTGTGCAATAAACCTGTTTCCATTTAGGCTGTGGTACCTAGTGTGAATCTAATCTATTTATTTAGTTTGAAAAAAAAAATCACATCCAAGGGATATTTCCTGGACCAGTAGCTGCAGTTATATAGCAAGTCAAAGATGAACCAGCTTCTTTGGCAGCTGGATCACAACATGTCTACTTTAACAGGTAGCCCTTGTCATACGACCATAATTGAAGCCAAAACTTTGGCCACTAAAGGAACTGTTGTAAGTCAAGATGGGTCTTACCTGAATCTTCAAAAGAATTTGCAAAAAAACCGCAAGACTTTTAAAATACATTTGCAAAGCAAGTATATGTCCCTCTTACCGATATTGTGGATTCCGGGCCCATACGCCAGTCCCTACGGAGGCACCCACTATAACCATTAACTTCCACAGCCATATCGGAGCAAACACAGCCCAGTAGCTCCATTCGATCTTGTCATCAAGCCGGAGAGACAGCAAAATTGAGAACAGCAGCAGGCAGGCATAAATAAGAAATTTGCTATGGAAGAGGGGAAAAAAAAAAGGAAGATCAATTTATGACATTATCGCCTTTGGGATTGTGGTGTGTAGTTTGTGTTTCAAAAACAATGTCATTCAGAAGAGGTGAACAAAAGGAGACAACAAAAACTTTTAACAGACATTTAACAGATTAATAGAGTTGCTAATAACCTGAGACTTCTGATTTTAAAACCCTTCCGGCAGCTGCCAGGGCACTTTTAAATTATAATCTTAATTTCCCATTTATGCAAGACCAAAGATAAGTTTTAAGATCAACATTTCCCAACTGTAAATATTTAAAGGTATCTAAACTTCAACTCCCAAAATTCCCCAGCCAGCATAGACCGGATTCACACTGGGCACCACAGCCTAAGTGGGGTTGTACAGCTGATTATTCAGTGTCTAATAGGAATCCAAGCACTGTCTTAAAACATGGTGTGAATCTGGCTATCACGTCCACCCACAATTCGTTTTCCATGTTACAACTGTGGTCGTTAGTCCAGGGCAAAATTATTTCATCACACCAAAATATATCTCTCAGCTCCACAAATGGATTTTGTGGGATCCTACACAACATGAGTGGTAAAATCAGACATCAGGTCCCGATATAATCTCCTTTTAATGCCACGTTTGCCTTCCTCTCCGTTTGGAAAAAAAGAAAATTCATTAGCAAGGAACATTGGCTTCCTTCCAATGCCTCCCACCAGGAGGCTGACTCACACACACAGCAGCTGTCTTCAAACTGTCATTATTCAGTCAACACAAAGGAAGGAAGATGATGAGCTAGGAAGCCCAGGCAGATAAGCTCCGATTCAGCAGCAATTACAGATGTGCGACTAACAAGAAGCTTGCAAGGGCGACAAGGTGACAGCGAAGCGATAGAAAAAATGTGCAGCTCAGGAGATGGGTTCTTGCGGTGGTTTGCTCTGCTGCTTTAGGCTCCTTATGATTATAAGTGAAGGGATTTTTTTTGGGGGGGGGGTTATTGCCACTTCTCTTGCAATTCTGAATTTACTGTAGTTTCGTACGAGCCAAGATGAGCAAACCTGGAGATGCTCTTCAAGGGTAATAAGCCAGGTTGGTAATTTTTGGGGAGGGCCAGAGGTGTCAACGGCTGGAACAACCCTGATGGGGGGGTCGAAGGAAGTGCTTGGGCAAGGTCAACCTAGAGACACCCAGTTAATAGATCGTCGAAATTCTTTAGGCCTATGGCAAAAAGATGGAGCACTTTGTGCACTCTGAGCTTGGTGGTTTTCTTGCAGACCGTTTCATGACCCAACCAGGTAACATTATCAGCGTTCATGCATTTGCTTTGCTCTCTGTTTAAGACTAGAACACATCACCCTCTCCAGTAGCCAGAATTCAGACAAACAGGGATTAACCGCTGACAAACGATCAAGCAGGAAACAATCCCCCAAATCAGGGCTCTTCAAAATTGACAGCTTTAAGACTGGTGGACTTCAACTCCCAGCATTCCTGAGCTAACATGACTGGAGGAGGAATTCTTGTGATATATGATAGATACATACATAGATTGATAGATAGGTAAATAGGTGGAGAGGGAGAGGGAGAGGGAGAGGGAGAGAGAGAGAGAGAGAGAGATGATAAATTGATAGGTGATAGATCAGGGGTCTTCAAACTTGACAGCTTTAAGGCTGGTGGACCTCCAACTCCCAGAATTCCTCCTCCAGTCATGTTAGCTCAGGAATTCTGGGAGCTGAAGTCCACAAGTCTTAAACTTGCCAAGTTTGAAGACCCTTACTCTAAATCATGATCATAGTCATCAGAAAAATACATTCATCACAAATCATGAGATATACTACTTAGTGATAGTCATAGAGTTAAAATAAACTTAGGGTTTAAATAAAATTAAATTTAAAAAAAGAGAAAAATCTTCCCAATGAAAAGCAATAATTTGCATGGACAGGGTCTCCTTCTTCCTTGTTCAGTTCCCACAAAGCTATGGCAGTGACACAACTGGGAAACTTTCCCCATTGTTTAGAAGAGCCAAGCCAACTCCAAAGGCACAATTTGTATTCCGCACTTGAGCTGTTGTACAAAAACTGCTTTAATTCAATAGCCTGTTTTGTTTTTTTTGTCAGAAGGCTGAAGAGGCCAGGAATGACTCTTAAATGAGTGAAAATGAAGGAGGATAGAAAGTGTACAGGATGTAAAGAGAAAAGGAAATTGACATTTTTTAAAAACAATATCCCTTTTATGAGAAAGGCAGGGAGGTTTTATCTGTCTCTGGAAGGCAGAAGCACTCTTCCATGCGAGAGAATAAAAAAGGGGAAACCACCAATCCTGAAAGAGCCTTCCTGTTTAATTTTTATTTACACCGTTTCTTCTATCCCAAGGACACAGTGTGGAGTTCTACGACTGCGGGTTGAAACTACAGTTTTACTCTGTAAAAAAAGGCAGTCTACACTCTCCTCAATGTTTGATATTCCCCCAAATCCTAGAAGCATGATCAAAATCTGTGCTACTATTCTGACACCAGAATCATGCTTTAAAATAAAAATTTTAAATGCAGTGCATTGTTTTTAGATGGTTTTCTTGGTGCGATCAACGTACTCTATATTCCAACAGGTAAGAAAAAAAATACTGGCTGTGGCTTATGGGGATTGTAATCCAGACCTACACCATAGGTTGGATCTCTTTCCCCCACCAGCCCTAAATACTGGCTGTGCCTTATGGGGATTATAATCCAGATCTACCCTATAGGGATGGGTCTCTTTCCCCCACCAGACCCAGATACTGGCTGTGCCTTATGGGGACTATAATCTAAACCTATCCCAATGGGATGGATCTCTCCCCGCAGCCCCAAATATTGGCTGTGCCTTATGGGGATGATAATCCAGGCCTACCCTATAGGGATGGGTCTCTTCCCCCCCAGCCCCAAATACAGGTCGCCTTTCCACACATCCCCCCTCCCAATTGCCCCTCCCCCTCTGGCCCCTCCCCTTTCTCCAGGCCCCGCCCCTTTCCGGCCTCCCCCTCACCTCGGGTTAAAATCTTGAAACAGGCCCCTCAGATTCATGGCGCTCCTCCTCCCGCCCTCGCCGATCCCTCTGCTCGGTCACCACGGCCCCATGGCGGCTCCAACCCGAAGCCTCCCGGCGAAGGGGAAAAAAAAATAAGGAAAAGAAACCCGTCTCCCGCCTCAGCTCCGCCGACCATCCACCACCTCCCCTTGCCTGCGCCGACTGGGGCTCACTGCGGCTGCGTCGAAGCCGGATCGCGCACGCGCGCGGGGGGCCCCGCTCAGAACCTCGGGGGAGGTCCCGCCCACCCCCGACCTCTCAAGCGTCGGGGAGTCTTTCCTTCCGCGCCTTGGCGCTCCGCCCCCTCGCTTGTGACGTAAGAACGCCTCGAAGCCGTGCCCTCTGATGGGCAGCCTGTTGCAAGGGCTGGCAGCCTTCCTGTGCCAGGATGGATTTTTCTTTTTAAAGGCAGATTCCGACAAGTGTCCAAATACGTGTCTGGAGAGCATGCTGTTTGATGGGGGTGGGGGGTAAGCAGAGGAAGAATGCATTTTGTTTATTGCAGAGGGGAAGCATGGCAATTTAAAATAAAAATAAAAAGAGGACTGATCACGCATTGAATTCCTGGATGAAAAGAATGCAAATGCAACAGGGAAATAAAATAATCGGATTGCCAAACATGGTCGGAAAAGATATTTCTGAGACTTAAGGTCCTGATTTCGTCTTGTTCGAATGAGTTGATTGCATTTCTATGCTGACTTTTCTCTGATATGCAAACCTGTCCATTTTATCTGTCTTCTAAATTCTCTTTTTTCTTATTCCAAATTTACCTGTGACAGCTATAAGTATCAGGATTGCTGTAGGTGTTTATTGAGTTGTGGGGGCAAATGAATGGAACCCATCCAATGCCAACAGTTGTGAGCCTCAACCTTCTGATCGAACAGCTCAGCAGGGCCGGTTCTTTGCGGGATGAGGGCCACCTGGTGATCCTCGGGTAGAAGGACCGATAGAAGAGAATCTGCAAGAAAACAAGCAAGCTGAGAGACCACCAAGGGACCCCTGGGTTCAACCCTAAGCTACCAATATTCTCCTTCGTTAGAAACCACAATGCCCAAACTTGCTTGCTGGTGAATTGTCAGTATTGGTGGAGATATGATTGTGCTTCCTTGATTAGAGGGGCTATTTTCTGCTTGATGGTTTTGTCAGGGGTTAATTCAACCTGGAAAAAAGGAGTAATTTCAACCCATGGAACAGAAGTTGCCTTGGGAAGTGGTGGGAGCTTCATTGCTGGAAGCTTTCAAGAATAGAATAGAATAGAATTAGAATAGAATAGAATAGAACAGAGCAGAATTCTTTATAGGCCAAGTGTGATTGGACACACAGGGAATTTGTCTTGGTGCAAATGCTCTCAGTGTACAGAAAAGCAAAGATACATTTGTCAAGAGTCAAGAATCATAAGGTATAACACTTAACTATAGTCATAGGGTACAATAGAATAGAATAGAATAGGAGAGAATAGAATAGAATAGAATAGAATTCTTTATTGGCCAAGTGTGATTGGATACACAAGGAATTTGTCTTGGTGCAAATGCTCTCAGTGTACATAAAAGAAAAGATACATTCGTTAAGAGTCAAGAATCATCAGGTACAACACTTAACTATAGTCATAGGGTACAATAGAATAGAATAGAATAGGAGAGAATAGAATAGAATAGAATAGAATTCTTTATTGGCCAAGTGTGATTGGATACACAAGGAATTTGTCTTGGTGCAAATGCTCTCAGTGTACATAAAAGAAAAGATACATTCGTTAAGAGTCAAGAATCATCAGGTACAACACTTAACTATAGTCATAGGGTACAATAGAATAGAATAGAATAGAATAGAATAGAATAGAATAGAATAGAATAGAATAGAATAGAATAGAATTCTTTATTGGCCAAGTGTGATTGGACATACAAGGAATTTGTCTTGGTGCAAATGCTCTCAGTGTACAGAAAAGCAAAGATACATTTGTCAAGAGTCAAGAATCATAAGGTATAACACTGAATGACAGTCATCAGCTACAATAAGCAATCAAATTGGACTGCATCTGTCAGAAGAAGAGATTGGACTTCCATCTGTCAGAAATAGTGTAGAGTCTCCTGCTGGGGCGGAGGGTTGGACTAGATGACCTACAAGGTCCCTTCCAACTCTGTTATTCTGTTATTATTATTCTGAAGATAGCAGGTAGAAGATAGATACTGCAGAGCAGGGCTCTTCAAACTTGGCAACTTAAGACTTGTGGACTTCCAACTCCCAGAATTCCTCCTCCAGTCATGTTAGCTCAGGAATTCTGGGAGTTCGAAGCCCACAAGTCTCAAACTTGCCAAGTCGGAAGACCCTTGCTCTGTCTATCATGTAACCCGCTCCCCAAGTTCTACTTCTAGAACGGGCACCTTGGTGAGGATTTGGGGACCTGGGAGAAGCAGGTGACTTCTAACTTACGTGCTTTTTAAAAAGGGGAGACCTTTCATGCTTTAAGGATAACCGGAGAATCCCCCCACCCCGTCCGATATGTCCCAGGTCTTTTTTTGTCCTGAAGACAAGCCCCCCCCCCCCCCCACGACACGCGTGTGCTGGGCTCCCACGAAAAGGTTTGCAGAGACCAAGCTTGGGCGCGCATCGGCGCTTCGTGTGCGTAAGCCACTTCGCTTTGCAGGCTCAGCCGCCTCCCCGCGGGTCGGGGTGGCGCTTGGGAAGCCCTGCCCGCCGCCACCGCTTCCTCCTCCTCCTCCGGAGCCTGCCTGGCTGGCCGGCGAAGACCTTCCCCGGCGGGGCTATGGCACCGGCGAGGCTCCAGCTCTGGTTCCTTGGCGCCTTCTGGGTCTGGCTGGGCTCTCTGATGGGCGGAGGTGATGCGCCTCTCGGATCGGTCCGGTTGGGCGGATGGGTGGAAGGAAAGCCTGCGCAGCCACGGGCGGTTCCCACGACCCTCGGGGAGCCACCCGCTCTTTGCAAGCAGGAGTCTGGGCAGGGGGAGATGCCGTTTGGGAGGGGGAGAGAAAGAAAGAGCAAGGGAGAGAAAGGTTCAGGAAAGGTCCCTTCCAACTCTGTTAATAGTTTTTTCTTTTTCTTTTTAGTCTCCTGCAATTGGGACGTTCTTTTTATTTCCCTGCTTCTTTCGGATCAGAAGATTTGCATATTTGCAAAGTGGGAGCGTTGAAATTGGGCTTGCAAATGGATTTGAAGCTGCACCGCTGGAGGGTGCTTGCTTTGCCTTAGCCACTGTGTTATTGGTTTAACAACTGCATTGATTTGCTTAACAATTTCATTGGACTGCCATTTGTCAGAAATGGCCTTGGGTCTCCTGCTTGGGAGGGAGTTGGACTAGATGACCTACAAGGTCCCTTCCAACTCTGATTATCTGTATTATCTGTATAATCTGTACCTGAATCCAGAAGAAGATTAGCAATTTAACCACTGTGGGTGGCTGCGAGCAGCTGGTCTCAGCTGCAGCTAAATAACTCTCTTCTTTTTTTGGTCAGCGATTAAAACCAAATTAATCTTTTTGGGTTGTTCCATTTCAGCGTTCAAAGCCACTGACTCTTCCAGGGGTCTTCTGTTAGGCTATACTTTTAATAAATGTGTTTACAAATATCTCTCTCTTCCCACAAGAGTGCTTAAAAATGTGGGGATGATTCATAATAACATGATAAAACCATTGTTCACTTAAAACAGGAAATGTGCAGAAACTGCTCAAAAATTTCCCTGTGTTAAATTTCTCTTGCAGTGTCTCTAAAGCAGAAGTGAAGATTTTTGGGAATTGTAGCTCTCCTCTCTTCTCAATGGTCTTCCTTCCCTTCCCTTCCCTTCCCTTCCCTTCCCTTCCCTTCCCTTCCCTTCCCTTCTCAATAGTCTTCCTTTCCTTTCCTTTCCTTTCCTTTCCTTCCCTTCCCTTCCCTTCCTTTCCTTTCCTTTCCTTTCCTTTCCTTTCCTTCCCTTCCCTTCTCAATAGTCTTCCTTTCCTTTCCTTTCCTTTCCTTTCCTTTCCTTTCCTTCCCTTCCCTTCCCTTCCTTTCCTTTCCTTTCCTTTCCTTTCCTTTCCTTTCCTTTCCTTTCCTTTCCTTCCCTTCTCAATAGTCTTCCTTTCCTTTCCTTTCCTTTCCTTTCCTTTCCTTTCCTTTCCTTTCCTTTCCTTTCCTTTCCTTCCCTTCCCTTCCCTTCCCTTCCTTTCCTTTCCTTTCCTTTCCTTTCCTTTCCTTCCCTTCCCTTCCCTTCCCTTCCCTTCCTTTCCTTTCCTTTCCTTTCACTTTCCTTTCCTTTCCTTCCCTTCCTTTCCTTTCCTTTCCTTTTCCTTTCCTTTCCTTTCCTTCCCTTCCCTTCCCTTCCCTTACTTTCCTTTCCTTTCACTTTCACTTTCCTTCCCTTCCCTTCCCTTCCTTTCCTTTCCTTTTCCTTTCCTTCCCTTCCCTTCCCTTCCCTTCCCTTCCCTTCCCTTCCCTTCCCTTCCCTTCCCTTCTCAATAGTCTTCCTTTCCTTTCCTTTCCTTTCTTTTCCTTTCCTTTCCTTTCCTTTCCTTTCCTTTCCTTTCCTTTCCTTTCCTTTCCTTTCCTTTCCTTTCCTTCCCTTCCCTTCCCTTCCCTTCCCTTCCCTTCCCTTCCTTTCCTTTCCTTTCACTTTCCTTCCCTTCCCTTCCTTTCCTTTCCTTTCCTTTTCCTTTCCTTTCCTTCCCTTCCCTTCCCTTTCCTTTCCTTTCTTTCCTTTCCTTTCCTTTCCTTTCCTTTTCCTTTCCTTTCCTTTCCTTTCCTTTCCTTTCCTTTCCTCGCCTCTCCTCTCCTCTCCTCTCCTTCCCTTCTGTAGGTCATTTTGATGGGATGATTAAAATATCCAAATCCAATCCGATGACCTCTGTGCATTATCCCATTTGAAGTACGTTGTTTATTTTTTTGCCATGCCTAAAACCTGCTTCCTGAAGTTTAGAGAAATAAATCATCTTTGAAAGTATTTACTGCATGGTACTTTTTTTTTAACCAGAAAAAAAAAGAGTTAAGAAGCTTAAAATGATCCACTTCACCTTTTCACCCTGTTCCTGATTCCCCCATTAGGATTGGCTGAGGGTACCCAGAGGCCCATCCGTGAAGGCTTCAATGTTCTCTTCGTAGTGGTGGATGACTTGCGCCCTGCCTTGGGGTCTTACAGGGATCCCCTGGTGAGATCACCCAACATTGATCAGCTGGCTTCCAGAAGCGTGGTGTTCCAGAATGCTTTTGCCCAGGTAACAGATGGTCATCTTCATTACTTGTTTAATTTTCATGGGAGAGGGTGGTGTCTCGGTTAGTGCCTGGCTGTTTGGAGCATTGTCACAAATCAGGTTTTCCTTCCTCCTGTCATGCCTCTGTTGGAATCTGATTCCGAGGGGGAAGTTGAGCAGCTGACAGGGATTGTGGGAGTGTGGTTCTGGTGGCTGTGGAAGAAACTGGGGAAGGACACAGTCCGGCTAGGCCTTCAGAGAAAGACCCAGGGCCACCTCTTCTTCATCCTAGGGCACACAGGGAGGAACAGATAAGGGAGCAACGTGGGTTATGGGGGAGAAAAGGGCCCTGATTCCCTTCATTATCTGCAGCTGGGAAAACAGGATATAAAAAGGGTGTTTGCACATAGCTCCTTGCTGGAAGCAAAGCGTGAATTATCTTTGTCAAGTCTTATCTGGGTTCCAAGTCCTCCCAACTGGGTGAGTTTCCTTATCTTTTGAAGTCTGCAATTCCTTATCGTGCCCTGTTTCATTAATTGCTGCAGTGTGGTTTGTGTTGGTTTTTATTTATAATCTATATGTACTTTGGGTTTGGACTAAATTTCTTCCCTTTAAAAACTGTTCTTGGGAGAGTTTTTTTCTCTTCCAGCTGATGATAACTGGACATTCGGGGCCAAGTTGGAGGAATTAAAGGGACTTTACCTACTTTTGTTGCTTTTTGCCATGCCCTGGGTCATCCCACCTCCAGATCAACCTGTGGGCTGTGACTGGTTTCCAATCGGGCCTAGAACCATCAAGGAGTGGGATGCAAAAATCCCAGCAACTGATTCTCTGCCAGGTTGCTGGGTGTCAACTCATAAAATATTTCTCTGGTCTTTGAAAAGAGTTGCCAACAGAAAGGTAGCGGGGAGCAGTGCAGCAGCTTGGAAACCAAAAGTGCATTCCATAAATAGTTTTTCAAAGATAGTAATTAGGTGACCGAAGTTTCTGCCATGCAAAATTCTAACTAGAGAACATGATTGATGACTGTTGGCTCTCTCTCTCTCTGTTTTTTTTTTTTGCCTCCAGCAAGCTGTCTGTGCCCCAAGCAGAGTCTCCTTCCTCACCGGCCGCCGACCAGATTCCACCAGGCTGTATGACTTCAACTCGTACTGGCGAACCCACGCAGGAAACTACACCACGTTGCCACAGTACTTCAAGGAAAACGGCTACATCACCATGTCCGTTGGGAAGGTTTTCCACCCAGGTGAGCTTTCCCAACACCTGCCCTTCCCCCAGGAAAGGCTTCGAGACCCCAATCCAAGGATTGGGTCACAGCTTTACCTGCGTTTCACCTTTCTGTTTCTCAGGCATCTCCTCAAACCACAGTGACGATTATCCGTACAGTTGGTCCTTTCCGGCTTTCCACCCGTCTTCTGAAAAATACGAGAACACGAAGGTAGACGGACACGCTGTGGTCATTAGACAATCAGTGGTCATACAGGTGGTCTTTGACCTACGACCACAACTGAGCCCACAATTTCTATTGCTAAGTGAGGCATTGTTGAGTTTTTGCCCCATTTTAAGACCTTTCTCGCCCCAAGTTGTTCAATGAGTTGCTGCAGTGGTTAAGTCAGGGACATGGTGGTTAAGTGCATCAGGCTTCCCCATGGACTTTGCTCATTAGAAGGTCACAAAAAGGGAATCACATGATACCCCCCCCCAGGACGCTACAACGGTCATAAGTAAGAATCAGTGGCAATGCGTCCAAATTTTGACCACGTGACTGTCGGGATATTGCAATGGTTGAAGGTATGAAAAACAGTCGTCCGTCACTTTTTTCAGTCCTGTTGTAACTTAAACGACCCCATAATCCCATGCAGGATGGAATCTGGGCGACTGAATGGAGCTGAGTGTTTACTGGCCGGATGCCCTTCCTGTCACCAGTATAGAGTTCTATTCAGCAGATATATTCTCATTGTGCTCAGAGAGAGAAATATCTGCTTCTACCTAGGATCGAACTCACGCAGCCTCCTGACGGTGAGGCTGACCCCTGCAGTCTTTCTATAGGCTTGTTAAGTTTGCCCTGGTCTCCTTCCAACAGCCAGATTTGTTTTACGACGGTTGCTGTTTGCCTTTAAGGTTTGCAAAGGCAAAGATGGAAAGCTTCACGCCAATTTGATCTGTCCTGTGGAGGTGGCCGAGATGCCCGAGGCTACTTTGCCAGATATCCAGAGCACCGAGGAGGCCATCCATTTGTTGAAGAGTCTGCAAAGAATCAAGAGGAAGTTTTTTCTGGCTGTCGGCTATCATAAACCCCACATCCCATTCAGATACCCTCGGGTAAGAAGGTTTCTCTGCAGGGGGAAAAAAGGGAGATCTTCCCAGGAAGAGTCTCCAAAAAGTTCTCTCCTAGAAGGGTATATGAATAGAATAGAAATAGGAATAAGAATAGAACAGAACAGAAGACCTATTGGAATGTAGAATGGAGTGGAGTGGAGTGGAGTGGAATAGAATAGAATAGAATAGAATAGAATAGAATAGAATAGAATAGAATAGAATAGAATAGAATAGACATTGGAATGTAGAATAATAGAATTAGAATAGAATAGAACAGAACACATCACATATTGGAATGTAGAATAGGATAGGATAGGATAGAAATAGGAATAGGGAATAGAACAGAACACATCACATATTGGAATGTAGAATGGAGTGGAGTGGAGTGGAATAGAATAGAATAGAATAGAATAGAATAGAATAGAATAGAATAGAATAGAATAGAATAGACATTGGAATGTAGAATAATAGAATTAGAATAGAATAGAACAGAACAGAACACATCACATATTGGAATGTAGAATAGAATAGGATAGGATAGGATAGAAATAGGAATAGGGAATAGAATAGAACAGAATACATATTGGAATGTAGAATAGAATAGAACAGAACAGATAAGATATTGGAATGTAGAATAGCATAGAAATAGAATAATAGAGTTATATAATGGATACATCCATGATGTACTAATGCCACGGTTATTTTTTTTAAAGAGACTATACTGTATGACTATGAGAATAATGGTTATGATTATGTGTATAATACTACAGATATTTAAAAAGGATTTGAGATTCCCTCAGCCAGTATTCTGTTGTTGCAAAACTGGAAATGTGAGGTAGAATAAAGGAAAACATACAATAAAAATATTTATTAAAAAAGAAAAGAAAAGAAAAAGCCAATTTGGATTATCGCGTCTCTCCAGAAATTTCTCAAATTGTACCCGTTGGAAAATGTCACCTTGGCTCCTGATCCAGGAGTTCCTAAAAAGCTCCCTTCCGTCGCCTACAATCCCTGGACAGACCTAAGGCGGAGAGAGGACGTGGCTGCCTTCAATCTCAGTTTCCCTTATGGGCCCATTCCAGAACACTTCCAGGTAGAGTTTCCCTTACGGGCCCCTTCGGTTGCATTTCCATGAGATGATGGTTTGGCTGTGGTCTGAAAGACACCAGTGGGATGAGGGAGTTGGGTGTCCAGTCTCCCATGTTTCTCCTTCTGGTAGTCCTCGACTTACAACAGTTTCATTCAGTGACTGTTTGAACGCCACTGTTCTCTGCCCGGTTGCTGGGTGGGCGTGGCCATCGTGGGTGTGGTGGATTCACTCAACAACGGCAGCAAAGACAAGTTGTAAAATTCACTTCACGCAGTCTTGCTTCGCCCCAGAAATTTTGGGCTTAGCTGTGGTCATAAGACAAGGACTGTCTGTGTTAATGATGCACAGGCGGGTGCATTACAAACAAGTTACATCCTGAAAGACCCTCTAAGGCCTCTCGGGGGCAGTTTTGATTGATGGCGTAGCAGCCACCACTATTTTTTTGGGTCCCCTATTTTGCAAACTTGTTTTGTAGCGGAAGATTCGCCAGAGTTATTTTGCCTCCGTCTCCTACGTTGATACCCTGGTGGGAAAGTTGCTGAATGCCCTGGATGAGGCAGAGCTCTCTCACAACACCGTAGTTGTTTTCACCGCGGACCACGGTAAGATCTCCGCATTCAGTCTACAAATATCATTTCAAAGATGTGTTGAGGCTGCCAAAGTGGCGGCCGTAGCATCTGGCACACCGTTTGCCTCTTCTGTACCTGTCAGGTGCGAACAAACAAAACGTGTGTAGAATATGAAATAGCAACTTCATTGCGTAACGCCTATTTCACAGGAATCTTCCCAGGCAATTTTGCCTCTGGCAAGGACTAGATAAGGTTAAACGGCGTTCAAGAGGGGTGGAACTTGCGGAGTAGTGCGGTGGCCTCGAAGTGGAATTCTTGCCTCACAATTGGGAGGCTGGGAGTTTGATCTTAGGTAGAGGCAGATATTCCTCTCTCTGGGCATTATGGGAATATATCTGCTGAACAAAACTCATTGGTGGCAGGAAGGGCATCCAGCCATTTAGCACTCTTATGCTTACGTAATGATTCCAGACTAATTCCCTGCTTGACTCCTCTCTGCAACTCAGCCATTCTCTTTCCGACATCAACTCCTGCCTCGTTCTAAGATTGGCTGAAGAGCTTTGGAGATTTTAAAAGCCTGGTTGTTCTTCGATGACTTTGTGGTCGATCCTAATTAATGTTTTATATCCAACTCTTGATGCTTCGTTTTTTTCCTGGATGGATTCACAGGATTGCTCTCAATGCTGTCTCCCCTTCATGGTTCTTGATTTCATTTAGGCTGGTCATTGGGTGAGCATGGCGAGTGGGCAAAATACAGCAACTTTGACGTAGCCACGCGAGTGCCACTGATGTTCTACGTGCCAGGAGTGACAACTCCAATCTCTTATCCAGGACAGAAATTTTTCCCATTCATTGACCCCTTTGCTCAAGATTCTTGCTCTAGGCTTCCAGGTAAAAAAATCCAGCATTAACAGTGCAAAAAGTAAAAGTTCAATGTCAGGACTCCGACAATCCACCCCACCATTCAAATCATGAGTCTCTAGCCCAGTGGTGGCTAACCTTTTTCGGCTCCTGTGCCAAAAATTGCATGCCCCCAATCCCTTACCTGCACTGTGCCTCACAGCTGATTTTTGGGCTGGTTTGAGGCCTTTTTTGGCCTCCCAAAGGCTTAGAAAAAGCCTCTTCAAGGCTTTTCAGGATGAATTACAGGAAGTGATGAAGCGGGCCTATAATTCGTCCTGAAAAGCCTTGCAGAGGCTTTTTCCAAGCCTCTGGGAGGCCGAAAAATGCTTCAAATCAGCTGGAAAAAAAAAATCAGCTTTGAAGCACACGCATGTGCAGTGGCTCGTGTGCCAGGACAAATGGCTCTGTGTGCCAGTTATGGCACGCGTGCCATAGGTTCGCCATCACGGCTCTAGCCACATCTCTCAGAGTTTAAAAGAATAATTTATTAGGAGAGAATGTGCTGGCACTACCTGGGCGCAGCCGACTCTGAGACACATCATCCATTTCCTCCTTGGCCCTGGTCTTCCCTCACCCCCTGGATGTATCTTCTCCAATGGGACACATCCATAGCCAAGAGTCATCAATCATGCTCTCCAGTAATATTCTTGTGCACCAAAAGCTTCAGCTGCCTAGCAATTATCTATGAAAATATTTTATACATTACCTTCCCCCAATCCCTTTCTGAATCATTAAGGAGGAGCCTTCTTATTGATTATCAGAGCGTATCTTTGGCAATGTGAATAGTTTCTTTAAGTTTTCTTTAAGTTTCTGTCTATGGGTGAAGAACAACAAAGGACAGAAGCAGGGGTGTGATTCAAAAATCCCAGCAACCGGTTTGCTGCCCAGTTGCTGGGTGGGCGTGGACTACTGGAACTTTTTTTTGGGGGGGGGGCATATTTTGCCTTCCCAAGAGTCCAGAAGCTTCCCTCGGGCCTTTGAGAGGGCAAAAACAGTCTCTCCGAAAGCCGGAAACAGGCCCATTTCCGGAAGGCCCATTTTCCCCCCCTCCCAGAGCCTCTGCGTGGACCCTGCACTTCTCTGCATCAAAAATGGGCCACCTGGAGACCCCTGGGTGGGGATGGGCAGGGCCATCCGGTCGGTTCAAATACCGGTTTGTCGAACGGATGCTAATTTAACATCCGGTTCACTCGAACCAGTCCAAACCGGTAGAATCCCACCCCTGGATAGAAAGAAGTAACTCCAGGTATCGTTCTGGGACCTGACAGCCCCTACTCTAATTTTTCCTCCTCTCCCACTCCAGGAAAACCCAAAGAAATGGTTGAGTTGGTGTCTCTCTTCCCAACGCTTGCAGAACTGGTTGGACTGGCTGTTCCTCCTGCGTGTCCTCAGCCCTCCTTCCACGTCCCTCTTTGCAGTGAAGGGAAGAGCTTGGTGCAGTACTTCCCATCATCCAGTGGGAAGAAGGAGAACCATGTCTCCAAACGAAAAGAAACCCCGGTTGCCTTCAGCCAGTACCCGCGTCCTGGAGACATCCCTGCACCAAATTCTGATTTGCCATTACTTCAAGATATACGAGTCATGGGCTATTCCATCCGTACGGATGATTGCAGGTGTACTGTCTGGTTTGGGTTTAATCCCAACAACTTCTCGGTTGACGTGAAAGATATCCATGGGGGAGAGCTGTATTTTCAGAAAAGTGACCCCAACGAAGATCATAACCGGTACAACGAAATCCTGCATGGATTCCCTCTTCCGAAGCGTTGTCCTCTAGTCGATTGTTTGAAATTGGGGGTCAATTCAGTGAACCTCTGCTAAGGAATTGACCTCCCTGTGGCTCATGTATATGTCCTGCTTTGTGTTATACACAAAGACGCCTCCAAGGGTGACCATTTTTGTATCAAAAGGTTTTAAATGCTGATATAAGAATAAATTTGAATATGTATATATATGTTCATGGAAAGAAATCTCCTGTCGTATCTGTCGAATAGTTCTGGAGAAAACAATGATGATATTAGAAAAGAGATAGTTTAGTTTAGTTTATTGTCATTGCACCTCGTATAATGAAATTAAATACCATCTTCAGTATACATTATGACTGAAAATAAACACAAACACACCTCCTTCACATTCTGTGCATTGAATTGAAGGCCCCTGATATTTCATTAATATTGCACTATACAGCAGAATTCAATAGACTTTTACTGCCCTGGGATAGGAGCTGATTTTTAGCCTATTTGTCTTTGTTTTATTATCCTGTACTATCTGCCAGATGACAATAGTTAAAAAAAATGGGTGTGTGTGCCCAGGATGAGATGGATCTCTGAGAATGTTTTGAACTTTCTTAAGGTAGAAAACAAATCAAAATTAAGTAGTTAAGTGATCTGATTGAGATTCTGGGCATGTTCTTTTGGAGATCAAGAAACTGGGAATTCGAGCTGGGAATTCTGGCAGGTACCCCCAAATAAATGGAGGGACCAGAATGGGAAGTCTAAATTACATCCCCAGGGAGCTAGTGATTCCTTCTTTTTAGGTTTTCGTCAGGTGCAAAGAATAGGACCACCTGTTAAACTCCAGTTAAGCTGAGGATTGATTGCTCATGTTTGTACACAGGAATGTAGTCAACAAATGGTAAACACTAAATTGGTGTTAGATAAAATTCAATGGAATTCAAGGCAGAAGTGATATTCAGCAGGTTCTGTCCAGTTCTGGAGAACCAGTAGTGGAAATTTTGAGTAATTCAAAGAAGTGGCAAATCCCACCTTTCTCTGGCCCCACCCACATCTATTCTTCTCCTCCCATTGAATCCCAGCTGATCGGCTGGGTCTTCTTTGGTTGCCCTGTACAGGAGAATGGAGCTGGAAAGCAGGTTAGTGGGGTGGGGAGGGAATGGGGATTTTCCAGTAACCTTCCCCCTGGAGAGGGGAGGGAATGGAGATTTTACTGTATCCTTCCCCTGCCACGCCCACCAAGCCACGCCCACCAAGCTATGCCACACCCACCAAGCCATGCCACACCCACCAAGCCACGCCCACAGAACTGGTAGTAAAAAATTTTGAATCCTACCACTGATTCAAGGGGTGTTGGACTTGGAAAATTTGTGGACATGTAACGATTCTAGGCTAGGTCCTCTCTTGACTCCACTCCCAAGGTCTCCTTTTTCTCCTACTGTTTTGGAGAAACATCTCACTCATCAAGAGGAACAGAAGGCCCACAGTCTTATTCCAGTTCTATTAAGGTTGTTCTGATGTCCTTTCCACATGGTTTTGACGAGCTAATTTTCCTGGAAGCTGCTTTCTAGTTTCCTGGAGTTTCTCTGTTTCACCCAAACTGTGCACTGTTTGTACCCTGGGATATATTTTGGAAAGAATGAGCATCTCCACCAAAGGGCAGCAGCTGTGGAAGACAAATCTTTCCACAATATGGTTCGTCAACAGTAGATCCCCCAAAACAAATCTATTGAAGATGGTTTTGTGGTTGCCTGAAAGAGCTAAAATAGAAAAGAGCTTACAGGCCATTGTAGGGCTTAATGCCCTCATTTATTTAACTGTAAGAAAGAAGCGAGAACAATAAAACAAAAGATTTATTTTGTGATTTATTTGAAGGGCTGGTTGAAAGTAGGCCTGCTTTAAGAATCTTTTTGGTAATGTCAGCCAAGATAGCCAGAGAGGGACATCAAAGTTCAGCTGGTGATATAAGGGTCTATTTGCTTATATATTTTTAACCCTAGTTTTTAAAATTATTTCTCTGTTGAGTGGAAAACTCAGTTGGCTTTTGTTCGGAGGAGAAGATCCTATTTATTTTATTTGTATAGCTGCCCTTTCCAACAGCTTATGGGCAGCATTCATTATCAGCAAGATTATACAGGTGAGAGGCAGGATTCTTGAAACTTCATTTACTTTTTACTAATAAGCCTGACAAGGGAGCAAACATCCAACTAAGGACTCAAGAGCTTAGAAAAACAAAAATGCAGATGGCTTAAAGTGATGGAGGGAAGGAGCGGGGTAAAGAGAAAAATGCAAAGCTATTCCCATTGAATAGATGGAGATGCCACTCTTGACCTCTTCTATGGCATCAGTTGGAACAGAAGGCATTTTGCCCACATCAACAAAATTTGCTCCCTGCCTAGCAAATCAAGAGTGGTCAGACCTGGAGATTCCCGCAGTTAAACAGAGGCAAAAGAGCCTGGTCAACAAAAAACACTTTTATTTAGTTAATAAAGTGAGATTAGCTTGAATTAATTCCTTGTTGTTGTTTTTTTGCCTTCCCTCCAGCCAAAGGATACGAAGCATCTTAAGACTTAATCTGGTCTTTCAACCTAACTTAAAAAAAAAAAAAGTCTTTTGCAGGGAGTTTGTGGAATCGAACCAAAAATCCTATCACTTTGCAAGATTTTACAAATTTAGAGTTGGAAAGGACCTTGTAGGTCATCTAGTCCAACCCCCTGCCCAAGCTGGAGACCCTACACTATTTCCGACAGATGGCCATCCAGTCTGTTCTTAAAAGCTTCCAGGAACCATTGGGTTTGCCGTTTTTTAAAAATATATTTATTTGTTTCATGTTCTCGCAGTTATGGAAACACCCCAAAATATAATAACAGCCCTTTGGCCTTCTGACCAGGTTTTGCTTATTTGAAGGGAGGTAATCTTAGATTGGAGGGTTTTATGACTCAAAGGATGGATAAGAGGATGGCTGTTTTCAGCCCTTAAAATGCAAAATTGCAACAATGGTTAGGGAAGGATATGGGTGATGCATAGAAGTGAAGTTATGTATATGGGACATTCAAGTAGTCTTTTACTTACAATCATTTGTTCAAAGTTACAACATCATTGAAAATTTGTCTTGCAACACAAGCACAAAATCCAGAAGTGATATCCTAATTAAAAATACAATATTCCCCTCTTCGAATAGGACAATCAATCTAACCCTTAGTGCTTTACCTGCCCTGCTGTTGAAATAATACCTATTTCTATTTGCACTTAATAATCTTTACAAACGATCACCATTTATATTAATAAAATTCAAGGCATTCTTTCAGATACTTTAACCTTAAATTTTAAAGCACTACGCTTTTTTAAAAAAGGATAAAAAATAAAAATGGAAACTTTGCCTTTGGTTTTGCTGATGAGATAGATTTATTGTTATAGAGAGCGTTAGTTATATAATAACAGTAAAAGTAAAAAGTTGAGGTTGTAATGTTATCTTGCATAGTGCTAAAAAGAGTGGGAAGTCTTTTTTTCTTCTGTCTCTTTTTCCTTTTCTTAATTTCCTATTTTTCTTTCCCCCCTCTCTTTTTCCTTCCCTTAATTCCCCATTTTTGTTTCTCTTTGTATGTAAAACATGGACAAAACAATAAAAGTTATACATGAAAGAAAATTTGTCATACAATTACTCCTTGCCATTAAAACTGTGGTAACATCCCTTACAGTCATGTTTTTCAAAATTCAGGATCTTGGCAACTGGAATGTATTTATCCCCTTTGTAACTTTCTCAGTTGACTTTCAGCAAGCAAAGTCCGTGGGAAAAGATACTTGTTTAATGACCGTGTGATTCACTTAACAACCACAGCGGTTGGCATAACAATTGTGGCAAAAAAAGAAGAAGGTAAAATTGGACGTGACTTTCACAACAGCCATCTTGCTTAATGATAGAAGTTGGCTGGGATGGACTGGGGAATTCTGGGAGTTAAGGTCCAGAGATGCTGGCTGGGGAATTCTGGGAGCTGAAGTCCACACGTCTTGTTGTTGTTAGTTGCGAAGTTGTGTCTGACCCATCACGACCTCACGGACAATGTTCCTCCAGGCCTTCCTGTCCTCTTCCATCCCCCAGAGTTCATTTAAGCTCACATCTACTGCTTCAGTGACTCCATCCAGCACCCTCCATCTCTGCCATCCCCTTCTTCTTTTTCTCTCAATCTTTCCCAGCATTCGGCTCTTCTCCAGTGAGTCCTTCCTTCTCATGAAGTGGCCAAAGCCTTTGCCTTTTATCTTCAGGATCTGGCCTTCTAAAGAGCAATCAGGGTTGATCTCCTCTGGGACTGATGGCCTTGCGGTCCAAGAGATTCGCAGGAAACTTCTCCAGCACCAGAGTTCATAGGCCTCCATTCTTTGGCGCTCAGTCTTCCTTACGGTCCAACTTTCACAGCCATACATTGCAACTGGAAAAACCACAGCCTTGACTCTACACACTTTGGTTGACAGGGTGATTGATGTCTCTTCTTTTTAGAGACACACATCTTAAAAGTTATTAAAGTTGAGAAACTAAAATGTTATGCCTCTGAAAAGCAGCAGGGTGTAAATCTAACCGCATCCACTGGAGGTCACTAGGACTATAGAGAAAAAATGCTTTAATCCCAACTCTTCAAAGTCCAGAATTATTATTATTATTATTGGCTCTAAGGTAGGCTAGTGAAACACTAAACTCACAATTGAGACAAAAGCTACAATGGGTTCAAAGAGCCATGGAAAGATACATGTTCGGCACCACAGGACAAGATAGACCTGCACATGGATGAGACAACAAACGAAAATATACGATGCCGTCAAAAGAATTGTAAAAGAATTGAAATGGGCTGGTCCCGTAGCAAGAAGAACTGAGGGCAGATAGACCAAGGTGGTCGTAGTATGGATCCTGCTTCATCAGAAGCATCCATGAAAGAGATCTAAAACAAGATGGATGGATGACATCAAAAAGTATCATCATTTTTTAACAACTCCATAATCCCTTGCCGGGTGGAATTGGAGCAACTGAATGGAGCTAGCAGAGTGTTTACTGCCCGGATGCCCTTCCTATCACCAATGTGGAGTTTTGTTCAGCAGAACAAGTTGAAGATTACTTGTATATCATCATCATCATAATCATCTCCTTTTAACAACCCCATAATCCCTTGCAGGGTGGAATCAGGGCAACGTAATGGAGCTGAGTGTTTACTGGCTGGATGCCCTTCCTGTCCCCAGTGTGGAGTTCTATTCGGGAGATATATTCTCATTGTACCCAGAGAGGGAAATATCTGCCTCTACATAGAATCGAACTCACAGCCTCCTGATTGGTGAAGCAAGAGCCCTACCTCTAGGCCATCACTTCACTCCAGACAAAAATCAGCAAGTATGGTGGCCCCAATTGGCAAGAAAACTCAGGACCGTTTTGGTTGGAAACACACAGAACAGGCTGTCATGCCGTAGTTGGACTCTGATTCCGAGGGAGAGGTGGAACAGCTGACAGGAAGTGGGAGTGTGACTCCGGTGGCTGTGGAGGAAATGGGGGAAGGGCACAAGCCGGCTGGACATTCAGAGGAAGACCCAGGCCCACCCCCTCCTCATCCTAGGGTACGCAGGGAGGAACAGAAAAGAGAGCAATGTAGTTTATGGGGGAGGAAAGGGCCCTGATCCCCTTCTTGGGTTGTAGCTGGGAAGACTGTTTAAAAGGACAAACTGCGCATGGCAAAGTTGCTGGAAGAAAAGTGTGCATTATCATTGTCGAGGCTTAACTGGGTTTTGGCATCCTCCCAACTGTGTGGGCCTCATTATGTTTTGGAAGTCTGCAATTTATTATCCTGGTCTGTCGTGTTAATTACTTCAGCGTGGTTTGTGTGTGTGTGTTTTGTTTTGTTTTTTACTTTATCTGCATGTTGGGTTCGGACTGCATTTCTTCCCTTTGTAGACTGTTTTTGGAAGAGTTTGATCTCCTGCCAAGGATAATTGGATATTGTGGGCCAAGTTGGAGGCATTAAAGGGAATTTATCTACTTTGGTGATTTTGTTATTTTTGTGCCATGCTGCGGGTCATCACACAGGCCTTCATTCTGCAGTGGACAGACAATAGCTAGAATGAGGTAATGGGGAATGGCTGATTTATCCCTGTTCCTTTTATCTGATGGCCAGTATGGACAGAGGACAGCCCTTCTTCTCTAACATGACACACACCTGTGCAACATATGACAGTGGCTCTAAAGGACATCTGAATTCATGGAATTGCAAATGTAACTTAGGAAAGCAACTGGAGGACATTGAGAGAAATATGGCATGTGTTGCTGTGCAGAAGAATCACAATTTCAGGTTGTTAAGTTTGGGAAGCCCCTTATATACAAAGCCACTGATAACTAATCAACCAACCAACCAAGGTCAAAAGACATATAATAGGAAGTCAAAAATGCACAATTCTGTCACTTAATTGTTGACTTTACAGGATGCCTCTCCATCAGTTTTTGGACACAGAAGTTCAACCTGTGACAATTGAGATTGTGGTGCGTTTTATTTGATTTCTTTGACACCAAAGGGAGTCCAGCCACTTCTACAATTCTTGTTTTCCTTGGAAGTTTTTCATCGTGGGGAAAAATAACTTACACATCGGTCCTATTTTTGCCGGGAAATTAAACGCTCCTTTGCCCTTGGCCAGATCTTGTCAACTGGCTAATTCTTGAACTTAACACCAAATCCAGTTTGTTATTTTTCTTCTGATGCATAAAAATGTGGAATTGCAGCTTTTGCACATAGATAGAAACCAGCAATTTGGCAATCCGGCAATCCATGTACAGATCAAAACTGAGTTAGCAGACTATACGTTCAGAGCGAGGAATTGGCAACTGTTTCAAACCTCCAAAATCAGAGGAACCATTTTCCCCCCCTCTGAATTAGTATCGTTGGGAATTAACAGCAGAAATGGACTAATGAGCAAATGTCATTTTTGTTGACTTCTGAGGTTCCTTTGATTTGAAGTAATTTGACAGAGTTTCCACCATCGTCTGTCTCTCTCTTTGCCAGGAGAACCGGTAGCAGAAATTTTAAGTAGTTTGGAGAACCAGCAAATGCCACCTCTGACTGGCCCTGCCCCCATCTCTTCTCTGCCTCCCATTGAGTCCCAGCTGATCGGCTGGGTCTTCTTTGGTTGCCCTGCACAGGAGAATGGAGCTGGAAAGCAGGTTAGTGGGGTGGGAAGGGAAGGGAAGGGGGATTTGGCAGTATCCTTCCTCTGCCATGCCCACCAAGCCACACCCACAGAACCGGTAGGAAAAATGTTGGAATCCCATCACTGGTATTGAGATGCACATAAAATGGAGTAGCTGGATTGCAGGTCTTATTATGTTGTCTCTCTAGCCTGGTTTTATCATTGATTACGACCTTCTGACAAATGGAATTTAGCCAGCAAGATGGCGAAGGAGACAGCCATCATCATTTCCCTACATCTGGCATCACGATAAATATTTGATGGCGTAAACACCCAATCACTCTTTATGGAACTCATCCTGCCTTTCCTTTGGGTGGTAGATTATTGTTTCCTCATTTGCATTTTGCATGTTTCCTTTCTTTAAAAATGGCAAATGTAATTTGCCCATCCATCCAAGTGGAAAGCTAAATAATGAAACAGATATTGGATTGTTTCCCAATCAGTGAAAATGATGGCTTGGCTTGATGGGATCCAGAGATGGTTGTTTGGGGGGCGGGTTCCTTTAAAATTAATAGGATTAATTAGAATTCATTTCAATTAGTGTAAGCGATGCTTCACCTAGGACTAAATTTAAATCCAACGAAAGTGGTTTTTAAAAAAAAAAAAAAATTATTGCGTGCTTTATTAGCGAGGGGAAATAAAGTATTGTAAAATCATTTCAGCATGAGTGAGGAGAATAACCATTATGGAAAGATCAATCATATAAACTAACCCACTTGCTTATCCAATAGTTATGCAAAATAACACATCTCAATATGTCATAACCCAGTTAGAAAATCCATCTCTCTAATTTCTCCATCTCTCCCAGTAGTGAAGGGGAAAAAAACACTGTGTTTCATTTCCAAGTTTCTAATATATTTTGTTCTTCTGTATAGCCTAATCCATATATCCATTTCGAGCAACTTAATAAAAACAGGTGCTTCATTTGCTAACTAATGTTACTTCCCCTTTCTCTTAAATCCTGGCTCCATGTTGAATAAGTAACATTCCTTGTCTCAGATCCAGGAATTGTAGCAAGTATCTCTTTTATTAATATTTTAGAGTTCTAGTGTCGTAGCTCTCATTATTTTTTGGACCAATATGATTCCAGTGGGTCTTCCTAAGTGTTGAATCCATTATTATCTAAACTAGTGTTTCTCCACCTTGGCAATTGTAAGATGGGTGGACTTCAACTCCATCCTAGATGCAACCAATAAAGTCTTTAAAAAATCTTCCACCCACCCATCCACTTATCACCTATATATCTCTATTTCTCTCTACTCAATATACATCCATCCATCCACTTCTTTCTGTCTCAACTATCATCTATCATCTATTCACTTAGAGAGGGCTGTGAAGCACTGTGAAATGGTACATAAGTCTAAGTGCTATTGCTCTATCTATCTATCTATCTATCTATCATCTATCTCTGTCTTCTCTCTCTCTCTCATCCCTCTATCCAACCATTATTTTTCTTTCTTTCTTTCTTTCTTTCTTTCTTTCTTTCTTTCTTTCTTTCTTTCTTTCTTTCTTTCTTTCTTTCTTTCTTTCTTTCTTTCTTTCTATCCATCCACCCACCTACCTACCTACCTAGCTACCTACAATGGTCTGTCTATCTATTTATCTATCTGTCTGTCTGTCTGTCTGTCTGCCTGCCTGCCTGCCTGCCTGCCTGCCTGCCTGCCTACCTACCTACCTACAATGGTCGGTCTATCTATCTATCTATCTATCTATCTATCTATCTATCTATCTATCTATCTATCTCTGTCTACTTTCTCTCTCTCTCTCTCTGTCTTATCTCTCTATCCAACCATTATTTTTCTTTCTTTCTTTCTATCTATCTATCTATCTATCTATCTATCTATCTATCTATCTATCTATCTATCTATCTATCTCTGAAAACAGAAATAGCCAGCATGAAAGATGGTTTGGTGACTTTGGGCCAATCACCAAAAGATTCATGAATTCTAGTCTCATTTTAGGCATGAAAAACCAACAGTGGGCCAATCACCAGGAGACCTGTGAGTCCTAGTCCCACCTTAGGCATGAAAAACCAGTTGTGTGACTTTGGGCCAATCACCAGGAGACTGGGAGTTCTAGTTCCCCAGGAAAAACCGGTTGAGTGACTTTGGTCCAGTCCCTCTTTCTCAGCCCAACCCAGCTCTACAGGGTTGTTGTTGTGGGGGAAATAGGAAACGGAGTTAAATACATTATTCTCTTTGAGTTATTCATAAAAAATAATAAAAGTCAAGATAAAAATAATCTAAAATTAAATTTAAAAAACTACATCAAAGGAGAGCGATTTAAAAAGTGCAGATTAAATGTTGGGCTCTTTACCACCGTGTGAAAAATGGCTAAACCCTCATTCATTTTTCATTTGCAGTTTTGGGTACTTTACTTTTCCTGTCTTTCAATTTTTCTTCCTCCCACCAATTCTCCAAACCACAATTGCATATTTTGGTAAATTCTGGGAGTTGAAAGGTTTTTTGAGGGAAAAAAAAAGTCATGATAATAAGATATCCAGCCTTCAGCCTCCTGACCACTGGTTCTATTCTTAACAGATTTGTTTCAGATATCGTTACAAATATAGTTTCACTCACATAAACACAAACACATCCGTTGTTTCCCTTCTCTCTCTCTCTCTTTCTCTCTTGCTGCCAGATAGGCAGCACACACAATAAATATTTAATAGCAATTCCTCTCAGGCATATTTGGACCCTCCTAACATCTCATTACAATGTCTCAGAGAGGCACCCTTATTTTTAGTTGCTTAATTATGTTAACGAAGAGCTGAGGCGAGGAGCTGTTAGGATCGCAAAATGATTAAAATCGCTTCAGAGGTCTTTGGCTATGTCTTTATGGTCCCCCTTTTAGTTTTTTTAATGGCCTTCCTTAATTTTTTTCTTTTTCAAAACATTTATTTGGTAAGTACTTTAATGTATTTTGCAAACAATGACAACAAATCTGCCCTGCTTTTTTCCTTCTTCTTTCCACCACCTCTTCCCAGCCAAGTAATATGGCCCGGAGGAGGAAGGAAATGTGCTTGAAAACTTTGAGTCATTAAACTCTTAAAGGAATCTTTGGCTGATGGACTCAGTTGTCCCAAAGGTGCTTTTTTTTCAAGAGGCAAGTGGACTTTCTGGTTTGTTTTTCTTTTGAAGACTTTTCGCTTCTCACCTAAGAAGCTTCTTCAGCTCTGAGAGCAGAAGAACCTTCTGAGAGAAGCCAAAGAAGCTTCTTGGATGAGAAGTGAAACCTCTTCAAAGAAAAAAACAAGAAAGTCCAGCTGCCTCTTGGAAAAAGCATGTTTTTTTTCCGGGTTTAGCTGGGAGGGCTGTCAGGAGAGCATCCTTATTCCTGTTTCAGATTTTCCCAACCTTGGGAGGGAAAAAAAAAATTACCCAGACACATTTGCAACTTTGCAATGCTTAATTATGAATGTTGTACCTGAAGCCGTCGCTTAAGAAAAGAAATATTGGAAAGCATTTCCACGCCCTCCGGTAATTGAAGGTATTCCATATCCTTTTTATTTTTATTTTTAAAGAGAAAAAGTTTAAATCACAGGTGAACATTTGAATGCAGGTAGTTCAACAGAAGCTTTGGGCTGACAGCTAATAATTAATGAACAATGAACGGTGTTCTTCAAACTGTCACTGTGATTGGCAGGATTGTCTATTGGAAAGGGAAAATATTTTGTTAATGTGGCAGACGGCAGTCTGGGAAACATTAACGCTTCACAATTCCCATTGCATTTCTGCTAAACGTTTGACGTGACAGCTTGCCTTGTGTGGGATAGAGGAGAGCTCACTTGCCTCGCAACACAGGTGTCCACCGCAACTATGGAGAATGGAGCCTCTGGGCCATCTATCTTGCTCTTCTCTGCATTCTTTCTAGGGTCAGATTAACAGAGTTGGAAGAGAGCTTGGAGGCCTTTGAGTCAGGGTCACCTTAGTGGTGCAAATCAGTGTGGAGCCTTCTTGGAACTGTTGGAAGGACCGTGTTGTAGACTGGAGACAGGTGATGTTGTACCCCCTCCCCATCTGTTCAATTTTGACATAAATGCCCTCTTTAACCCCTCTTTCAAACTACTGGCCCTCTCTGTCCAAAATATGGACTTTGTTGTCTTCCAAAGAGCGGCCTTTTGTCTTTTAAACGTTCCACCTCATTAGAAGGCAGAATCTGTTGTTGCAATAACCCCAAGGAGGTTATTACAGTTAAATTTGTTGATGTGTACCCAGGCTGCCTTAGGTACACTGAGTAGAAACAAAACAGAAACTCGTCCCCCTGTTCATATCCAACTTATCCTAAGACTTTTTTGTTTTTTGTTTTTTAAAGCTTCGCCACTTCCTTGCTCTATAAAAAGCTTCCTCGGATAGAATCAGCAGATGGCTCCTTACTTGTGAAGACTGTTAGCGGGAGAAGCAGATGGCAACCAAGGAAGAGAAAAATCAACTCCCATTTCTGAAATGGGAGAAAAATGGGACAAGCAACTTTGTCATTAAAACAAACAAACCCCCAAAAGAAAAACTCACATGTGTGCAACGCAGAGATAGGAAATATCTTTTCCCGCTTTTTTTTTTTTTTCCCCCCGATGGAAAACAGAACTTTTCTTTTTTAATTCAACTTTAGTTTTAACCCACAGGGCAAAGTGGATGGGTTTTTTGTTGTGGCTGTTGCTAGAGATTCCTTTGAAAACAAATCTGAAGGGGCTTTAAAAATGGATGGATAGAGGAGAGAGTGAGAAAGAGAGAAAAGATAGATAGATGAGCTAGATAGATAGAAAGATAGAATATATATATATATATATATTTTCTTAAGTTTTCGCGGGTACTTACATGTATGGCATTCAGCTTAGTTCGGGTATTTTCCCATGTCATAATAGTTGTGCTTTTAAAGTTGTAGCAACATTTCAGTGGAATCTCATCTGCCATCATCAGGCTATACAGAAGCCTGATGATGGCAGATGAGATTCTGCCGAAACGTTGCTACAACTTTAAAAGCACAACTACAATGACGTGGGAAAATACCTGAACAAAGCTGAATGCCATACATGTAAGTACCCGCGAAAACTTAAGAAAACAAAACTTAAGAAAACACACACACACACACACACACACACATATACATGCACAAATACACACACACACACACACACACACATATATATATAGAGAGAGAATAGACAAAGAGAGAGCTAGAGATAGCAATAGAGAGAGAGAAATAGAAAGATTAAAAAGATAGAGATAGAGAGATATCCAATTAGTGAGGTTTTTTTATCGTCTTTTTAAACCACTGTTTTCCTGTTTTAAAGTTTTAAAAATGCTCATGTGTTTATTTTGTGGCAAATGTTCTGAATCTCAGAAGAAACGAAACAAAGAGATAGGATGGAATAAAACAGTAAATGTATGCTCACAAATTGAAGAGATCAGTATATAATCATTAACCAATAGGATTGTAACCTAAAATGGATCTTCTGATCAGTTTTAGTATGAAGGTATCAATACTTTTATCCGGTATGCTTTTGTGTCTAAATGCAACACAAGACTTGTACTTCAAACAGCCTCTTTGTATGGGGTGTTCTTACTTCTTTCTCTCTCTCCTTCTCTCTCCCTTTCCTTCCTCTCTCTTCTTCTCTTTCTCCTCTCTCTCCTTTTCTCTCTCCCTCCCCTCTCTCTACTCGCTTTCCTCTTTCTCCTCAGTCTCTCTCCCCTCCTCTCTCTTTCTCTCTCCCCCTCCCTCTCTCCTCTCTCTCTTTCCTCTTTCTCCTTCTCACCCTTCTTCTCTCTCCTTCTGTCACTTTCTCTCTCTCCCCCTCCTCTCTCTCCTTCTTTCCTTCTCTCTCTTTCCATGCTGCCTTCCTTTTTAAAGTCTCCCACTCTACTTGGGAACATGCAGAAAAGTCAGCCTTCCCCTATAGCTGAGAATGTTCTACTGTGGTTCCTTTAATGGAGTGAAGACACGGGGCTTGGGATGCTGCGCTACTCTGGTGAATTTAATGACTTTATGAAGATAAATGTTGGCCTTCCATAGCTCCTTCTCGTCAGACTACATTGCAGTGCACCTTATTGCTGGAGGAACACGTTCCCGTTGCGTTTTGTAGCACATCTGCATGCGCCGACTATCTAACTCTCATGCCGCATGAAATTGTACTTCAAGCAAGAAATAATCATGTTTCTGCATTCCCAGGCACATTTTTTCCCCTCACAAATACAAGGAAATTCAGCCTTGTGGCTCATGACCAACCTCCTAAGACATTTTGCATAATGAAGAAATTGTGGATGCTTTTAATTTTGGAAGGATGCCTTCCAGATACGAACCCAATAGCATTAATAAGCAAAACAGAAATATCTGTGGGGGCTTTTTTTTTTTTGGAATTAAAAAAAAATCCATACAGGTAGTGCTCAATTTATTACCAAAATTGACCCCAGAATTTATGCTGCCAAGTGAGAAATTTCTGAAGTGAGTTTGGCCCCCTTTTACGACTCTTCTTGCCACAGTTGCTAAGTGAATTTCTTCAGTTGTTAAGTTAGCAACACGGTTGGTAAGTGAACCCAGTTTCCCCATTGACTTGGCCCAATATAAGCCCTACCCCCAAATAAGCCCTAATTAAGATCCTGCCCACTCCAGAGTGGACAAGTAAAAATTAAGCTAGGGTGAGGATGAGGGGGTGGATCTGACCTACTCCTTACCTTTGGACAGCTGTAGCCAGGCCTCGCACATCCCGACACCTGCCTTGCCAGCCCATCTCTTTTGCAACTGGCAAGGCTGGCAAAGGCTTTCCTGAAGGCTTCTGTAGCTGATAAGAAAGCTCAGGATCGATCCAGAGCTCTGTTATCAGCTGCAGAGGCCTTCAGAAAAGCCTTGCCGGCCACAGAAGATCTGAAGGCTTCTGACAGCGAAAAAGAGGCCGGGGGCGATGCATGCAAGTGAGGTTAGTCAGTGGATGACATCCCCCCCAAATAAGACTTAATGACAGGGTCTTATTTTTGGGGAAACAAGTGTAGATAAACTTACAACAGGATGAATGACAATTGGAAAGGTATTATTTTTCCAGTCACGTGTTCCTATTAGTGTTCTGTATTTAAAAACCAATGCACAGTAAAATCACCCCCATTCTGAAAATATAATCCTGTCTCTCCAGGTTTCTATTGATCTCTCCAAGATTCTCTTCTCTTCTCGGCTTCCTGCTTCTCTCTCCTCCAATTCACAATGATCTCTCTTTCAAAAGCAAGAAAAAAAGTAGAGGGGAATCCATTATCTTGGATGACACTGGCCATTTCCAACCCTTTCAGCACAGTCCTGCACGGCAACAGCCTATGGCTCTATTGCAGGTGATTTGCGAAATGAGGACAATTAAAAGGCAACCTGGAGCACAGAGAGATTGAACCAACTGTTGCTTCTGGTGAAATTCTGGGAGGTTTTGCAGAGGGAGGATGGCATTTTGAAGTATAATATCCATCAATCACATGGAAAAACTCTTGAAACCAGATGACCTTTTAAAAAAGGCCTGTAGAACATCAATTAAAATTTCAAATTTAGTTAACCAGAGGAAACTCTTTCTGCTTTGAGTGTTGTGGTGGTAGCAACATGGTTAACAACATAATTGATGGATAAGTCCTTTTCTTCCAGCTTCTTGAAGTGTAGAGCATGTCTACACGACTAATTGGATTGGATTTAACAGTCATCCTGGTTTTCCAGGAAAGCCTAGGCTAATTGCAAAGGAGAGTTTGGGAATGTTTCTGTGATGACCCAGGAGGGGAATACAAAATAAACACAATCACAAAAACCCGGTGAAGCCCCTTTTGTTCCTTCACTTTGCTTCTAAGTTCCAAATATCCTTGACAGAAGACAAAAAAAAACTCCCACACAAGCAGTTACAAGAAGAAGGGAAAAAACCAACACAAACCAGGCAAGATAAAGGCTGGAGGATGTCTGCAGATAACAGAACACACACTGGGAAGGATGCCAAACTCAGAGAGGAATCATAAACTTGAGATATTTCCATGCTTTGTTTCCAGCGTTCGCCCGTACGCATGTCCGTCTTCTTATTCAGTTGTCACAGCTGCAGACCATGAAGAGAATCAAGGCCTTCTCCTCCCAAGTAGACCACGTCTCTCCCTTATCCTCTCCTCCTTGTGTTCCCTAGGATGGAGAAGGGATGGGCCTGGGTCCTCTTCTGACTTCCCAGTCAACCTCTGCCTTTCCCCAGCCTCCTCCACAACCTCTGGAGCCACACTTCCCCTCCCTGTCGGCTGTTCCTCCTCAGAGTCAGTCTCCACCAGGGGAATGACAGTTTCACCAAAAATGGTCTGTTTCCAAATCAAAATATGACTCCTAGGATTCTTTGGCTACCCCAAAGAAGAGGCAGTCAAGCTATTCTCCAAAGCACCTGAAGGCAAGACAAAAAACAGTGGATGGAAACTCATCAAGGAGAGAAGTAATCTAAAACTAAGGAGAAATCTCCTAATAATTAGAACAATCAATCAGTGGAACAGCTTGCCTCCAGAAGTTGTAAATGTTCCAACACTGGAGGTTTTTCAGAAGAGATTGAAGTGGTGTAGGGTTTCTAGCCTCTGTCAAGACGACACAAAGAGTTGTAAGTAACTTTAAGGAAGCCAGGAAACAATACCGAAAGGTGCCACCGTGTATTAATACGAAACAGCAGTCACTTTAGGTGTTCCAAAATGTGCTCTTTCATTCAATTATGAAAGCGAACAACAGATTTAAAAAAAAAAAAAGTTTTTTTTTTCTTTTTAGGAAAAATTCGAAATCTATCATGAAATACAAAGTCAGGGAAATCCAGACTGCTATTAAAACTGACCGTGATTGTATTATGATGGTGATTATTATTATGATTATTTTAATGTCAGAAAAAGAGAGGGAAAAAGGGAGAGAGCATCTGAAGAGACAAAGTTATCTTGCAGTTTAGTCCACCTCTTCAGCGATGGGTTTCCATGGCAACAAATCAAATACCATTTCCTATCATTGCTCTTGTCAGCTTCAAAAGAGAGAGGGGTGGGGTGGGGAGCAGGAATTTATCATTGAATAATTATAAAGAGACACCCAGATCTTGCAGACGGAGGTAAACAGTCCCTCACTGGGACACTGTTTTATTTCTAAAATTCCAATTAACCTCCCATCAGACGGGAGAAATCAGCACTTCGGTGGGTGGCAACTGGGGTGGGTAGGTGCCAGACAAGTGGAAATCCCTATTATGAATAGTATTAATAATAACAATATGTTAAAAGAGGACAAAGGAAAGGAAAGGAGAAGAACTCAATCACCTGATGCTACCAAAGTTTGAACATTTATACAGAGGAACCTGAGTAGAAATTCAGGGTTCTACTGGAGTACTGAGACAGGAGCAGCCAAAGAGATTCCATTTGACTTCTAATTTCTGAAAGACTTGAAAATATACTACAGTGAGATCCTGCTTAGTCTCCGACAGCCAATGAGCTATCTAAATTCATAGGCTCCAGCGACATACTTCTGTGAACATCACCGAGGAGTTACACTTAGGAGCAAGTGATCAGTAGCCTTTTAGAACTTCTGGAGTAAGTTAAAGCTATTTTGGGACTACCAAGCCCCTCCTCCTCCTTCTCCTCCTCTTCTTCTTCATTTAATGACTCCATAAACCCTTGCGGGGTAGAGTCTGGGTGACTGAATGGAGTTGGGGAGTGTTTAATGGCTGGATGCCCTTCCTGTCACCAATGTGGAGTTTTTGTTCAGCAGATATATTCTCAATGTGCCCAGAGAGAGAAATATCTGCCTTTCCTAGGTGAGAGCTCCGTCTCTAGACCACCGGACTACTCCACCTGCCAAGCCGTTCTTTAAAGAGGCATAATCGCAGGAGAAGAACGGAACAGAATAACAGAGTTGGAAGGGACCTTGGAGGTCTTCTAGTCCAACCCCCTGTTTAGGCAGGAAACCCTACACCACTTCAGACCAATGGTTGTCCAATCTCTTCTTAAAAAACCTCCAGTGTTGGAACATTTACTACTTCTGGAGGCAAGGAGTTCCACTGATTAATTGTTCTAACAGTCAGGAAATGTCTCCTTAGTTCTACGTTGCCTCTCTCCTTAATCAGTTTCCATCCTTATTGCTTCTTGTCCTGTCCTCTGGTGCTTTGGAGAATTGCTTGACCCCCTTCTTCTTTGGGGCAGTCCCTCAAATATTGGAACACTGCTATCATGTCAACCCTGGTCCTTCTTTTCTCTCCAGACCTTGTTTCTTCCTCAGATGCCTCTCACTTCCTTCCTTTTTCCTTCAATGAGCAGTATGATTTTTAAATCTATAACCCAAGGTCTTCAAACTTGGCAAGTTTCAGACTTGTGGACTTCAAACTCCCAGAATTCCTGAGCTAATATGACTGGAGGAGGAATTCTGGGAGTTGAAGTCCACAAGTCTTAAACTTGCCAAGTTGGAAGACCCTTGGTATAATCGTATCAAGAATTGCTGCAAAGAAGTTTGAACATTTTGATATTTGATGTTCTTCAAGGTTTGTTGACATGGTGCATGAATGTTTTTTTTTTTTTTTTTTACTCCTGGAAGGGGACTGTGCAAATTTGGAATAAATTTAAATGGGGGGTAAAGGTGTGAGAAATTGGCAGCCGTTACCTTAAAGCTCCTGGCACTATTAATCTGCCCATTAATCCTAGAGAAGAAATGAGCAGCCTAAGATAAATCATGATGGTATTTCCTACAAGTTCTCTTAGACACTGAGTTGACCTAACAATCCTTGTGCCAGCTGGAACAGGGTTGACTTGGAGACCACTGACATCCATAACACTTATTTGAAAGTATCTTATCCGGAAACATGGTGCAATTGATGGTGATTTTGGTGATACTGGAGTTCATAATTTTATGATATCCATTATAGGATTTTTATCCATATGTAGAATTAGTTCTCAACTTACAAAAGTGCATTTAGTGATTGGTCAAAGTTACAAGGGCACTGTGATGACCCAGGGCATGGCACAAAGGCAACTCAGCCAGAGAATAAATATGGGTCCCTTTATTAGCTCCAACTTTGCCCCCAATGATCTGGTTACCTTCCGGTCTGGAGAAAAAAACTCTCCCACGAACCTGCAACAGCCTTTGGCTGCAGATATTCCAGTCCAAATGTTGTAAGTTATAAATCCAACAAGGCAAAATAAGGTAATTAAATCTGGCAGGGCAAGATAAGAAGTTCCAGAAGTGAAGTAACAAAGTATTAAATCAAACCAGTTGGGAGGATGCCGGGTTTGTATGTGTTCAGGATCACAGACCAGAGTACACTGAAGAATCAACTGCAGTGAAAAGCTGCATTCAAGGAAATTGGTTGCTTTTCTCCTCCTTTTCTTGCTTGGTGAGAAGGATGACTTTATTAAATAAAAAGAAAGTAGCCCCACATACCATTTAAAAGCTGAGTTTTATAGGAATCTGAGTAATGGCACAATGATGGTTATAGGCGCCGATAAATACTGGAAGGGAAAGGTAGAAGTGAATTGTCCGTGTGAGAGTAATAAATGCAAAGCTCCAGAAAAATAAAGATTAAGTACTTTGTTAATTAATAGCTGGGGATCTACAGGCCTTAGGCAAGGAGTTTTGTTCTTTGACCCACCAGGAGTGGAGCTGACAGCAGGTTCATAAATTTCATTTCAAAAAGAAGTTTGTAAATAAATGATCGATCATTTTCATAGGGAAGACTTTTTTTACAATCGTGGTTTTATACTTAGGTTTCCCTCTAAGTATAAAAAAAAAGCAGAAAGGTAACGTACAGTAAGAACTTCATTCACTGGTTTTGCTTTAAACCATCTCCTCTGTTTTTAAAACAGTGTCATGGGCTTATTATACTCTTTATTTACTAGGCATAGGACATATATGCCGCTTTTAATGAAATGAATTATTCTCCTGAATATAGTGCTCACCCTATATACTGAATTGATCAAGATGCCCACTCACTCACTCACCCACCTACCCACCCATTCTTCTTTCCATCCATCCATCCATCCATCCATCCATCCATCCATCCATCCATCCACCCATCCATCTGTGATGACCTGGGGCATGGTACAAAAGCAACAAAGTCACAAAAATAGGTAAAGTCCCTTTAATACCTCCAACTTGGCCCCCAATGTCCAGTTGTCCTCGGTTGGAGATCAAACTCTTCCAAAAACAGTCTACGAAGGGAAGAAATGCAGTCCAAACCCAAAGTAAAGATAATTAGAAATAAAAACAACAACAACACAAACCATGCTGAAGTAATTAACATAACAGGCCAGGGTGATAAATTGCAGACTTCAAAAAGATAAGGAAGCACACACAGTTGGGAGGATGCCAAAACCCAGATAAGCCTCCACAAAGATAATGCACGCTTTGCTTCCAGCCAGGTGCTGTGTGCAAACACACGTCTTATATCCTGCAACTAATGAAAAGGATCAGGGCCTTTTTCTCTCCCATAAGCCACGTTGCTCCCTTCTCCATTCCTCTCCGCGTACCCTAGGATGAAGAGGGAATGGCCCTGGGTCTTCCTCTGAATGTCCAGCTGGACTGTGCCCTTCCCCCGTTTCTTCCACAGCCACCAGAGTCACACTCCCACTCCCTATCAGCTGCTCAATCTCCCCCTCAGAATCAGGCTCCAACAAGGACATGACACCATCCGTCCATCCGTCCATCCATCCATTCATCCATCTATCCATCCACCCCTATACCCACCAACCATCTCTAATCTATTCAAGTCAGTCTTCATTTTTCAAGCAACTGCCTGGTTAAGTCCCTGAAGTTTTCTTAGCAACATTTTTCAGAAGCAATTGGCCATTGACATCTTCTTAGGGCTGCTTTGAAGTGACTGGTCCAAACTCAGATTTAGCTGAAAAGAGAGTGATTGGTTTGCCAAAGATACTCAGTGATACTTGGATGGATGAAGCTGGACTTGAAGTTGGGTTGGGTATTGGGCCAATACCACCACACACATTGGTCCTCATGCATCTTGTCTATCCATGATATCAATCACTCCGAGAAGTTATTTCTCCAATTGATTTATTAGAAACAGATCTGGCATGTCAAAAGCAATTTCCCAAGTGAAAGTTTTTTCAGGAGTTACACAGAATCCACCTTCTGTCCTCCCACTTCTACACTTCATAAATCATGAGAACCAATTAACTGCAACTGGAAATTCTTAATAGTACATACAGAATAACCTTGAACTTTTCAACTCCTCTAACTCTCTACAAAAAATGTGGCAGCTGAATTTCAAAGCTGACATCTTGCTGCATAGATCACCTGTTGCTTAGATAGTGCAAATATTTAGCTTTATAAGAAAACAATCAAGTAATGTCGCCCTCATTCAAGGTCCATTTTGTGACACCAAGCTGTGCTGAGAGCAATTCTTTAAAATAGCTCAGCAGTAATTTCTTGATCATAAACCCATCTTCTCCAGAACATGCTCCTTGGAGGGAAAATTAGTCTCATCCTTGAGAGAGAGCTGAACAATCGAAAGGGGAATTTTGGGGAAAGTATTTTAGATCAGAAGATCAGCACCTGGACTTCATTTGACCCAATCAGTCCTGAACTAGGACTGGTTTCCATCATGCATGGGCTTTCACAGAAGGGTGTATTAATAGGATAAATCAGCAGCGCGATTCATTTCCTTGATGCGCTGGGAAATTTAATTGCTGATCACAGGTTAAATATTATGGAACTGTGGAACAATCATTTTGAAACATTGAAGGAGCAGCTGGAGAAATATAGCTGTTTAATTTTAATGTTCTATAAAGCTGATTTTCTTCTTTCTGGGGGGGAACTGGACAGAAAGAGAGATAGATAGATGGAACGAGAGAGAGGACAGAGAGAGGACAGAGAGAGACTGTTTAAAAGATTCATGTGCAGTGAATTGGGTGAATAATACATTAATTGATTAATTAATAAATAGGAAATGTAATCAGATGCGCTGTGGTGTCTCTTCTTTAGACATTTCATCGTTGCTGATCCAAAACTGCTGTTGTGTGTGGTTAGCTGACAAAGATGCAATTTATATGTTTGTCTAAAATATTCATTGGCCTCCTTTCAATTTAATGTCAAATTTCCCCCCAAGGGCCCACCTTGGAAACATAAGATAATCTAAAACTATGTATTAGAACAACTCAGACAAAAGAATATTAGATTGCAGAGCTCTTTTTGGGGGGTTGGTTTTAAAGAAACTGTAGAAAATAAATCAGGAAATAAAAATTCAGCTCTTACCTCCATTTGTCAAGCCTCAGCTAAAATATCTATTTCCTCAGAAAGATCTATAGGGCAGCTAAACATTGTAAGAATTACCCCTGGTAGTTATATTATGCAAAGCTGAAAGTCTTATTTTTCTTTTTAATTGAGAGAGGGGGCATATAATAATAATAATAATAATAATAATAATAATAATAATAATAATAATAATAATAATAATAATAATAATAATAATAATAATTATTATTATTATTATTATTATTATTATTATTATTATTATTATTATTATTTAAAAAAATCCATGTTTTTTGGCCTTGCAAACAAATTTTGCCTCACAGATAAAATACTGATGATGCAAAAATGTGATTGGAAAAGGACCAGATGAATATTAAAGCTCCATTTCCAATTATTATTATTATTATTTTGGAATCTAGGGTTTTCTGATAAATAATTATTGTGAATCTTGAGTTTCTCTTGGGTTTTCCATTTAAAAAGATGAAAATAAAGGAAACTCCTATCAAATATCTGACTCAAGAGATTGTCCTAGTCTCTGTGTCATCAGAAGAATCTTCAGATGTGATTAGAATCACCTAGAATTTTTTTATAACAATTCCAATCTGTAAGTAAGGGCTATGCTACAACTCTCTTTTGAGCTGGTTACAGCTTGTGTGTGCATGTCTTTGTGCATTAAAAAAGTCAACAATTATACTAATCCTACCTGTGTTGGATCTTGGCTAAGGGTATTTGCTTATGAATAGAGATAGCTCTCTCTTTATCTCTTAAATCCCAGCATCTGCTGTGGGCTATTAAGGAAGGTGGGAGCTGCTTTCCAAGAGCACGTCTCTCCATTTCTCATCTGGGGAAATATAATAGTCTGCCTTTTTAATATTTCTCAAAATATGTCATTCTTCTAGGAGAGGGGTGGGTGCTAACTTTCTACACTGGTGTAAGAGCAACAGAGTGAATTACCACCAACTTCATCCTCAGCACTTAATGGCTTTTTGTGAAGAAAAAAAAAATGACACCTGGAGTTTAGACCAAGAGACAATGAATGTCCCATCTCCACTCTGGCCTCAAACTGTAGCATTGACAAACGGCAAGTTAAAATGTCTTTGTTCTGATTTGTTAACTGGAATTGCTTTGTCAAGGAGCAGATTCATGGTCTGAATTTCCCTCAAGGAGTTAGCCAGGGCCTGAGTCTGCATTCGAAACAGACTGTAGACAGGGTTGGGAATATTAATCAACCTTGCAAGCAACCTGGAGAATTTGCGAAAACCAACTGTAGTGGGGTGGGTGGGTGGTTGATTCCAGACGTTGCCAGCAGATGGAGCTATTCTCACTTGGAATGAAGACCCCCAACATGTCTGATTGTAACTACAGAGGACCCTTAGGTTCTACAAGTCTTTTTGTTTCAGTTCTTCTGTCAAAAACGTGACTGTTTGGAGTGTTTTTTGCGCCAAGCAAAGGAAGCTTTTGATGCCCCGGCAACAGCTTTGACCAGTTGTCACTCAAGTCTCAAACATGTAGTCTATTTTAGTTGAAAAGCCACTCTTAGCTTCTGAAGCTGGTGACAAAAGAGACACTTCAAAAAATAAAATAAAATGGCAGAGCCAGGACAAAGAATTAGGCCAGACAAGGACAATAACAACATTTGATTGATCGTGACTAATAAAATGCCGAATGATTGTTTCATGCACAGCCTAGGTCACTTAGGATTTGGTAATGACCATTCATACAGATGACTTTGAAAGAGATCTGGAAAAATTCTTTGGAGGACTTGAAGTATCAAGGACACCAAGTCTGGATGCCTGTGTTGAGTTCTGAAGCACAGAGGTGTTGTGGTGTTGTTTTGAATATGTGAAGGATCAATGGCATGAGGACACAGTCTTCCTGTTCTAGGTTTGTCGATTGTTTTTTGAGGCATCAGACTGAGCACTGACAAATGCAGGATGCTGGACTAGGTGATCAGTAGGTAGAATAGAATAGAACAAGGAATAGAATGGACACAACAGAATAAATACTGGAATGAAGAATAGGAATAGAATAGAATAGATATTGGAATGAAGGATAGGATAGATTTAATATTGGAAATGAACAGAATAGAATAACAGAGTTAGAAGGACCTCGTAGGTCATCCAGTCCAACCCCCCGCCCAAGCAGGAGATTTCTGACAAATGGCAGTCCAATCTCTTCCTGAAAGTCTCAAGTGATGAAGCTCCCACAACTTGCGAAGGCAACTTCGGTTCCATGGGTTGATTATTCTCACTGTCAGAAAATTTCTCCTTATTTCCAGGTTGAATCTCTCCTTGTTCAGTTTCCATCCATTGTTCCTTGTCTGGCCTTCGGGTGCCTTGGAGAATAGCTTGACCCTCTCCTCCTCTCTGGGGCAGCCCCTCAAATATTGGAAGGCTGCTATGCTGTCTCCCCTGGTCCTTCTCTTCCCTAGACTAGCCAGGCCCAGTTCCTGCAACTGTCCATCGTATCTTTTAGCCTCCAGTCCCCTAATCATCCTGGTTGTTCTTCTCTGCACTCTTCCTTGAGTCTCAACATTTTTTTTTTTTATAGTGCGGTGACCAAAACTGGATGCAGTATTTTAGATGTGGTCTTACTAAGGCTTTATAGAGTGATATTAGTACCTCGTGTGATCTTGATTGATTGATCTGTTATTAAAAGTAGATAAAATCAAACAATTCATTCCATGCATTTCATCATTTTCCTTTCCATAATATTAAACTGCATTTAATATCACAGAAAGGTAGCAAAATTTGGGAGGCATCAGATGCATGGGTGGGTTTTTTTGTATGAAAAAAAGGGAAACTTTGGAGCCTGGCTTTGATAAGGTGCCTTGGCTTATTGATTGGGGAACACCAAAGCTTGGGACTTGGATCCTATAGGCCAGGGGTCTCCAACCTTGGCTCCTGGAAGCCTGGCGGACTTCAACTCCCAGAGTTCCACAGCCAGCAAAGCTGGCTGTGGAATTCTGGGAGTTGAAGTCCGCCAGGCTTCCAGGAGCCAAGGTTGGAGACCCCTGCTATAGGCCCTGATGTGATATCCATGCTCCTTCTGATGACTCCTAGATTTCATGTTTCTAGATGCCACAGAATATCCCCAATATTCAATCTGCTGAGATAAGATTGGATTTACACCCCATTCTTCAATTCACCTGAATTTGTAGCAGGACTTACAACTCACCCTTGCTTGCTATTTGGATGAAGAACCAGGAGATCTATCAACCTGGCCCAAGCCTTGGGATCTTCTTGTATTCAATGATACCTTTTACTGGATATGACCAGGCAGTAGCTGGACAACCCCCTATTAGAGATAGGCATTAAGCAGGTGGATTTATTTGGTGGCCTCAATGACTCATCCCAACTGGTGTCTACAATCCTACAAACTCTATGAAAAATAAACCAGGATTCCTATCAGGATGTTGTGGTTCGCCAGCTACCTGTGCAGATGGCAGTGGGGAAGAATGGGGACCAGTCAGGGAGTCTGGGGAGAACTCAGACGAGGGTCCTGGGTCTGATGCAGAGATGGGGCCAGGACCATCTGGGAATGGGGTGCTGACTCTGGAGCCTCCAGAATCTGGCAGCAGTGAGGCAGAGGAACAAGGGGAGCCTGGTCCCAGTGCAGGTGTGCACAGAGCTGCTAGAAGCCATGAACAGCTGAGACAAAAGGGGCGACTCGGGAGTAAGGCTTGGAGGTGATTGTCCCTCCTATAAGGTATAAAGGACAGGCAAAGGTAGAGAAACTTTTGCAGAAAGCAAAGTCATTCCGTCCTTGAAGCTCTGTGTTGACTTTGTACTTTGGTTGGATTTTTTTATTTGGCACTTCTGTTGTTGGCAGCAATTCAAAGGAGAGAAAGGTGAGTGCTTATCTCGAGGAACTGTTTGGGACTCATTACCGGCTGGGAATGCACATAATTCCTAGCGTTGAAATAAAACAAGAGTTGATTATGGCCTCAGAAACCTTGGTCAGAACACAGGAAGAATATGAATACGAATGAATAATTCCAAGGTTCCTTGATTCTCAGTCTGTATCTTCATTAATACTATCTGCAGAAGCTTTGGCAGAAGTTAACGAATGCCCGAGTTCACGAAGATTCAAGTGTGTGTGACTGAAACCGCTGAATTTATGCCATTCCTCCCTTCTAAATACAGCTTCCTTGGCAGAACTCCATTACTTTCAGTTTCAGGTTGAACTTCTGAACCTCAAATGCAGGCCTGGTATAGAATTACTCTGGATGAGCATGCAATTATCAGGAACAGAGCTCATGGCATCGCTCTTTTTTAGAAAAAAATGCGGAGACTGCCGCCAGCATCCCTAGAGACATTTGAGCATGCTCAGAATTTAGCACTGGCCAGAAGAAAGATGGACCTTTTCGTTTGGTCCTACAGAAATCTCACTGAGGTTCTGCACGCCATTGTTGTTTTTGAAAAGCTCCTGCTTAGAAAATAGGTTATGCTTTTAAGGAGATTGAATGGAGGAGTTTGCAGAATGCAGCCAGAACCGTTAATAACAAGTCTTGGATCAGTTACGGGCTAAAAAGAGCTTTGGGCATCTTTGGATGTGGCCTCCAAACCTCAACATGGAATTAAAAACAAGGCAAGTGAATAGACCCTAAAGGGAAAGACACAGTAAGAAGACATATAAGGAAACTAAAACATATAAACAATGGTTGCTGGAATTGGGTATGTAAAATTCAATGAAGAGAAAGACTAGGGGTGACATGATAGCAGTCTTCCAATATTTGAGGGGCTGCCCCAAAGAAGAGGGAGTCAAGCTGTTCTCCAAAGCACCTGAAGGCAGGACAAGAAGCGATGGAGGGAAACTTATCTGGCAGTGGGGGTTAACACAAGGGTATAAAATAATAGTTCTTAGAAGTGTATGCTAGTAGTTTTAGAATAGAATAGGTAGGATAGAATCCTTTATTGGTCAAGTGTGCTTGGACACACAAGGAATTTGTCTTGGTGCAAGTACTCTCGGTATACATTTCAGTTTAGTCTCTGAGAGGATGTGAAGGCTGTTTGAAGTGCTCAGAGAACTTTGGAGATCTTATCTTGAATTTGTACAGACCAGAATGGATTCATTGATTCATTGACTCCTGAAGGCTGGTGGAACTGATGGAACTAATCAAAGAGAGAAGCAACCTTGAACTAGGGCAGTGATGGCTAACCTTTTCAGCTTGGTGTGTCGAAAATCGGGAAAAAGCGTAGCCTTCCTTGGGTCGTGTGTCACTTCAAGAAATATCAATAATTTGGTTTATGACGGACTGGGCTGGGGTGATCTCACAGGGCTGTGAAACTCGTCTCCCTGGTCTCAGGGCTGCAGGTGCAGGATGGGGGGGTCGGAAGGCCACCTTACAGGGCTGTGAACTTCATGGATCTCCTTTCCTCCTGTAGCGTTCCTGAGGTAATGAAACTGACAAACCTCAGTTTATGGCGGTTAAAACTGGTTCTCTGCTGCAAAGATCTTGTGGCAGCGGTGACACCACATCTCCACGCAACAAGCAGGGAGCAGGGATTGGAGCAGAGCACAGGCAGCCTCTAAATGTGCAGGTTTTCCCCACACCAAGAGGAGTGTCATGAATGACACACGTGTCATAGGTTAGCCATCACTGAACTAGGGAGAAAAATCCGTGCCCATGAGAACAATCAACCCGTGGAACAGCTTGCTTTCAGAAGTTGTGGGTGCTTCATCACTGGAGGCTTTTAAGAAGAGACCAGTGTCTTGTCTGAAATGCTATAGTGTCTCCTGTTTGAGCAGAGGGTTAGACTAGAAGACCTCCATGGTCCCTTCCCTGCTATTCTGTTAATTCTGACATAATAACCATGCTCCTAGATTGTACTACTAGATGTTTGCCCAGATTATTGTTATTATTGTTGTTATTTTTGAAACGGGGTGCACTGGATTTGCTGTTCCACATTTAAAAGCGTTTTGAAGAGTTATTTGGAGATTTTAATCTTTTTTGGGGGGGTTTTGGCACTCTTCTGAATTACTAATAGTAGTAATAAAGGGATAGCTTCTAATGAACTGTACTCTGCCTTGGGATTGTTTTTTAATGATGAAAAAGAAATTGTATGCATAAATAAAGGAGGTCAAATGTCATTTTTGCATAAGCAAATTGCTCGTATACTGAACATGCAAAATAGCGAAGAAGGTTTTCTTTATTTATTTTTTTCTTTTTTGGCTAGCTTCATCTCCAGGGGAGCTTCTGAATAGAGAATCACAACAGGATTATCCAGGTCAGATTCAAAGAGAATCTGACAAACTAGATGATGCATTCTTATCACAAGCTATGATTTAAATAGCTGTTGCTTTAGTGGCTTGACAAAGAACTCAACCTTTTTGGCTTGTTATTTTGACTGAGTCCGAGAATCCAGGAAACAGGTGAGTCCTATGCTTTCCAGACCATCCCAAATATGGGTGCATTCCTCGCTTCGGTCCTCCTGCATGACATGTAAATTGGGGGATGACACAGCCTATCCTGTGACTTTCTTTCTTTCTTTCTTTCTTTCTTTCTTTCTTTCTTTCTTTCTTTCTTTCTTTCTTTCTTTCTTTCTTTCTTTCTTTCTTTCTTTCTTTTTCTGTTTTGCCTTTTCAGATAACAGCTGCGACCAAGCCTTAGTGGTTTCAGAATGACTTTCTTTCCTCCTTTCTAGAACATTCCATCAAATTATGCTTTTAATCTCCCTGTGGAATGCTCTCTCAGTTCTGCTTTTGGATCCCTCTCTCTAAAAAAGTAAACGTAAAAGTTCCCCTTGCATATGCGTGGTGGTCGTTTCTGGCTCTGGGAACGGTGCTCATCTCCATTACAAAGCCGAAGAGCCAGCGCTGTCTGAAGACGTCTCCGTGGTCATGTGGCTGGCAGGACTAAACGCCTTTGAAGGTGCACGGAACGCTCTTCCCTTCCCACCAAAGGGGTCCCTATTTTTCTACTTGCATTTTTTACATGCTTTCGAACTGCTAGGTTGGCAGAAGCTGGGGCAAGTAACTGGAGCTCACTCTGTTCCGTGGCGCTAGGGATTCGAACCGCTGAACTGCCGACCTTTCTAATTGACAAGCTCAGCATCTTAGCCACTGAGCCACCACTGAGCCCCTCTCTCTAGTACTCACATTAATTTATTCTATATCTGTCCAAATTCATTGTGTGCCCAACCACACTTGGCCAATAAAGAATTCTATTCTATTCTATTCTATTCTATTCTATTCTATTCTATTCTATTCTATTCTATTCTATTCTATTCTTAATGCCAACCCAAGGCAGTTCAAGACTTCTAAATCCAAAGGAATTTTCTTTGCTTTCCCGACATCTGTAGCAAACCAAATCATTTTTACTATGAAGGATCGCAGAAAGGAGCTGTAAAGGACACCAGTCATGCAGGATTTTTGGGCAGGATGTCCTCTTCAAAGGAACTTCTGGGGAAGTGTCCAACTCTTCTTGAATAAGGCAAAAGAATATCTCTCTTCTCCCTTCCCTTTTAGGTTTTTAGTTTTGTTCAAAGTTGCATTGAGTCGACGATTGAGCAATCTTTGGTTGCTTGGTTGAGTTTCTTACTTTTTCAGTAGCTTCTTTGGAATTGGGTCCATGCAAAAAAAAAAAAAAAAGTTTTGGTTTTAGATTGCAAAGTTTAGGGTAGAATCCTTGAGTTCAACGAGATCATGGAGATGAGTGTTTTTCAACCTTGGCTTTCAACTTTAAGATGTAGGACTGATGGGAATTCGGGAGACATGTTGGCTGAGGAATTCTGGGTGTTGAAGTCCAGATATTTGAAAGTTCCTAAGGTTGAAAAACACTGATTTAGATTATGGAGGCCTCCAGCTGAAAACATCCTCAAAACAGAATTGTTGATACATCCTTGGTTTGACTCACCCACCCCATCAGATTCTGAAAACCTGACTGGAATATTGGATTTATGCTTGTTTGCCAAGCCATCTTCTGGCACAGGAATAAGGGATTAGAAGCTTAGTTCCAACATCAAGCTGGCTGTATTTATTGGTCCTTTTATAATAGACATCTGCATTCACATGAGTGCAAAACAGAGGAAGACACAAACGCATGTGAAGATTGAATACTGATATATTTTTAACTCAGTGGCTTGGTAGGGATGTGGAGAAAATCCAAATAGAGTCTCTGAGCATTTTTTTGATGGAGTGTGCTTTCACATCTGTCTGCATCTGGAAATCCTATTGAAACTCTTCCCTTCACACTCTTTCCATCCCAATTTAATTTCTCCTTCAGCGGAAACACCTGCACTGGACATCTATCTATCCAAGCTGAGACTTCTGGGAGCTGAAATCCCCCAACATCTGGAGGGCATCAGGTTGGGGAAGGCTGATGTAATAGCTTGCTTGGCTCTTAGCTCAAAGTTTTAAGGATTTGAGGTCATGGGAACCTTTAAGTCTTGTTTGAAATATCAATTTCCACATATTTTCTTGAAGCCTACCCATAATGTAGTTTTCTTTTTTCTTCAGGGTCTCCCATCGAAATCTCCTTTCCTTCTTTCCTTGGCTTTAATCTCCAACACGAAGCTGTGCAAAATGTAATTTTTAAAAGAGGTTGCCAAATGTCCCTTATCTTGCACAAACACAAATCCATCATTTTCATAGCTGTTCCTCTTGAGATTCCTTTTGCCCCGGCCTTCCTGAAATTGCATCTATCTCATCCATCTTGCAAAAAATATAATGTTCTTCTGGTATTTAATTTTTAGCCAGTTGGTACTTAATGAGCATAGTGGCTAATCTTTCCAAGGAAGACATGTGTATGAAATAGGTGAGACCTTAGATCACATCTGACCCATCTGGAGAAGCTTAGGTTTTGCATGGAAATGTTAGTTTTGTTGGAACTTCAGCTCAATTCTAGTTGCTCAAGAACATCAGTGAATAGTCCATGCCTGTTCATGTTCTACCTATGGTTTTCTGGGAAGACACCTTTATTTGTATTTGAGAACTTGACATTGGTCCTTTGAGGTAGAACCAGTTTAGAAAGAGACAGATGTAGACATCTTAGGAATACCTTTTATTGTATTAGGGAAAATGGCAGAATCTTGAAAACCTGTCCTAGTTTCTCTTTGTCCTATTTTATGGTAACCAAAATCAAGGAGAGTTTATTTATAAAAAAGTTATTGAGACTCTAGAAAATGTACAGAGAAGATCAACCAGGATGATAAGGGGACTGGAGACTAAAACATACAATGAAAGGTTGCAGGAACTGAGCATGGCTGGTCTAGTGAAGAGAAGGACCAGGGGAGACAGGGTAGCAGTCTTCCAATATTTGAGGGGCTGCCACAGAGAGGAGGAAGGGGTCAACCTTTCCAAGGCACCCGAAGGCCAGACAAGGAATAATGGATGGAAACTGAACAAGGAGAGATTAACCCTGGAATTAAGGACAAACTTTCTGACAGTGAGATCAATCAACCCATGGAACAGAAGTTGCCTTCGGAAGTTGTGGGAGCGCCATCACTTGAAACTTTCAAGAAGAGACTGGACTGCCCTTGTCAGAAATGGTGTAGGATCTCCCCCTTGGGTGGGGTGGGGGTGGATTAGATGACCTACAATGTCCCTTCCAACTCTGATTATCTGTTCTCTGTTATTTTGAAATTCTTTCTCACACTTCCTTCCATTTCTGGACTTTGTAATCTCTTGTTCAAGTCCTTCCTTGTCCCATTTTTCTCCCCTTAGCATTTCTTTCATATCCTCTGTAAGGTCATCTCTAAAATTCCTTTACTCCTTATTCTTCAGCTTGTGAGTTGTTAGACTGGGCCCATACCATACTTCATACCATAATATTTTGCTCTAAGGTTGAAAACCAACATTTGCAATATATAGACTATGGCTGATGGTTTCCTGTGATATCAAAACCCAGCCAGTCACAGTTCATTCCATAAAATAAGGTTAAGCAAAGTATAACTGAGTCTTCGTTTTTCCTTAGGCTTATTTTAGCTTCATCCAGCAAGAATCTTCAGTGGGGAAAAAAGACTAGGCATTTTTTTAACTTGAAAATCTGTGGATTTCAACTCCAAGAATTCCCCAGCTAGAACTAGGCGGGATATGATAGCACCGTTCCAATATTTTCAGGGGCTCCTACAAATATGAGGGGATCAAACTATTTTCCAAAGCACAAGAAACAATGGCTGGAAACTCACCAAGGAGAGAAGCAACCTAGAACCAAGGAGAAATTTCCGAACAGTGACAGCAATCAACCCGTGAAACAGAAGTTGCCTTCAGAAGTTGTGGGAGCACCATCACTGGAGGCTTTCAAGAAGAGACTGGACTGCCATCGGTCAGAAATGGTGCAGAGTCTCCTGCTTGGGTGGGAGGTTGGACTAGAAGATCTCTGAGGTCCCTTTCAACTCAATTATTCTCTCTTCTGAAGAAGATTAGGATAAGTCTTCATGGAATGTTGATGGTCCAACTTGCAAACAAGGAAATTCTACTTCTCCCAAAGTAATTCCAGTTGCTCTCCCAACCTTGTGACAGTAAGATCAGCTCAAAAGTGAAACCAGGGATAAGGTGGCGAGCGTGTTTTACTTTCCTTCTGTGTGTTCCAGCCAAATCTGGACAGCCATCCATCAGAGATGCTTTAACCTGGATTCCTGCCCCAGAGCAAAGTGTTGGATTTCCCCAACGTTGACAATCCTTTCCCATTCGACAACCCGATGATTCTAAAGAGGATAAATCCAGAGGCTAAGATGATTGAACTGCAGCCACTGAAGATAGAAAAAATCCTCTCTTTGTCTGTGAGTCTATGCGTGCCTTTGACCCCTACCCCCTAAGGAAGACTGCAGATAAATCCTGACTTGGTTAATGGCAAAGATTAAAAAAAAAAAATCCAGTCCAGGCAGACTTTCCATGAAATGTAAATTCCTCCAGTTCCTTCGCACACCCCCCGATGGTTCTGAAATAAAGTTGAGCTTTCAATGCCATGTCAAATGCCCCAAATGCAAAACATACCTAATTTTGGTGTTTCTTTTTAACACAAAAGATCCTTTATGCCAGAAGTCTATTGATGAATTCTCTCCCCTGGCACACAAAGAAGAAGAAAAAGAAAAAGAAGAAGAAGAAGAAGAAAAAGAAGAAGAAGAAGAAGGAGGAGGAGGAGGAGGAGGAGGAGGAGGAGGAGGAGGAGGAGGAGGAGGTCTAAAAGGAAGTAGCAGCCGCTAGTTCATCTTTCATTTTAACACCTCACTTTCCCCTGGTGTGTCTCTTTCTCTCTCTCTTTTTAAAAACAACCTCCATTCTTGCTTTCTAATTTTGTGATTACTCTTCCCGGGCTTGGGAAGGCAAAGAAGTTAGCATTTTTTTCCATCTTTCTTTCCTCTCTCTTGTAATTATGGGTCTCCCTGGCTTTTTGCCCCTTCACTCCTGGAATCAAGTCGCCCCAAGTCAAAACACCTGTTGTAATGGAGAAGATAATTGTGCTGGTGTTGCTTCGTTTGCAGCTCTACACTTGGCCGAGAGATCATAATTGATTGTGACAGAGCCTCGGATGACAACATGCCGGAACAATGTACTCCTGCTAGGCTGAACAGAGTCAAGATGGATGGTTCACAGACCCCCATCCCACCCAATGGGGCAGAGAGTAAATTAATCCAGGCAGCTTGTTGGAAATCTGTTGGCTTAGTCAGAGTCCTTCACAGGTAATTTGTTCTGACCAAGGCTTCTGATATCATAATTAAGCACACGCTTATTTAAAACAACTCTTGTTTTATTTCAATGCTGGGAATTATGTTCATTCCCAGCCTGTGATGAGTCACAAACAGTCCCTCGAGATAAGCACCCACCTTTCTCTCCTTTGAATTGCTGCCAACAACAGAAGTGCCAAATAAACTATAAAAAACCAGCAGAAGAACAAAGTCCACACAGAGCTGCAAGATTTAATCTGAACTGAGCAAATGACTTTGCTTCCTGCAAAGGTTTTCCTACCTTTGTACTTTCTTTATACCTTAGGGGAGGGGCAATCACCTCCAAGCCTTACTTCCAAATCACCCCTTTTGTCTCAGCTGCTCTTGCCTTCTAGCAGCTCTGTGCAAGCACGCACTGGGAACAGGCTCCCTTCGTTCCTCTGCTACGCTGCTGCCAGACTACAAAGGCTCCGGAAACAGCACCTCACTCCCAGATGGCCCTGGCAGGACCCTTGTCTGAGTCCTCTCCAGACTCCCAGACTTGTCCCCATTTTTCCCCACTGTCTGATTCCACTGCCGTCTGCACAGGCTGCCAGCGAGCCACAACATAATCCCCAAGTTCATTTAGTGACCCTTCCAAGACCCTTCCAAAAAAAAGTGGCTTATGATGGTTTTTCACAGTCATGACCATTGCAGCATCCTCACAGCCACGTGATCACAATTTAGACACTTGGTAACTGACTCAGATTTATGATGATTGCATGTCCCAAGGTCATGTATCTGCAACCTTCTGATAAGGGGAAGCCAGATTCACTTAACAACCGTGTTACTTATTTAAGAATTGCAGTGATTCACTTAACAACTCGGGAAGAAAAGTAGTTAAGGGGGCAAATGTCAGTTGGAAAGGCTCCACACCCATCTGCACCACTCAGCTGACCCCGAAAATACAGATAAAACCTCCAGGTGGCCTCAACGACCCTCTAAAAGGATGCAAATGACCAGCTGTCTGCAAGGAGTACCAATCCTTCCCTTCCCCACCATTCAGTCAGAGCTGAAGAAGCTTCTTGGATGAGAAGCAAAACGTCTTCTAAGAAGAACCAGAAAGTTCAGTTGCCTCTTGAAAAAAGCACCTCTGGGACAACCTGAGTTGGAAGGGACTTCAGAGGTCTTCTAGTCCAACCCCCTGCTTAGGCAAGAAACCTTATAGCATTTCAGACAAACGGTTGTCCAATCTCTTCTTAAAAACCTCCAGCATTGGATCACCCATAATTTCTGGAGGCAAGTTACGAAATGATGTTGTAAGTCAAGACAAGCTGTATGGATCCAGCTGCTGTTTTCTACAGAAATTTAAAACAGAAATAGACAAAGAGAAAGGCTATATTGTGGCATCTAAACACAGGTGCGATTGCACCAAATAATTGCTACTATATGCATCAGCTATACCCTATGACTATCATTAAGTGTTGTACGTAATGATTCTTGATTCTTAACGAATGTATCTTTTATGTACGTATTTCTTTTATGTACACTGAGAGTATTTACACCAAGACAAATTCCTTGTGTGTCCAATCACACTTGGCCAATAAAGAATTCCATTCTATTCCATTCCGTTCCGTTCCATTCCAAACTCCTGGTGTGTGTTTCAAGCGATGAATTAAATAAACAACTAAAGGAAGCTGCTAAAATATTCATTCAGGTGGATGCAAAAGGAGGCAGATCTAGTTTCCATCGCATTTGAGTGTTGCCACCTTCCTAAGAGAACTTCTATTGAGAATTCAGCCCCGGAGAAAAATACACGGCTGAAGTTCACCCCATTAATAAATTTTACAAAGCAGGATGAGAGCCGCAGAGTAATGAAGAGCTTTAAGGAAAAAAAATCCTTGAGGTATTCTCAAGCAAGTTTTTGATGCAGGCCTGCCCTTGCATTTTTCTCCTTCACGAGTAATTTGGATGCAAAAAAATCCCAGCATCCATCGCTTTGGTTGCAAGCACCAGCTCTTACATGTGCATAAGTGCACCTTCGTGCCTCCTGTCCCTGTCCTATTGTCCCCATTTAATCGTACCTATTTTCTGTATTCTTACTCATGTTTATACTTATACCTATTATTTTGTAAACGATTGATAAATCAAATAAATAAATAAAATAACAAAATAAAAGAAGGAAGGAAGGGGGAAGAAAGAAGAACATGGAAGGAAGGAAGGAAAGAAGGAAGGAAGGAAGGAAGGAGAGAAAAGGGAGGGAGGGAGTGGGAGGGAGGAAGGAAGGAAAGAAGGAAGGAAGGGGAAAGGAAGGAGAACAGGAAAGGTGAAGGAAAGAAGGAGAGAAAAGAATAGAGAGAGGACAGAAAAGAAGGGAGGGAGCAGGAGGAAGGAAGGAAGGAAGGAAGGAAGGAAGGAAGGAAGGAAGGAAGGAAGAAGGAAGGAAAGGAAAGAGAGAATACCCATTCCTAAGGGGTCTGTAAGGGGCGTGCACAAGTGCACCATCATGCCTCCTGTCCCTGTCCTATTGTTCCCATTTAATTGTACCTATTTTCTGTATTCATGTTTATACTTATTCCTATTATTTTGTAAGCGAGTGACAAATCAAATAAATAAATAAAACACTCTCTAGAAGTTGGCTGGGAGATTGTCTCAAGTTACTTCTTGAAGCAACCTGCCTGGAAACTCGAAATTTAATTGACACAGTCTTGAAAACATTAGAGAGCATAAATCAGTTCCATTTTTTAAAAATAACCCTCTCCCATCCCATCATCCCACTCCTCACCTCCCCATCCCAAATGGTGCGTTTCTTCATTTCACATGGACGGCCTCCAAAATTCTGCCAGCACTTTTTGGGAAGGAAAAAAAAATCTTAATAACGTTGGAGAAAGAACAGTTTTTCAAAGCCGTGTCAAGTTACCCAGTTCGCCTTCCTTTCCAGGCCCCCCTCTGACCCAGGAGACCGGCCTCCGATAAACATAGAGCAGAAGTGGGGAAATTACTTCATTTTATTGTGTCTCTATCAATTACCAACATCTTGATACCCATTCCTTCAGCCAGCAATGCCTCCCAGCCTTCCTCCAACATATTTCCTTGAAAATTCTCCGAAAAACCCTCCAAACTGTGCATTCTTTCTCTCTCCCTACCATCCTTTCCTGCAAAGGGGAAAAAAGAAAAAAGAAACTTGCAATGGATAGGGTAAATGTATTGGTAACAATATTGAATAGCTTGGCTTTTGACCAGTCCTATATTTCAAAGACACAAGGTCTGGGCTTACACACACTCTCTCTCTCTCTCTCTTTTCTCTCTCTCTCTCTTCCTCTCTCCTCTCTTTCTCTCTGTCTTTCTCCTCTGTCTCTTCCTCTTTCCTTTCCTCTCATCTCTCTCTCTCTCTCCTCTCTCTTCCTTTCTCATTTACTCTCTCTCTCTCTCTCTCTCTCTTCCTCTGTCCTCTCCTCTCTTTCTCTCTCCACTCTCTCTTTCTGTCTCTCTCTCTCTCTCTCCTCTCTCTCTTTCTCTGTCCTCGCCTCTCTTTCCCTCTGTCTCCCCTCTCTCTTTCTCTCTCTCTCTCTCTGTGTATGAGTGTTGGTGTGTGTGTACTGTGTATACACAAAATCTAAATCAAGATCTTACATCTCATATGCGTGCCCCAAGTGCCACACCCTGGCTGACCTCCAGCACAATCTTGGAGAGAGGAACTCATCCGCCGAGATTTAATGGCCTCCTTGGGTTGGCCTGAGCTTCAAGATATTCAATTGTTTATACCTCCACTTTCGTTAATCTGTTTCAGATATCAGGAGGTGTATCACCACAAATTCAATCTGGATGACTGTTTGGATTACCCAGGCAGGATTCTGGTTGGTTGACTTGAATGCAAAAGAAAAGACATATTAAAAATAAATGTATGGGGATTTTCATTTGCAGCCTCCTCTCTCCTAGACAAGTTTCATTTCCATTGCATACAAAGCAACAATAGTTACACCAACAGCCGTTAACACAAATTTTTGAAACAATATCGCCCTTTAATATAAACTTTCTGGATGATGTTCTTCCTTAGGTAGATTTCTTTGTTGTAGACTTTTTTTTTTGAAACAACAACTTATATTCAAGTTTGTATTCTGTTTAGTGCTTCTTCTTATATAACTACTTTCAGGGGTAAAAACTCTGATTTGGAGGTATTTTTCATTAGAAACAATATTTTTTTTAAATTCATGGCATTGTCAGAAGAGAAGAGCAGTTTTGAATCAGTGCAGCTGTATTGTGTTACAAGTTGGACGTGTTTGATTTTTGCAGTCTTTCTCTAAAAAGGGTTTTTACTCCTGTCTTCTGAAACATCTTTGGAACCAGAAGATACAGGGTATCAAAATCATCTGAATTGATTTGTGACATTTCAAATGGTTGTTGGGCAAATCACCTCTGTGATTTGGGTCACTGTGTTTCCATTCAAAGCTTTGTGAGCTCTTTGCAATAAATTTATTTGCAATAAATACACATATAACATCACCACAACATGTAGAACCTGCCCATCTATTGTGCAAATAGACTGTATATATTCCTGGAAGAATATGCCTTGGTGTTGAAGAAAACTTCAGCTACCGTGGAAAAGTAGGAAGAACTCTTGTATGCACTAGCTTCTATTTGCAAGTTTCTTTAAAAATATTTATATGGAGAAAGATGGGAAAAACTCTTTCTGGTGGTGATCCCATAATACCCATTGCAATGTTACTTCACAATGCCCGTTGCAATCTCCTGTTGATTCCACAATGACCATTGCAATCTCCTGTTGATTCCACAATGACCATTGCAATCTTGTGTTGACCCCACAATGAACATTGCAATCTTAGGTTGATTCCACAACGACCATTGCAATCTTGTGTTGATCCCACAATAACCATTGCAGTCTTGTGTTGACTCTACAATGACTATTGCAATCTTATGTTGATTCCACAATGACCATTACAATCTTACGTTGACTCCACAATGATCATTGCAATCTTCTGTTGATCCCACAAAGACCATTGCAATCTTCTGTTGACTCCACAAAGACCATTGCCATCTTCCTACCCGTGTCATTGCATAACCATTCTCCACTTGCTCTGGGAAGAGGATCCCACCCCCCTCACTCTTGGCACTACGATCCAACTCAAATGAATCAATTTGTGCAGATTTTTATTTCCATTTTAAGGAGTCCTTTGGAAGCAGTTACCTACATCAACTGGAATGCCTAATGGAGAACATCTTTGTCCATAAGTATGTTGGGATGTTTGTGTGTGTGTGTGTGTGTGTGTGTGTATACACACTGAAATCCCACTGCAATTAATTTAAAAGGAAGAGGAAACCAGCAAGAAACATCTTTCTCATTTTAATTTAACCCTTCACTTTTCAAAAGTTTTCCTCTTGCGCCATAAAATATCTAGTTTTGGATATGGGGTTACCAACAACTCTCTTGTGGCACCATATCCCTCTGGATGGTTAGCACTTTGTGTTGCCAAATGCCATTTTACAAGGCTGTTATTAACATTACACATTTCATGGGTGACTGAGGACACTCAATCCTCCCCATTGATGTTTTACAATACACAGGGGGCCATTATTAATAGCCTAGTAAAATAATACTCAACCTGTAGTTATCTTAACTCAGAGGCCAGTAACACAGAGACGAAAGAGAGAACAGCTTTGGAGCCAAGCTTTTCTTAAGCCCTTTGGAATGTCACAGCCTTAAAAAAAATAAATAAAAATGAAAGGCAAAAAAAATCAGGTATTAAGGCTCTCTAGGGGAAGTATTATATGACGCAACGGGGGAATCTTACTGTCTTTCTGCCAGACCTGCAAAAATAATTTTAAAGTGGACTAAAGAATAAAGACCACAGACAAAAGTCCAGTTCTGGGGTTGAACGCCAAATCATATTATCCAAAGCACAATGAAACCACGCTTTACTTTGTAATACATAATTAATACAAATAATAATAATAATTTTCTCCTTGTTGATGTTTGTCCTCATTCTTTCATTTTATTTTTATTTTAACCCTAATTTCATTTTAATGTTAATTCTTTACATTGTTTTACTTATCGGTTACGTTCTATTGTACACCACTCTGAGCCCTTCCCTTGAGCAGATGGGCGGTTTAGAAATATGAAATATTAATCATCAATAAATAAAGCATAAAGGAAACAGTCATCAATAAATAAAGCATAAAGGAAACAGTCAAAAGTCCAGTTCGGGGATTGAACTCCAAATAATACTCAAAGCTCGCTGACCAGGTGCAAACAAACCAGATTTTTTTTTTAAATAAATAATTTTTGAATAGCTATTTACTCCCTTTTCTAAGTTTGTCCTTATATTATAAAATTTCCAACCCTAATGTAATTTTCAATTTTCATGTTCATTTTTTTATGTGGTTTTCTTACCGGTTATATTAGATAATATTGTACATCACCCTGAGCCCCTCTTTGAGTGAGATGGGCAGTTTAGAAATATGGAATATTAAAAACAAGCAAACAATTGTCTGATTTATCCTGTTCAACAGGATAAATTTATCCTGATCAACAGGATAAATTTCCTTCCTTTACTGTGAGCACCATTGCCCCTTTTACAAATCATGATTTAGCATGTTCACTTCGAACGGCAGTGTGTCGCCCGAATTTTCAATATCTACGATGGGCTTTGCAAGGTTATTAGAGAATTTATTTTTCTTTTTCCTTTACAGATGGGAAGGCTGGGCAGTGATAGATGAGCGTGCCCATTTTATTTATTCAACAAACGGTTCCAGATGTGATTTCATCACTCACCTGATGACACCCTAACCTGCTGTTAGACCTTTGCAGTCACCTCCTGGCAAGATTTTGTGTTTGCTGGTCTTCTGTTCTGACGGCTTGGGAAAGACTGGAATTTTCTGGGAAACAATGGAATGCTTTGTTTGCATCACTGGAAGAGTTACAACGATAGTAATAATAATTATAGTAATGTGGCGGTACTTGGAGACAGCAGAGGAGAAGAGAAAGAACTGGAGAAGATCGCAAAATACAGAGACCCACAAATAGAGATAGAACGACGGTGGCCAAAGAGAGCAAAAGTAGCATCGATAGTCATAGGCACCTTGGGTGCAAACTTGAAACATCTGGCATGCCACTTGAACACCATTGGCATTGACAAATTCACTGTCAGTCAATTGCAAATGGCAGCTTTACTTGGAACAGCTTACATCCTGCGATGATATCTGTGACACCATCAAAAATCCACATCTTCCTAGCCCAGGTCCGTGGGAAGGACTCAACAGGTGGATAAAAATGCAAAATCCAACTGGAACACCTGGTTGACTGTGCAACCAACCAAAATAATCATAGCAAGCAGGAATTCCTCAGCTGCTGCAGGGTTTACTCTCATGCCAGTCCATTCCTGATCTTAGCTAAGCATTGTGTAAACATTCATTCCCACCTTTCTGTCCAAATTTTAAATTCCTTTAACTGGTCTTTGAAGGACTCCAAGCCCCTTAACCATTTTTCTCGCTCTCCTCTGCACTCTTTTTTGTTCCTTAGCATCCTAGTTGTGTTATGGTGAGCAGAACTGGACACAGTATTCCAGGTGTGGTTCATCCAGAGCAGCATAGAATGGTACTACCACATCCAGTGATTTTGACATTATTAGAAGAGGACAACCAGTTGGGAAGATGGATGGATTTAGTTACAGCAGCAATTGGTGCTCCATTGGAAGACTTAAAGGCCCAGGTTTTGTGGTAGATGATTGTGGAGCAAATCTAGCTATATAAGATCCTCAGTGTTCTCTGAACTTTCTTGCAGATGTTTCATTATTCAACTATGTAATGTCATCAGTGCTAAAAGGGAGTGGGGTTTCTAGAGAGGGAGAGGAGGAGGAGGAGGAGGAGGAAGAGGAGAACTCTGGGGTCTTCAGTGCTCTCTGAATTTGGTGGTTTTCTTGCATGTTTCATTACCCAACCAGGAAATATCATTACTGAGCTACACATATTCTCTTCTAGTTATGTGATTGCCAAGATGATGTTGAGCTGATGGTCCATAATCAATCAATCAATGAATCAATCAATCAAAGAGCTGTGGATTATTTGCTTCAAAACATAATTTTTTTTAAAAAAAAATTGATTTTCCCCCATGGTGAAACCTCCTGCAAGTGTTTTCAGAGGCTCTGAGCAGCCACGATAAATTAGACTGAGAAACTTTAAGCCAACCCAAAGTTGAGTAGAACTTCTAGAATACATTGACCAGGATCTTTCCTTTCTCCTGCTTACAAATTCTTATTTAAGAAAGCAGAGTTTTTCTCTTTTCCTATCACATTCCCTGTTTGGTCTGACAACCTTTTGAAATTCAGTTCAGTCGCTGCCCTTGTAGGAATGAAAAGATTGATCAACGAAGCCAAAACCCACCAAGGAGGGTGAGGGAGAAAGGAAAAGAAAAGAAGTAACAAATGTATACCTGGGAAAGGAAATAACTCATGATAAACACTGACACGCATAAAATAGTGTCAACATGGCTTTTCTGGAGAAAGGCCAGCCCAATGCTGGTGCACCGTAGCTGCAAAATATAAGACTGTTTCAGGCTGTAGACCAAAGTCAATGACATGGTGTAGATTAATGGATTAAAGGAAGCCAGTTGATGGAATATAAGTGAACCGGCATTAATCAGGCCACCATATCATTCAGAAATCATTGCAATGGGACAGAGTAAGAAAAATGGCATTGAGAAAGAGTGGCTTGACCCTTTAAGGACAAAGAGAAAGATTTGTTCTCAATGACAAAGCCTTACCAAGCCTTGGTAAGACCCCACTTGGAATCCTGCATCCAATTTTGGTCACTACAATATAAATAAAAAGATGTTGGGACTCTGGAAAAAGTTCAGAGAAGAGCGAGGAAGTTGATTAAGGGATTGGAGGCTAAAACATATGAAGAATGGTTGCAGGAATTGGGTGTGTCTAGTCTAGTGGAAAGAAGGACCAGGGTGTGTGTGCGACATGATAGCAGTTTTCCAGATAACAGGTAATCAGAGTTGGAAGGGGTCATCTAGTCCAATTCCCCCGCCACCCAAGCAGGAGACCCTGCACCATTTCTGACAAATGGGAGTCCAATCTCTTCTTGACAGCCTCCAGTGATGAAGCTCCCACAACTTCCAAGGGCAACTTCTGTTCCATTGATTGATTGTTTTCACTGTCAGAAAGTTTCTCCCTATTTCAAGGTTAAATCTCTCCTTGTTCAGTTTCTATCCATTATTCCTTGTCTGGTCTACAAGTGCTTGAGAAAATAGCTTGACCCCTTCCTCCCTGTGGCAGCCCCTCAAATATTGGAAGACTGCTATCCTGTCTCCCCTGGTCCTTCTTTTTACTAGACTAGCCAGGCCCAGTTCCTGCAACTGTTCGTCGTAGGTTTTAGCCTCCGGTCCCCTCATCATCCTGGTTGCTCTTCTCTGCACTCTTTCTGGAGTCTCAACATCTGTTTTATAGTGTGGTGACCAAAACTGTATGCAGTGCTCTAGGTGTGGCCTTCCTAAGGCTTTATAGAGTGGTGTTAGTATTCCAGTATTTAAGGGGCTGCCACAAAGAAGTCAAGCTATTCTGTGAAGTACCAGAAGGCAGGACAAAAGCAACAAACAGAAACCAAACAAGGGCAGAAGCAACCTACAATTAAGGAGAAATTTCCTAATGGTGAGTACAATTAATCAAGGGAACAACTTGCCTTCAGAAGTTGTGAGGGCCCCATCACTGGAGGCATTTAAAAAGAAAATGGACAGCCACTTGTCTAAAATGGGTCTTCTGCTGAAGCAGAAGGTTGGATTAGAACAGGAGTCACCATCCTTTTGGACCTCTGGGACCATCAAACGCATCATTTTAAATCCCGTGAGAAAATCCCCCAAAATATCTGCAGGAAACTCCTACTGATCGATCATTCCTTATTTTGGATTGCAGGATAACGTCTCCAGCTCTGTTCTCAGGGGGGAAGAGAGGGAGTGAGAGAGAGAGAGAGAGAGAGAGAGACTTTTGGCTTCATGCAAGCAGAAGTCTTTCTTTCTCTCCCCCAAACTCTGCCAGAAATGAGTTTTTGTGAGCCTCTTGGAGCAGGAGGCCTTTCAGGTCCCAAAGACTCATTTCTGGCGGAGTTTGGGGGAGAGAAAGAAAGACTTTGGCTGCTTTCCTTGCGTGCAGCCAAAAGCCAAAAGGAGAAGAAAGAAGTGGAAGGAAGCAGCCCGGTAGCCAGGCCAGGTGCGTGTGGCGAATGGGGAAAGTTCTCTCCCTCCACCCTTTCCCACCTCCCCTCACCACCTCGTGTTGTGCACAATGCAAACAAAGCAAGCCTTTTGTTCCCACGGGCCATGTGGGTGGCACAGCCTTGTGTTCCTGCACAGCCTGGATGAATTGCTTTAGGGGTGACATTTCTCTGCAGACCACCAAATTTTTCTCATGGACTACCAGTGCTTCCCAGCTCACTGGTTGGCAACCACTGGACTAGCTGACCTCCAAAGTCCCTTCCAACTCAGTTATTCTACATTCTGTGGCACAGAAATCCTTGAAAGTCCCTGATTGGGACTTCAAAGTTCCTCAACGTTTTAAGCTGGTGGTGGGTTTGTGCGTCATGCCTTTATCTTATATAATGCCACATGCAGCAGTTTAGAAATGTAATAAGGACCTAGATAAACCAAATATAAATCAACCTTAGTTCCAGTAATTGTTATCCACACTGCTTATTCTCTGTCTCCTCTTAAATGAAAAGAGAGATAACTAGGAAAATCTCATGTGTTTGCTTTAACCTTTCACCCTAAAGCTTTTGCCTCTTCTTGCAGACCTGTCTTGACTAGGTCTTTTTACATAACCAGTTTCCTCTTAAATTTTAATTACATCCTCACCCATTCAATTCTGCCCCCTGTTCTGCTGGGCCACTCTTAGATTAACACCCTCTGACTCTCCTTTTTGGCCTTTTTATTGAAAGCTTGGCTTCATGTGACACCAGAACTCAGAAAGGTTAAGTAAGGTTGTGAGGGGTCTCTATTTGTGAAGTCCTCTTGGCGAAAGCCTTGCTGCCTGAATGTCCCATGTGATCCAATTCACAGGGACTTCTCCAGGTCACCAGACAAGCTGCAGTCAAGAGGGTGAGCAGTTGAGTCATGGACAAGAAGTTCTCAGAAGGTGCTCCAGAAGGCCAGTGGTAAAGAGCAGTGGAGGTTAACCCAAGTGTATAAAGTAATGGGTGTTATAAGTCTATGGTAATAGGTTTTAGTCTCTGAGAGGATGGGAAGGCTCTCTGAACTGGTCAAAGAACCTTGGAGATCTTATTGTGATGGACTGATGGGTGCAGGGGATGGATCTTTGATTTTCTTTTGGGAAGGGAAAACCTGGAACTCTCAGATTTGGGGTTTCCCCAGATATGCCAATATAACATCTCTAATAAAATGGAACTTGGAGGAAATGCCTGTCTCAGAGTTTATTGATCTGGAGCTTGTTAGTTGGAATGCTGACCTTAACCCAAATCTGGAGTTCTGGGTTTTCCCTTCCCAAAAGAAAATCAAAGATCCACCCCCTGCACCCAACAGTCCATCACGTGGTCCAACTGGAGATATTCCTCTATACACTCTTCTCCAGGTGCAGGGTAACATGTCTTTGACTCTCTGAGAAAGAATGTTGTTGAGTCTAATCTTCCACTTCTCTACTAAATCCCTCCTCTCAAATTCCCAGGCACTAAATGTGGCAGCCTCGAAGCTTCCAAGCAAAATATGGCTTCCAGGGCTGATGCTTATCTTGTGTTTGCACAGATCAGGATCCTTCATTAATCCGTGGGCTCCCAAAGGCTGTAGAAGAAGCATCGGTTGGAAGGAGAGAAGCAACCTAGAACGGAGGAGAAATGTCCTGACAATGAGAACAATTATCCAGTGGAAGGGTTCCCCTCTAGAAGTTGCGGAAGTTGCTCCATCACCAGAAGCTTTTCAGAAGAGATTGGACAACCAATCTGTCTGGAATGATAGATAGATAGATAGATAGATAGATAGATAGATAGATAGATAGATAGAGAGATAGATAGAGAGATAGATAGATAGATAGAGATAGAGATAGAGATAGAGAGATAGAGAGATAGAGATAGATAGATAGATAGATAGATAGATAGATAGAGAGAGAGATAGATAGATAGATAGAGATAGAGATAGAGATAGAGAGATAGAGATAGAGATAGATAGATAGAGATAGAGATAGAGATAGATAGATAGATAGAGATAGAGAGATAGAGAGATAGAGAGATAGAGATAGAGAAAGAGATAGAGATAGAGATAGAGATAGAGATAGATAGATAGATAGAGAGAGAGAGAGAGAGAGAGAGAGATACCAGTTTCCCAGAAAAAAGAAAATACCAGGAGCCACAAAATCTGGGTAGGCGTGGCTGGGAGCAGGTCATGTGACTGGGAGTGAGTGACATCAAGTTGGCCACACCCATCCAGGCTCTTTTCTGTGGGAAGTGGCTCCAAATGGCTCTTCGAGCGTTTAAAGTGGCAGATCCCTGGATTAGACACCCCCCATGATCTCTTCCATCCGCGATTCTATTATTTTTAATTTCGAGTCTTCGTGCCCTCGTGGTGCTGTGTCCTTTCTCTCTCCGTCTCTCTGGCAGGGAACAAGAGGGGCTCATTAGACTCATAAATCCTAGGAGGAAGGAAGCCTCTCGGAGAGCTGTGAAGCACAAACACACAGTGGCGGGAGCACCTGCAAATTAGCCAGCTGTGGTTTTTTTTTTTTTTCCCAGGCAGTTTTGTTGAAGGAGAGAATTATAAGGAGAGCAATGAATTTATATCAAGTAGAAGTCAGGCCATAAAGAAATGCTTCGCTGACTTTGGGGTTTTCTTACAAGGATGGTTTCAGGTTGAAAAACTCAAGCAAAAATCCTCCAGAGCTTCTATGGAGGTTAGAGATGCCACCATTGAAGAAGATTCTCCCAATGTTCTTCTCTGTTTCAAGGAGAAAATAACCTTTTCTTTTCTACAGATGGTTCTGTAGAGGACTAACAGGTCAACCCTTCTCTCCTTCCTTCCTTCCTTCCTTCCTTCCTCCCTCCCTCCCTCCCTCCCTCCCTCCCTCCCTCCCTCCCTCCCTCCCTTCCTTCCTTCCTTCCTTTCCTTCCTCTCTCCTTCCCTCCCTTGATTTTCTTCCTTTTTTCCTTTCCTTCCTTGATTTCCTTCCTTCCTTGATTTCTTCCTTCTTTCCTTCTTTCCCTTCCTTCCTCTCTCCCTCTCTCCTTTCCTCCTTCCTTCCTTGATTTCCTTCCTTTCCTCCCCCCTCCTTTCCTTCCTTCCTTCCTTCCTCCCTCCCTCCCTCCCTCCCTCCCTTCCTTCCTCCCTTCCTTCCTTTCCTTCCTCTCTCCTTCCCTCCCTTGATTTTCTTCCTTTTTTCCTTTCCTTCCTTGATTTCTTCCTTCTTTCCTTCTTTCCCTTCCTTCCTCTCTCCCTCTCTCCTTTCCTCCTTCCTTCCTTGATTTCCTTCCTTTCCTCCCCCCTCCTTTCCTTCCTTCCTTCCTCCCTCCCTCCCTCCCTCCCTCCCTCCCTCCCTCCCTTCCTTCCTCCCTTCCTTCCTTTCCTTCCTCTCTCCTTCCCTCCCTTGATTTTCTTCCTTTTTTCCTTTCCTTCCTTGATTTCTTCCTTCTTTCCTTCTTTCCCTTCCTTCCTCTCTCCCTCTCTCCTTTCCTCCTTCCTTCCTTGATTTCCTTCCTTTCCTCCCCCCTCCTTTCCTTCCTTCCTTCCTTCCTTCCTCCCTCCCTCCCTCCCTCCCTCCCTCCCTCCCTTCCTTTCCTTCCTCTCTCCTTCCCTCCCTTGATTTTCTTCCTTTTTTCCTTTCCTTCCTTGATTTCCTTCCTTCCTTGATTTCTTCCTTCTTTCCTTCTTTCCCTTCCTTCCTCTCTCCCTCTCTCCTTTCCTCCTTCCTTCCTTGATTTCCTTCCTTTCCTCCCCCCTCCTTTCCTTCCTTCCTTCCTTCCTTCCTTCCTTCCTTCCTTCCTTCCTTCCTTCCTTCCCTTTTCTTTCCTTCTTTCCCTTCTCTCTTTCCCTCCCTCCCTCCCTCTCTTCACAGATCCTTTGGATATGTTCCCTGAAAGGAGCAATGGGCTGGGCCCTTGAAGATCTCTTGATTTTTATGGATGCTCTGACAAAAATCAGAGCGGCTGGCAAACTCCATTCCATGAAGAAATGGAGAAGCATTGCCAGAGTTAATTATATTACATTAGGAGAAAAATTCAGCTGCTGCTAATCAACCTTGTAATGCCCTATCTGGGAAAATATATATATATATATATTCCCATCTACTTTTATCACTCTATTTACAAGCCAGGGCTTAGTATCTTAAAAAAAATTGCTTTAACAAAGTCTTATGCCTTATTTTATTTTATTTTTTTAAAAAAAGAGCCAAGCTTGCTTCACCAAATGGGTTTATAGCTCTCCGAATTTCCCTGGGGGAAAATTTCCTGCTGGCTAGACACAGCACCTTAAACAGTCTGCCAACTTTTTAAGAGTTCCTTTTTGGCTTTTTTCCCTTTTCTTAGCAACAGCCAGGGCTCCAGACCAGGCCTCATAAGGAACAAAGTGTAAAATTAATCAGTGGATTGATATACTATTTAGAATAAAAAACATTCTAAATCCTGGCTCCTTCCAGCCAAATGAATGCAAGAGACTGGATGAAATGTAATTTAGCTTGTTCCTTAGTTGCCTGTTGATTTTGTTTTCCTTCTCTTTTTTTTCTAATTTATTTATTTTTCTTCTTCTTTTTGCCTCTTAATAGTCTCCTTCTCTCTTGTGAGGTTTAACCTGTGAAGATCAAGGTAGGACAAGAAGCTGGCATTCAGGGGCAAAGAAGTAAATCATTCCTTCTGGTGGAATTAGGACGAACATTTACATGTACAAAGAGCAATTATCTGTAAAGAGGTGAACTAGCAGTCCTTGAGCCAAATCTGGCCTCTGGATAAAAGAATAACAGATAACAGATAATCAGAGTTGGAAGGGACCTTGTAGGTCATCTAGTCCAACCCCCCACCCAAGCGGGAGATCCTACACCATTTCTGACAGATAGGAGTCCAATCTCTTCTTGAAAATCTCAAGTGATGAAGCTCCCACAACTTCCGAGGGAAACTTCTGTTCAATTGGTTTATTGTTCTCACTGTCAGAAAGTTTCTCCTTATTTCCAGATTAAATCTCTCCTTGTTCAGTTTCCATCCATTATTCCTTGTCTGGCCTTCGGGTGCTTTAGAAAATAGCTTGACCCCCTTCCTCCTCTCTGTGACAGCCCCTCAAATACTGGAAGACTGCTCTCCTGTCTCCCCTGGTCCTTCTCTTCCCTAGACTAGCCAGACCCAGTTCCTGCAACCGTTCATTGTATGTTTTACCCTCCAGTCTCCTCATCATCCTGGTTGCTCTTCTCTGTACTTTTTCTAGAGTCTCAACATCTTTGTTATAATGTGGTGACCAAAACTGCATGCAGTATTCTAGGTGTGGTCTTACTAAGGCTTGATAGAGTGGTATTAGCACCTCCCTTGTTCTTGATTGTGTCCCTCTGTTAATGCAATTTAGGATGGCATTAGCTTTTTTGGCTGCTGCTGCACACGGCAGGTTCCCATTTAGCTGGTTGTCCACTAAGACTCCAAGATCCCTCTCCCAGTTCCTGCTATTCAGAAATCTAGTTTCACCCAGTCTATATGTGTCCTTTTGGGTTTTCTTGCCTAAGTGTGGGGCTTTTCTCAACATTGAATTTCATTTTGTTAGATACGGCCCAGTGTTGGAAGGGATTTTGGAGGACTTCTAGTCAAGCCCTCTACTCAAATAGGAGATTCTATCTATACCATTCCAGACAAGCAGCTGTCCAATCTTTTTTTTAAAACCTCCAGTGATGGAGCAGCTACAACTTCTGAAGGCAAGCCCTTCCACTGTGGATTGTTCTCAATGTTAGGAAATATCTTCTTGGTTTTAGGTTGCTTTTTGATTAGTTTTCATCCCTTGGTTCTTATCTTGCCTTCTGATGGATTGAGGGACTGAACATCAAGCCTTGCTTCTCTGCCACATGGGCAGGAGGAGGATGGTCACATCTATGGAGATTCTCAGTCATCCAGTGATGCTTGTCTCAGAAGGCAACAGTATTTTATTTTGAGAAGGGTGGATGGTCTTCTCACTTTTGCAAGGCAGGTGGTCTAGTATCTAGTCATCCTTAGAAATCCTTGGCTAAAATGTGTAGCCTTCTTTTGGTTCTACCAGCTGAGCGGCTTCTCTTGTGACTGCAGAATTCTGCGGTGTGGAAAGAAACATCTTGACCAGTGGTGAGATTCAAATTTTTTTACTACTGGTTCTGTGGGTATGGCTTGGTGGGTGTGACTTGGTGGGTGTAGCAGGAGAAGGTTACTGAAAATCCCCATTCCCTCCCCACCCGACTAACCTGCTTTCCAGCTCTGTTCTCCTGTGCAGGGCAACCAAAGGAGACCCAACCAATCAGCTGGGACTCAATAGGAGGCAGAGAATAGACAGGGGCGGGGCCAGTCAGAGGTGGGATTTGCTGGTTCTCTGAACTACACAAAATTTCCGCTACCGGTTTTCCAGAACTGGTCAGAACTGGCTGAAGACCACCTCTGACCTCAGAAGGGAAGTAGGTATGGGAAGTAGATTTTTCTGACCCAGTATCTCAATAAATTTCACCAAATATGTAGAAATCCATGCACATGGCCGTTGTGACGGCACCTCTTTAGCTGTAGTTCATTAGGAAATCATATTTTAATTCCTGTTTAATTACAATTCAATTACACTCATTCATTACTCTTAATCCTAAGTGGGGCAAAAAAGGAGCTACATTGAAAAATTAATGAAAATGCTAGCAAGGTTCATTTGGAAATCGCACAATAATTCCAATTTAATTATATTGCAATTACCTCCACTTATTGTAAAGGGAGGTATATGAATAATCTAGGTCAGTCTTCAGGAAATGCTGAAGGTTGTCCTTTTTGCAAAAGTCTGCTGAACTCAGCTAAATGTGGCCTTAAGGCAAATGGAATTGCTTTAAAAAAAAGTCCCCTGAAAAACATCACAACGACCATCCCTTTATCAAGGTGGATAGATGGGCAGAAGGATAGATGGATGGATGGGGTGGGGATACATAGGCTTGATGTATTGTGGACTTTCCATCCAAACATCCAGAGGAATTGCTTTCAAAAAGTGTGATTGGAATTTGTCTTGCTGCAAATGCTCTCAGGGTAGATAAGAGAAAAGATACATTTGTCAAGAATCATCAGGTACAACACTTAATGAGAGTCATAGTGTGAAATAAGCCATCCAATCATACTAGGAACAAACAGCAGAGGACTGGCCCCTGGGCCTTGAGAAGAAAAGGAAGGAAGGAAGGAAGGAAGGAGATTATAATAAAAGGGAGGGATGGTCTGTGGGAAGGTCAACCTTCACACTTGGCCACCGCAGGTGTTCCAGACATAAGTGACGTCAAGTTAGCCATGCTCTCCATGAGGTAGTATCCAGCAGGTTCGGACCAGCTCTGGAGAACCGGTATCGGAAATTTTTAGTTCGGAGAACCGGCCAATCCCACCTCTGACTGGCCTCGCCAACCCCATCTCTTCTCTGCCTCCCATTGAGTCCCAGCTGGTTGGCTGGGTCTTCTTTGGTTGCCCTGCACAGGAGAACAGAGCTGGAAAGCAGGTTAGTGGGGTGGGGAGGGAAGGGGGATTTTACAGTAACCTTCTCCCAGGAGTGGGGAGAGAGTGGAGGTTTTACAGTATTCTTCCCCTGCCACACCCACCAAGCCACACCCACCAAACCATGCCACGCCCACAAAACTGTTCGTAAAAAAAAATTGAATCCTGCCACTGCCACGCCCCACCGAGGTCAAACACGACCCTGATGCAGCCCTCAAATGAAATCAAGTTTGACACCCCTGCTTTAGAAGATCAACTCAGCTTTTCTAGATTTGGTATGATTTCATGATTTGTCATAAAATAATTTAACTTAATTATAGTTATCTCGCTTAAGTATGAATTAGTAAAATTATAGTCAAATGATTGTTCAATAATGATATTGGGATATTTTATTGATGAGTGATAATGTGAGTTATTATGTAATATAATTATTCTGATGACTATGAAATGGATGCACAAAAGGGAGTGGTAAACCAACCGATACACTGTAAATTTATGAAGAATGTTATAATTTTTAAAAAAAAATTTAAATTTTTATTTTTTATGTCATGTTTTATGTCTTATATGTTTTTTGTCTGTTGTTAAAAAAAAAGAAAAAAGAAGATCAACTCAGCTTTTCTGTGTGTAAAAGAAAGAGCTTCATCTTGTATTTCCACCCTCCTCCCCACATTACACAACAGCTGCACTTTCGAAGCTCCAAACTATTTGGAAAGATAAGAACATCAGTCTGCGCTCAAGGATCCACCTAATGCGCTCCCTCGCAATATCAATCTTTTTATATGCCTGCGAAACCTGGACACTCAATGCGGATTTACAAAGAAGAATCCTTGCAACAGAAATGAGATGCTACCGAAAGATCCTTGGCATCCACTACACAGACCATGTGACAAATGAAGAGGTCCTAAATAAAATACAACAGGCAATAGGACCACACGACAACCTTCTTACTGTCGTCAAGAAACGGAAATTGAGATGGTACGGACACGTGTCTCGCTCTACTGGCCTCGCAAAGACCATCATGCAAGGGACGGTAAGAGGAAGCCGCAAACGGGGAAGACAACGAAGGAGATGGGAGGATGATATCCATGATTGGACAGGCTTGAACCTGGCAGCATCCCAGAGAGCAGTGGAGGACAGAGACGGATGGAGAAGCGTGGTGGTTAAATCTTCGCAGGCGCCCCAATGACCTCACAGAGGTCACGGGATTGGTGCTAGGTGTGCCCCACATTAGATCACCATACACCATTGATCTACAATTTTCAGGAACTTTTCAAAAGATGCTTATTATTTTGAGAAGTACAGGTGTACGGGGGAAAAAAAGAGCTCAAAATTGCTACTTTCTGATGTGATTTCTGATGCTTCATTCTTTGTGGCTGTATAGAAGGAATGTCCTGTCTGGCACTATAATTATTAAGGGAGCTTGCTCTCTGCCTTGCACATAACTACAGTGGATGGATACTCAACTCTGGATATCAATTAAAGTTTTCTTCAGTTCCCCAGAAGGTTGAATTCTGAGGATGGCTAATTTCTTGCAGAAGGAAGCCATGAATATTAATCACCCCCTGAGTCATACATTCAGTTGCAAAGAAGACACATTTTGCCATAGCAACCCAAGGACGGTGCTACCTTAACTTTCCTCATTGGAACAGGAATGCCAAGCATAACAACAAAGCAAGATATTAAGAATGAAGGCAGCCAAAATGAATTAGAATAACAAAATAACAGAGTTGGAAGGGACCTTGGAGGTCTTCTAGTCCAACCCATTGCTCAGGCAGGAAAAACTATATCATTTCAGACAAATGGTTGTCCAGTCTCTTCGTAAAAACCTCCAGTGTTGGAACACCCACCATTTCTAGAGACTAGCCATTCCACTGGTTAGTTGTTCTCACTGTCAAAAATTTCTCCTCAGTTCTAGGTTGCTTCTCTCCTTGATTAATTTCCATCCGTTGCTTTTGGTCTGGCCTTCAGGTGCTTTGGAGAAGAGCTTGACTCCCTCTTCTTTGCGGCAGTTCCTCCAATACTGGAAGAGTGCTATCATGTCATCCCGACTGCTTCTTTTCATTAAACTAGACCTACCCAATTCCAGCAACCATTTTTTATATTGGTCTGGAATGGTATAGGGTCTTGAGCACTCACATCTTCTGGAGTCAAACCATTCCCCTGATTAATTGTTCTCATTGAAGAATGGTTCTCAACCTTGACAACATGAAGATGGGTGGACTTCACCTCCCAGAATTCCCCAGCCAATATGGGGATTTGGGGGAGTTTAAGTCCACCTGTTCTTCAAGTTGTCAAGGTTGAGAATATTGATTTAGGACAGGGGTCTTCAAACTTGACAGCTTTAAGACTTGTGGACTTCAACTTCCAGAATTCCTCCTCCAGTCATGTTAGCTCAGGAATTCTGGGAGTTCAAGTCTACAAGTCTTAAGTTTGCCCAAGTTTGAAGACCTTTGGTTTAATATACACTTCCATCCATCCATCCATCCATCCATCTATCCAATCTATCTAATCCAGAGGTCCCCAAACAATGGCAACTTTAAGACTTCTGGGAGTTGAAGTCCACAAGTCTTAAATTTGCCAAGTTTGAAGACCCTTGATCTAGGAATACCGGTGAAGCAGTTAATCAAATGGATGTCCAGTCTCTTCTTAAAAGCCTCCAGTGATGGAGAACCTTCAACTTCTGATGGCAAACCATTCCATTGGTTAATTGTTCTATCAAGAAAGTTCTCCTTAATTCCAGGTTGCTTCTCTCCTTGGTTAGTTTCCACCTGTTGCTTATTGTCCAGCCTTCTGGTGCTTTGGAGAATAGATGACCCCGTCTACTTTACGGTAGACCCTTAACTATCACTGCTATCATGTCATTCCTAGTCCTTCTGGATGCTGTATACCCAATTCCTGTCACTGTTATTTTTGTGTGTTTTACCTTCCGGTCTTCTAATCATCTTTGTTGCTCTTTTCTACATTCTTTCCAGAGTCTCAACATCTTTTTTTATAGCACGATGACCCAAACAAGATGCACTTTTCTGCATGATCTGGATTTTTGCAGGCTGAGGCGGCAACCATAGTTGACGGATCTATACCCCCCCCCCAAAAAAAATCTGAAAACCACATTTACATTTTTCTTAATGGCTACTGCATATTCTCTGCATAACAACACAACAGAATGCTTTTAGGAGAGAGAGAGAGAGAGGCAATTTTAGAGGTAATTGGGCTGGCAGTTCCACATGCCTTCAGTGATACTAATTTAATATGTAACAGGAACTTAAAAACTAATCAATAATACAACAGAGCTCTCAATCAGCTGACATACTGGTTGGCTCAGCTGGAAAAAAAATTTTTTTTTGCAAGTGGTTCATCTCTGATGACAGCCTTATATTTATTTTAAAACAATGTGGAAACGTTATCTGTGGCTGTATTGTTGCTATCAATGGGTTTGGGGTTAAAAATAACAACTCAGGCCAGCAGTCAGGGAGAAGAAGTAATAGAAGTCTGGTTTGGAAAACATATTCATATTTCATTACAAGCCACAAGATTTGGCAGGGCACTGAGTACCCTTAGAGAAGACCAGCTTAAATGGTTGGGTTGGGTTCAATGCAAGGGTGGGATTCCAAAATCCCAGCAACTGTTTCTCTGCTTGGGTTGTTGGGTGGGTGTGGCCCACCAGAACTTCCAGTTTGGCCATTTTTCGCCTTCCCCAAAGACCAGAGGCTTTCCTTGGGCCTATGGGAGGGCAAAAACGGCCTCCTCTGGGCTCCATTTCTTTTTCTTTTTTTTTGAAAATAATTTTATTGGTTTTTAAAGACAAACACAAACCAACAAACATAAAAAACATATTTCATAAATATACAAGCAGTGTGTCGGTTGGTTTACCAATTTTTTGATTACAGTTACATTGCATGATAACTCATATTATCAATCAAAGATTAAATACCGCTCTGGGCTCCATTTCTGGACTTGCAAAACTTCTGGTTTGGCCCACTTTTGATTCTCCCAGAGCCTCCACATGGACCCTGTACTTACCTGTATCCAAAATGGGCTTCATGGAGACCCCTGGAGTGGGAGGGGTGGGATGGTGGTCGGTTCAACTACCAGTTCGGTGAACCGGATGTAAATTTAACATCCAGTTCACCTGAACCGGGCTGAACCCATTGAATCCCACCCCTGGTTCAGCGCTGTCTATGCAAAGGACCACCAGATATGGTTTAGCAAAGGGCAGTGAGAATGAGGAGAATTGGAGACAATCATCTCGATAAAAGGAGGCTGATCAGAAGTCTGATGGGACTTTTATGGTGAAGGCAAATTCTGGAAGAGAAACAAAAGTTTAGGTCACCAAAATATAAAAAAAGACTTTGAGACTTTTTAGAAAGAGTGAAGAGAGGAGTAACAAAGATGATCAGGGGTCTGGAGGCTAAAAGATATGGAAAAAATAGTTGCAGGAATTGGGTATGTCCAGTCTAGTGAAATGTTCCAATATTTGATTGGCTGCCACAAAGAAGAGGAAGGGGTCAAGCTATGCTCCAAAACACCTGAAGGCAGGAGAAGAAGCAATGGATGGAAACTAATCAAGGAGACAATTAACCTAAAACTAAGGATAAATTTCTGATATAATGGCTTGCTTCCAGAAGTTGTACATGCTCCATCAGTGAAGGCTTTTAAGAAGAGACTGGACAGCCATTTGACTAACTGTTTATTCTTCTAGATCAATGTTTCTCAACCTTGGCGATTTGAAGTGGGCTTCAACTCCCAGAAATCCTCATAGTGGCTGGGGAATTCTGGGAGGTGAAGTCCACACATCTTCAAATTGCCCACGATAAGAAACACAGTTGTAGATGATAAATCATGGAGCAATGAAGTTTCAGGAAGGCAGATTCAAATGGAATAGCAAGACTAATGTCCAAATGGAAATAACACTTCAACAATTTTCTAATGAGATCCACGACAGATGGGGTAGCAAGAGAAACTAGCAATGGGTACTGGTTCTTGGCTAGTTTTCTCTGGAACTATAAGCCAGAAAGCTACAAGGCAATGTGATTTGCCCAGATATTTCAGGAGAGAGCAACCTGGGGTTAAAAAGCATTGTGCAACACAAACCTTCCAGTGACTGGGGTGTCAAATTAGTATCACACTATTTTAAGAAGGAGGTCAATATATTTTGAGCATATTAAGAACCCCCCTCTTTCTCCTCTCCACATTATGAACATGGGTTGTGCTTTGTGGTGGGATTTAATTTTTTTTTTACTACTGGTTCTATGGACGTGCCTTGTTGGGTGTGGTGTGGCTTGTTGGGCATGGCAGGGGAAGGATACTGCAAAATCCCCATTCCCTCCTCACCCCACTAACCTGCTTTCCAGCTCTGTATTCCAGTGCAGGGCAACCAAAGAAGATCTAGCTGATCAGCTGGGACTTAATGGGAGGCAGAGAATAGATGTGGGCAGGGCCAGTCAGAGGTGGTATTTGCCAGTTTTCCGAACTTCACAAAATTTCTGCTACCGGTTCTCCAGAACTGGTCAGAACCTGCCGAATATACCACCTCTGGTTGTGCTGCAGCTTCAGTTGCTTGCTGTGTTCTGAATTTCCCTACTGAATGATGAGGTGACTTTGGGCCAATTGCTCTCAGCCCAATTTATCTCCCAGGAAGCTTGGTGTGCGGATAAAATTGGGGGAAGTCGTCCTCCCTGTGATTTGCGTTAGGAAGAAAAGATGGTGGTTGAATTGCAATAAGCAACGTTAACAGAAGCACAGTTCCCCACCACCAAAGTTGGTCAGCCTTTGCTTGCTGTGACACATCCCTACTGGGAGTTCTAACTTGTCCCCCTCTTAAAAAGCTAAAATCTGAAGCCCTCTATTTCTTCTTATCTTATCCATTTCTCCTTTGCAGAGGACAGGGAAGCCAAACGTCCTGGTTTAGGCAGCAAGATAAAAAAAAAACCACAGATGGTGTTCCGAGATTGTTTTGATGTTGTTGGCAGAAAAAGACCATTTTTAGAATTCTGGCTTGCCGTAAAATGAGAAGGTGACATCTAGCTCCTTTCAAGGGAATGCAAGAGGCCAATGGCCTACTTTAATAGTCATCCCCAAGCTAAAGTCCTTCTTTCTTCATACGAAATTCTTGCACTTTTATGAAGAATGAGCATAAGGGGCTGCCACAAAGAAAAAGATTTATTTTTATTCTCCAAAGCACTCAAAGGCCGGACAAGAAGCAATGGATGGAATCTGAACAAGGAGAGAAGCAACCTAGAACTAAGGAGAAATGTCCTGATAGTGAGAACAATTCATCAGTGGAACTCCTTGCCCCCAGAAGTTGTAAATGGTCCAACACTGGAAGTTTTTAAGAAGAGATTGGACAATCGTTGGCCTGAAGTGGTGTAGGGTTTCCTGCCTAAGCAGAGGGTTGCACTAGAAGTCCTCCAAGGGCCCTTCCAACTCTGTTATTCTGTTCCGTTCTTCTCCTAATGTATCTATTCTTTTATGTACACTGAGAGCATTTGCACCAAGACAAATTACTTTTTGTGTCCAATCACATTTGACCAATAAAGAATTAATTTTTCTTTCTTTCTTTCTTTCTTTCTTTCTTTCTTTCTTTCTTTCTTTCTTTCTTTCTTTCTTTCTTTCTTTCTTTCTTTCTTTCTTTCTTTCTATCTATCTATCTATCTATCTATCTAATCCCATAATGTTATTAGTTCCATGACCTATGTACCTTCCCCCTCAAAACAAAACAAAAAAGTCAGGTGTTAAATCCCTTTTCCAAAAAGATTTGGAAGATTTGTTACGCTTCGTCAAGCGTAACACAAACAGACCCCAACTTGAGAGTAAAAGTAGTTTAAATTCACTGCAATGAAAATATATCCAAATTTCCATTTGCCTAAAAACTGTAAGATCTTTCTTTCAGTGAAATATCTGTTTAGAAGATCAGGCAAATATTTTACTTTATCTCTTGCTCAGTGGCGAGATTCCTTAATGAGGCTTAGTTACACTTCAGCCTAATTTTTCCTTCCTTCCCAGACTTAACAGCAGGGCCGTAAATGAATGGGTGTTTCCCCCTTCTTCGACCTCTTCACAATTGATTTGGAACACGGTGGACGTTTTAATCTGTTTAAATGGCAAGTCTTAAAACTCTGCTATTTGGCACTCCTTTTGGACAAGATTCATTCTTGGGAGGAGAATGAAGCTCCTTCTGCTTCCCAGGTCTTAAGGTCATCCTTTGACATCCTAAGATAGAAGATCATGGAAAGCCAGAAAGGGAATAACCTTTTTTTGTAAGCCCTTAGATAACTTCTGTCAACCAATACAGAGATAAAAAGATCGCCTGTTTTACCAAAGCTCAAGATAAGGTCCAATAAAAAAAAAGGCAGAGCTGGTATTTCCAGAACTCAGGAACCTCAAAGAAGAGGGGGGTCAACTTATTTTCCAAAGCACCAGAAGACAAGATGAGACAATGGATGGAAATCAATCAAGGAGAGAAGCAACCCGGAATTAAGGAGAAACTTTCTAACAGTGGGGACAATTAACCAGTGGAACAGAAGTTGCCTTCAGAGGTTGTGGGTGCTCCATCACTGGAAGTTTCTAAAAAGAGAGTGGACAGCCACTTGTTTGAAATGGTGTAGAGTCTCCAGTTTGACCAGGGGGCTAAGACTAGAAGACCTCCAAGGTCCCTTCCAGCTCTGAGCAGTTTGGTGAATTGGTTGTTGGAAGAAATCATTGGGCCAGACAACTGGTTGTTAAATTATTTGAATCCCACCACTGGCTGTATCAGGGTTGTGTTTGACCTTGGGGGACCAGGGTGGGCATGGCCAGAATAGGCATGGATACCTTGATGTCACTCATGTTGGGGGCACCTGTGGCAGCCTGAGAACTTTGGCAGTGGAAACGGGCTCCCGAGCTCCATTTTGGGCTGCCACGGGCCTCCTAACCACTCTCTGCCAGTGAAAATGGAGCTCACAAGGGCTGCATGTGCCCCTGCCTAACTCTGTTTTCATAGGCAGATGCATCACGGGCTGGTCCTTCACTGTTTCCAGGGCGGCCCCGTCAGAGGTGGTATTCAGCCAGTTCTGACCAGTTCTGGAGAATCGGTAGTGGAAATTTGGAGTAACTTAGAGAACCGGCAAATATCACCTCTGACTGGCCCTGCTCCCATCTGTTCTCTGCCTCCCGAATCCCAGCTGATTGGTTGGGTCTCCTTTGGTTGCCCTGCATAGGAGAACGGAGCTGGAAAGCAGGTTAGTGGGGTGGGGAGGGAAGGGGGATTTTGCAGTATAACTTCTCCCAGACACGCCCACCAAGCCATGCCACACCCACCAAGCCACGCCCACAGAACCAGTAGTAACATTTTTTGAATCCCACAACTGGCCAGCCCATAGGCGACATCTAAGCACTCGCCCTACACCCCTCGCCCTACACCATTGATGACAAATGGTTCAAAACCTCCATTGAGAGGCAAGCCGTTCCCCACTGATGAATTGGATACCAGTGACTCCAAATTCTGTTTGTGTGTGTTTGTGTGTGTCTTTCAGATGATAACCCAAAAGGATCAACTGGATTAGGTAGAACAAGAAGTACAACAGCGACGATCAAAGCTGTGGCAGGGAATCTGTGTAGGGAAAGGAGAAAAATAAAAACAAAGAAGGACTCCTACTGAGTAAATAATCTACCATGAAGGAAGATTGCCTGTTATTTAAAAAATAAAATAAAATAAAGCTATCGCTATCACTGATCTCTAAAGAAAGCATTCACGTTAATTTGGGATTTAATCCGAAGATTTCTTTTTTTTCATGCAGTGGTTGTTCTTGAACCTTAATGAGCATCCCACCAGCGTACATTAAAAAATAAAAAGATCTAAAGATCCCATCATCTATCACATCACAATGTGACAACCATCTTGGGCAAGAGAGACTCTGGATTGGAAAGTAACTCGCAGCTGGAGAGAAGCGATTCAGGAGAACATTGTAAATAACCTCCAAGCCACCTCTGAATTAAATGAATGTTTCCTTTTAAATTAAATTAAATTTTAAATTAAACGAATGCTTCCTGTTCTCCTGGGCACGGGATATATGAACCAATTAAAACCAAACCAAACCATACATTTTCTTTGAAAGACCTAGGCCGGGTCTTACTTTACATGTAAAGTAAATACAACGAGGAGGGTAATAATCATCATCATAACAACAACAGACAATAATGCAGTGCCACAGTGGAGAGGAAAAGAGATGAGTGGCGAGGCCGATAATAGGGTATTTTCAGCTTTAAGCAAATTTTGCACCTGTAACTCGGAGAAATATAGCCATAGCACTTGAAAAATTACTTCGATGCTACAAGAGTGCCATGAAAATTTATCTTGGAGATGATTTTATTGCATGGTTACACCAGCCAATTAAATCAATAAATCTTAACTGTCAGGGAGCCCCGGCCTCATGCCAGGGAGAAATGGAATGCGCAGGATCGGTAAATAAAAGCTTTCTGACAATTCATTCCAGGAATTATTTAGCAGTAGAGTCCTTGGTTGGGTTTTGTTAAGCCTGTTTTTCAGCTCCTTCATTTATGCGTTTCCCCCCTCAAAAAAAAAAAGAAAAAAAAAAAAAGAAATTAGAATTAAAAATTGGAATTGAGTTCCTGCTGTCTCTAACTTTTACCAACATGCCTTCAGAGAAATGACTAGGTTAACCAACACAGAGGCAATCATTAAAAGCAAAGGGAGGATAAGGAGGGAAAGAATTATTCCAGCTGATGTAACTCCCGACGAACACAGGCTAACGGCATCTCGGACGAACTGTTTTTCATGGTTTTTGTGGTTGTTCTGAGAGGGTGAGAATGTGGCAAAGAGGATTGCGGCCCATTTCCCAGAATGAGAAGATCCCAGATTGAGGTCGCTAAAGCTATTAAGGTAAGCTGGAAATGGAATAACAGAGTTGGAAGGGGACCTTGGAGGTCTTCTAGTCCAACCCCTTGCTCAAACAGGGGACCCAGATGGACAAATGGCTGTCCAATTTCTTCTTAAAAACTTCCAGTGATGGAGCATCCACAACTTCTGGAGGCAAGAAGTTCCACTGGTTAATTGTTCTGTTGGGAAATTTCTTATTTCTAGTTGATTCTCTCCATGATTAGTTTCTATCCGTTGCTCCTTGTCCTGCTTTCGGGTGCTTTGGAGAGCTTCAAGTTCATCTCTTCTTTTCTGCAATAGCTTCTTAGCAGGGGTGGGATTCAATTGGCATGCCTTCACATCTGGAATTCTTGCTCCTGCCCTGCTGGACTAATTTCCTCATTTTACCTTGATTGGACTTATAGTTACTGTTTTTGTTGACCATGTTTTGGACTTGATTCTCTGGAGCCAAAGGCTCTTCCTGGGAGAGTTTTTCTCCAGCCAGAAGATAATTAGGACATTGGGAGCAAAGTTGGAGCTAATAAGGGGACTCCTACAGGTTATCCTACTGTGTTGCCTTTGTGCCACACCCCAGGTCATCACAAAGACCCTGGAGATGATCAAACCAGATGTCTCCCCTGATCTCAAGGTTGCTTCAACACTGAGGTCCAGAACTAAGCAACTAAGCACATAAAAAACAGCCCCCAACCAACTCTTCTGGACCAGGAACAAGAGATCTACTGTCCCATTTTCCTGCAGATTAAGAACCACAGGTACAACTGCCAAGGACAGATCTGAAATTCCCTTAGCAACAGTCAGCTGGTCTATCCTTGGATATTATAAGCTTTCTCCTCCCATCAATTTGCATCTGTTACTTTGCAGTGTTTGTTGGCAAGCAACTTCCCATTGCAGATAATTCTTCGTCAGCCCATCAAGCACACAGGGGGCGATTACTGTAAAATTAATGGGTTGAAGCTCAGTAAGAGCCATTTTATTGAGTTCTGCCTTGACAGGCAGACAATGCAACATCCCCAGCATGAGGGTGCAAAACCTCTTCTCTGTTGTAATTGCCAGGGAGAGCCAACAGGCCTGGGGGAAAGGGGTGACTGAGGTGGTCTGCAGGTTATAAAGTGTGCACCAGGGGCAGAGAAGTTCAGAGGCCCCTTAGCACAGAGAGATTTGCTTAAAAAAAAAAAAATCAAAACTAGCTGGGTTTTAACAAGTTGTGACACTGAAGTTGACGGGCAAGAATGCAATTTGCCTCCTTGGAGAACAAAGGCTGTGCAAAATCTAGGTTCTGAGTTGCAACTAAGGATTCGTTCAGGCAAAGATATTTTGATTGTCCTCCCACTTTCCAGGGTGCTGAAGATAGAAATTGCAATACAAATACAGACTGTTGTCAGTCCTGCCCCAGTTTGATCCCTTTGGAAAGAGAAACCCTCGACTCTGTTTGGTTGAAGTGAAAGGTACTTTTTACTGAAAGATGCTGATTTCAGTAAAGTCAGGTGGAACCTGAGTCTCCCGCGCAAAACAGCAAAACAATTCCCTTCATTCCCCATCCCTCCCCACATGACCAGTCTAAGCTCAGCCAATGCAATGCCACTGAGATGTTTTGGCAACGCTGAGGTGTTTGGGCTGCTAAATTTCTGCACTCGGTGTAAACGGCCTTGAAGAGGACTGGCACAAGCTGGCTCCATGTTGATCTGCTCTTCTTCAGCTATCATTCCCCCTCCCGAATTCCCACAGTATACACACACATGGGTTTATTACCCATTGGTCTCCTGTTCCTACCCCCTTGTCCTTTGATGGCAGGATGCCAGTGAGGAGCCAAGCCCAAGATGGTGGACCTGACAGTTGTTCTCATTTAGCAACCACAATTGGGATTGGTAACTCAGCTGTTAAGTGAAACTGTACCAATAAAATTGAATATTTGTCATTCAGGGTTGAAATGATGAGTCCTTGGTACTCTCCAAGCTTGGTTGCTTTCTTGCAGATGTTACCTTGTTTGGTAACATCTGGTGCTAAGTGAACTACTAAGAATAGTTTTTTCCCCAAAGCCATAACCATTTTGAACTCACACATGCACTGATTCCAAGTCCTGCCAAATATACTGTAAATATACTCAGGGACAAACTGTGAATAATCTCGTGCAATATCACTTTTTTATCTTTTTTTTTTATTACTGTGTTAGCTGACATGTGCAATATGTGATTATATTTTAGATGTATATTTTCTTGACATGCATGTCTGCACTGAACGATGAGTTGCTCTAATCTCACTGTGTATGCGTATAATGCAAATTGTACATGTGGATAGTGACAATAAAAGGCATTCTAATTCTAATTCTAATTCTAAGTAACTTCACCAGTATTAAATGAAACTTTGATTCTGCTTGTGATCTCATTTCACTTTTTTAAATTTTCCAGATCTATGAAAGTTGTAAATCACAGAGTGTGCATAAAGTTCTTTTTTCATCACAGTCACAACTATGCCTGGTTGCTAAATGAGGCAGTTGCTAAATGAGGAGTATTTGTATAATGAACAGCAGAAAACCCAGGGTGGTTTTAAGTTTAGGATAAACCCACGGTCACAAAAGAGAGCGCAGTTGAACATTTCATAAAAATTTTATTTTCCTTTTTTTTTTAAATAATTCAATGCGCCGGCAGTATAATTAATCCCTCTATGAGAGACACAAATGTACCAGTTCAACCAATATTATTTTATACAGAGACAATTGTTTTTGAAAACAACAAACAACATTGAAAATGTTTGTACAGAAAGAATTTTTTTTAAAAAAAAATAGAAAAGAAAATGTAAACAGAAATGCATAATTGTGCAACACATTGGAAGTACAAAGTAAACAAGCAGGATATATTTTTCCCCTTTCCATAGAAATAAGACAATCATAAAAAAAAAGAATGAAGAAGAACTGAAAATTTCAGAACTATACAACATTTCAATAATTGCTGGACAGGTTAACAGTAACTTCATCTTAATCTGTACAAAAGAAAACATCTTAACTTATACTTAAAACTGTACAAGGAATAACATGCTTGTTCCAAAGACACATTGTGGAATTGCAGAGAGTATGCAATGAATGGTCCCCTACCCACAAAGGGGCTATTTTGAATGAATGCAAGCTAAATCACCAGGTGGTGTGGGAATGTGTGCTTAGATCTCCCAATAGTCAAGTATAATTTAATTTTAAGTGGTAGATGTAGGAGAACAGGCCGAGACTGGAGGTGGAATCAAGAGAGCAATCAGCCTGGGGTCGTTACATTCTCACAAATGCTCTAAATCCAGCCCCTCTTGAATTCAGTTCTTAAGGAGCACCAATTTAGTGCTGACTGTTAGTTGACTAGATTCTTGTGTAAAGGCATGAGCAATAAATCTGAGCTGGAACTTAATGTGTGGTCCTGATTCTTCACGCCTGACAATAGGATAATAAAAATCTGACTTTGGTTGACGTCCTTTTGCAGGAGCGCAAGACCTTCCCAGGAACCCAATTGTGACTATCCAAATTATCTGAAAATTGGAAGAGTTGCAATCCAGCACATCTGGATGGCCCTGAATCAGAAAGAGCTGACTTCTGCAGTGGGATACACATGTTTGAGATGGCTTAACTAACATATCTAAACAAGTAAATGCAGGATGCAAATTGAGCCTGGGATGATGTTATGATTTGTTTGGGGCGGAAGTTATGGAAAACAGGTGCACAATTCTTACACTGAGCCAGACAAATCCCTAGATCTCTGGAGAAGAAACAGAACAGATTTTTTAATTTCATTGGTTTGAATTTATTTTCCTACATCTTGAGACTTAAAAACCGGGTAAGGGCATTCCCTTGAGGTTTAACTCCACATCTTTCAACTTTGACAGCTTCATACATCTTAAAGTTGCCAAGGTTTGTAGAACCCTGGCCTAATGAGATAAGTTCTCATTCCAAAGTCAGTCCAAAGTGAACAGCATTTTCCAAGGATTGACCTAACTGGGGTTTGTTTGATGTCAGAGTTGGCTAAGTCAAACACATGGAGGAGAACAATCTTAGTTGATTACAACTTCTCATGAAACATCACGTTACTAGCTTGTTGGACATTATTTTTTATTTTTATTTTTGGAAAGATGGGATTTTTGCACTGGACTATCTTCAAACCAGCCACCCCTGGGCTCTGACACGGATTCTGAAGTCAAGTATGCTATGATAAGGAGATTCATTGAGAGGAGAAAAAGTTTGCTTGTGCGTGTTTGTTACAGCAGAAGTCAGAAGCATGCTCATGAGTGTGTGCTTGAAAGAAAAGCCATCATCAAATCAGTGACTAGATGTGTTCCTCAGACTATAAGCTATGCTTTGAAGGAACAAGCCATGATGGGTTGCTTCTACCAGCAGCATCCATGGAAGCAAGGTGTCAAAGCAGGCAAGATGGCAGTTTTCACCTTCTGTTGTGGTGCCAAAACCATGGTCTTGTTTGTTTTGACACTTGCCATGGATGTCACTGGCTGGTTCATATCTAACAGAGGTGGTATTCAGCAGGCTCTAACCAGTTCCGGAGAACTGGTAGCACAAATTTGGAGTAGTTCGGAGAACCGGCAAATAACGCCTCTGACTGGCACCACTCGCATCTATTCTCTGCCTCCCGAGTCCCAGCTGATTAACTGGGTCTTCTTTTGTTGCCCTGCACAGGAGAACAGAGCTGGAAAGCAGGTTAGTGGGGTGGGGAGGGAATGGGGATTTTGCAGTATCCTTCCCTTGTCACGCCCACCAAGCCACATCCACTAAGCCGCGCCCACAGAACCAGTAGTAAAAATGTTTGAATCCCACCACTGATATCTAACCATCAATCACCCACCTTGTTTATAATCTCAGTGAATTCATCTTTCCCTCAACACGTGAATGCAGCAGAACCCTCAATTTTAAATATAAGTAGATCATTAACATCCCCAAGTCCTTCTCCCAGATACAGGATGGTGAATTTTCAGGCCCACCTTTGTTCCGACCCTCTGCTTGAGTTAGCTGGTCCTAGTTTGATGGTAAATAATGATGAGTTTGCACACACATAGACATGTATGTCAATTATCCTGCAACACAAAGACTCGATCTACACACAGGAATCAGACAACATACAAGAAATGGGCCCTCCATCTTTAAACTCCCTTCTTTTCTTTCTCATTCCAAAATAAAGCAAAGCATCAACGTTGTGAGAACCTAGCTAGAAAACGGGAAAGAGCAAACTGCATCTAACAGTTGTTCAACGGACATAACTAACAGTTGTTGCCTGCAGGTAGTCCTTAACTTACTACCACAAAGAGGCCTTCAAAAATTCCACTCAACCACAGAGTTGGAAGCTGTTGAGGGATAGGTCATTAAACAGATATATTAAACCGCGTAAATGCAATATCTAAAGAGGGGCCATATTCCATACCCTTGGCTCTTAAATTTTTTTTTTTATCCTGTAACATTTCCTAAATCACAGCCTGTTTGGTCAGATACAGAGAAACATGGTCTACAGTCCTCAAAAACATTTGCAAGAACAAATGTTTTGGTCTTTAAGAAGCCCCAGTTTCTGTTGGTCAAGTCAACTCCTTCAGTCGAAGTAATTTCTGTTTCCTCAAGACACCTACAAGCTTTTCTTTCTTAAGGACTCCAATTAATTTCCTGCTTTTTTTTTCTATGTGTGTTACTTACAGGGCACACAAAACAGCTTTCGAATTCCAAGATCTCTTCATTAAACAAAGCAAATTAAAAAAACAAACAAACCCTTTTTGTTTAATCTGGATAAATGTCACATTGTACAACTCTGTGTGTACCCCCCCCCCAAAAAAAACAAACAGTGTTTAAAACCATCCATTATTCCCTCAGATATTGGAAGTCGCCATATTTTTCTCATTTCTTAGCCTGACTTAAGGCCTTTCCAACTCTGGCAGTTGTCCAACTTGGCCAAGTACTTTGATGTCATTCCTTAAACCACCAATTATTTCTTTCACGAAGGGCACCCTGTTTAATTGACATGGTCTACAGACCAATCTTGTGCACGCTAATGAAACTTAGGGTGGTCACCTTCCCTGCGACACAGCTAGCAAAGAGGAAAAACCTCTGTTGACTTCTTTTCTTCTTCTTCTTCTTCCCCTAGAGATTTTTTATTGGCAGACGTTCAGAGCTGGTGCTATATTACCGTGACTGATTTACACTCCCACCATTGACAGAAAATGCCATTCACTCAACAAAAGGGGAAAAAATATATGGGAGAGGGTGTGTGTGGAATCCACTTGCTTTAACGGGGCAATAATTCAAACTTGTAACCTTGGTCAGTCTTCCTGATGAGGCTTTCAAGAAGATGAATGGAAACTTTAAACAGAAGTCGGAATAGATTTCAAGGTGGACAACTTTTCCCCTTTTTTAATAGAGCCCGGATTGGGGGTGCTTTTAAAAGCTTTCTGTTTCTGGCATGGAAAGGAATCTCTCATTTTGATGGATCCCTTCCCTTTTTGCGGGATCGGAAGAAGAGGTGGGATCCTTTTCTACTCTTTTCCAATGAATCCCAGATGATTTTTTGGCTTGGGGTGCCATTAATTCTAACTGAGGTTTAGAGAAACAAGCAAATTGTAAAAGGTCTCATTACTTTCCTTAAGACATCTGGATAATAAAGATGGTTGCCTTATTCTATGTTGTCGGAATGCATCACACATGATGTGGAAGAAAGCTCCCATGAATAATATGGACGTGGGAAAGAAGAAGTGTGTGTGTGGGGGGGAAATGGTAAGAAATTTGAAAGACTGTGAGGTCTTTTTCAGAGATATGGAGCAATTCCTGGAATCAGATGGGAAATGAAGTCTATCTTCATGTTCAGTTTCCAATATGGAAGCTTAAGAAGATGCTAGTGAAGATGTTCAGATGAAGCTCGTAAGGGAATCATCAACATATGTTGAATTCTCGCCATAACTCAACCCGTGAATTTCAGAGAAACTCTTTCTAGGAAGGTCTATGGAGATTCTCAGTCATCCAGGTCATGGATGAAGAAGTTCTGAAGAAAGGTTTTTGGATGAGAAGTGAAACATCTTCAAGGAAATGAGAAGCAAAATGTCTTCAAAGAAAGAAAGAAAGTCCAGTTGCCTCTTGAAAAAGGACCTTGGGTCTCCGTGAGAATCTATTCTTCTATGCAAAATCTCTCTAATCTGGTTGATATAATCAAAATCTGACAATAGTCTTTGTAGACCAGCCAAATGTTGCCAGGGTTAATTTTGAACTACAGTAATTATAATGGGAATAAAATATTTTTAAGACTTAGATTTCTTTTTTTCCTAAAAATAAATAAGTAAAATGAATTATTGATTGCCATCAAGGGAACCTTGAAGACTGGATTTGGACTCACTTGTTAAAATTCTTGGCACATGGATGCAAAAACTTTCCCCTCCCCAAAAGATATCCCAGCAGTTTGAACCACTGATATTTCACTTTCTGAAATTATAGGATTATATAAGGGAATATAGTTATGAGTGATTCCCCTCTCAGTGATCCAGTATGAATGAAATATTATTCTGGAGTGATAATGATATAAAGTGGTATTTACATGGTTAGGTGTACTGATGTTTTTCGTGGATTAATTTCCCCAAATCCCATCCCCCCTTAACATTTACAATTAAACTGTTAACATTTGTAGGACTTTTTGTCAGAGGACTTGTAGGACTAAGTTTGTCCCTGAAGTTTATTCCTTCATACAAAGTCTATTTCAAGAAGAGTCTGGATTGCCATTTGTCAGAAATTGTGTAGGGTCTCTTGATTGGGGGTGGGTGGGTGGGTTGGACTAGATGACCTACAAGGTCCCTTCCAATTTGGTTAATCTGAATATGGTGGAGGACCTGTGCTGTCTGCAAAAAAAAAGAAAAAACCAAAACCAAAATGATAATGGAAATGACATTATCCAACATCCAGTTTCAAAACAAATTAAAAAAAGAGAAGTAATTAATGGAATATAGTCTACCTAAAACCAAGCTTGACTGAATTCCAAAATTTTTATTCACAGGTGAGGGATTAGCTCTGTTCTAAACCAAACTGGCACTGGTCCAAATGGATAAAAGCTTATACATTAAATGATAACTGTAAGACTTACCAAGGCTTAATTATTGTTTTTACAGGGTGAATATATATATATACATTCTGACACAGCAATAGGCTGCCCCAAATTTAAATCTGAAACCACTGTAAAAGTCTGACTCAAGACAAACACCATACAAAAGCCTGATGATGGCAGATGAGATTCTGCTGAAACGTTGCTACAACTTTAAAAGCACCACGTGGGAAAATACCCGAACAAAGCTGAATGCCAGACATATATATATATATATATATATTGAAGTTTAAGGTGGTCTGTAATGGAAACCAGCTCTGATCTTAAAGGCTTTCTTTTCCTTATCCTTTGTGTTTTGGTTTCTTTTCTTTTTCCTTTTTGTGTGTGTGTGATAAAAGAAATACACCCTGCAGCTGTTAAAGGGATTTTAATCTTGTCTTCCTTCTAATATCTTGGGTTTTAGTCCTAGCATTGGAACATAGGTAGAGACAGAACAACTGGTGAATTCTGCTTTGAAAAAGCTCGTGGTAGGGGTAACAACTGCTCAGTGCCTGACTGGATGAAGTACAGTGGGGAAAACACAACGATAATTTACTGTTTCTTTGACACACTTCGCCACTCTGCCCTGGGAAAACCCTTCATCTCACAGCCCTTCCATCTGTTGCTGTCAGCCAAAAGATCTCCTCCTGCCAAAAGTTAATGGGAGGAAGAGGAGAAACCCAATTCTTGAATTTGCTGGTGTCTTTTCCAATGGTGTTATTTTTGGGAAAGCCCTGCCTAATGAAGGGTTTGGAAAGATTTGAAAGCTCCCCAAACCTGCCTGGTGATAGGTTAGTGGTCCTATTAGAGCCGTTGCAGATAGAAGACGATGCTGAATGCCAAAGGCAGGGGTGGGATTCTACCAGTTTGGTTGTTGCACCAGTTGAATCCTACCCATTCCTGAAGGGTTTCATTAAAACCATTTGAAGCATAGCGCATCCTGCAACCCACAAAGAAGGGCAGGTTTGAAGGTTAAAAAAAAAAGCACATCTGGGAAACCTTGTAGTAAGAAATGAAAAAAAACCACAACCACCCAACCCCGCTCTAGGTTATCCTAGAAAGGGAGTCATTACAATGATTATACTAAACTTTCTCAGTAGGCTTGGACATGGGGCCCTCATAGTTGAGAACCCTCCAGCTCTGTTTCTCAACTTAGGTAACTTCAAGACCGCTGGACTTCAATTCCCAGAATTCTCCAGCCAGCACATGTTGGGATACAGTGAAACCTTGCTTTAACAAAACTATAGAGCAGACTCTGAAACAGTTCACAAGTCCATTGCTTCTCAAGAAGTCTAGAGGAGACAATTTCAACATATCTTTCAGCAGTGATTGATGTCCTTATGCAAACGAGGCAACGAGGGTCAATGTGTGTCATTGGCATAACATTACAGCTTCATTCACTTAAGGACATCTTCAGACAATTGGCCCCATTTCCATTATGTCATCCATTGCTGTGGTAATTACATCTAATGGACATCCTCCACCCACAAATGGTTCAATTAAATGAGATTACCTTGTACCATAGTTGAACCTATGGTAATTTGTGGAGATGCCCCACATATTTAGAATAACAACAACAACAACAAAAAACCCATCTTATCCTTAATTTTTTGAGAGGTGTGTGTGTGTGTGTGTGTGTGTGTGAGAGAGAGAGAGAGAGAGAGAGAGAGAGAGATCGGGATGAGTCCTACAGCATAATTTACTGGATATCTTTTTCATTTCAAAGTCTTCCATGTTGGTGAAATAGATTTTAAAAGGGCATGGCTGTAGCCTCTCAAAAAGGGAGACCCACCAAGCAGAATTACAAAATGTGACAGCTGACTGGCCTCTCTGTAGACATCTCCCAAGGGCTTTTGTGTATGTGCATGTCAGTGTGGAAACGCTTGACGTTATACTTGTTTAAGGACCACACTTCTGCAATGGTAACAATTATCTCTTGTCAAGTAACAAGTCAGGACTAAGCTGAGGACAGGGATGGTTTGTCTAAGGACAACATAGTGTTGGGAAGAGGGAGTTTCTCTCCAATGATTGGCAGGTGTGAGAACTTTTGGGAAAGAGCCCTCAAAATGTTATGAACCCTTTCTCCCCAAATATACTTCTGGATCAAAGTGCAATACTGCAGGGAATGACCATTCTGCGGATTACAGATGTCAATATTGGCAGGATTCGTAGAAATTCGTAGACCAAGGCAATAACCGACGCTGGTTCAACAGGAGGAACACGTACCCTGCTTGGAAGCTACATTTCCCATTTATGGCAATTCCACTTCGGACAGATAGAATAGTTCGTGTTTTGTATAAGACAGAAAGAGAGACGGCAACAAAATTAAACTCTATGAATACAGTTACAGGAGGAAGTGGCTGTCCATCGGGGAATCACCTGTGTGCCGAGGAAGGAAACGGGATGGAGTTGTGACAGGGGGCCATGGCCGTCACTACAACAAGTGTGCTTCGGTGCGAAGCCAATGGAGTCCTTGACGAATGTAATGGACCAGGTTGGTCATACTGCTGTGTTGTGTCAATGGACCCATCACCAAGTCCAAGTCTATGAAGAACTCTGAAAAATAGAGAAGTATTATTTTCTGTTCATCTACTGTGGGTTGGCATGGAATTTATTGGTTAGTTTTCTATGCTCCCAATTTTCTTCTCTCTCTTCCTCCCTCCCTCCCCCCTCCTATAAACCAATATCTATCCATCTTCCAACTGTCTTCTATTTATATATATCATCTGTCTACCATATCTACCTGTCTATCTATATCATATATCTCTCATCTATCTTTATCTATCTGTCTGTATGTTTACCTTACCTTATTCTATCTATCTATATCATCTTCTTCTTCTTCATCATCTTCTATCTATCTATCTATCTATCTATCTATCTATCTATCTATCTATCTATCTATCTCAGAACATGCATCTAATAGATTTGTAGGATTTCAGAATCTCCAGTTTTGGACAGGGATCAACAATAATGGATGAAACCTTGGCAAGAGTGCTAAATTTCCATGATCTTGTCTGAGTTCAGACATGGGCCCATATATATAATAGCAAATATTGACCCTTTAGTGAGCCTTTGTATTTTATAAGGGTGTTTGTGTGCGTAGCTTGGTCTTTCACTTGGCTCTGTTTAAGAATGGCCTTATGGGGACAGGGCACCTTCCTGACCTCTTGCACTTCCTTTCCCCAAATCCTCTTCACACTCTGAGCCCTGGCTGATATACTTCACAGGAGTGAGTCTAGGAGGAAGAAAAACACAAATGTGCTGGGACTTCCCATCCATTGATTTCCCCTTTTGGTGAAGCGTAATCCTCACCCCAAACAGTAACAAAGCAAATCAGTGAACCAGCATGCAAGGCCAGAGATACTGGGTCCAATCATTATCAACATAACATCAGTAGATCTCAAAGCAGAAGGAGAAAAAGGGAAGAGATACCTTTGTTTTCTTTTGTCAGTTTGTCAGCCATGTCCCAATGTTCATAGCTCCGCAAGACATTGTTGGTGATGTTAACATGGCTGGCAGCCATGTGGTGGATCCGTTGGGGGATGCTGACAGTCCCCACCGAAGAGGAGCCTGCCGTGCTTGTGGTACTTCCAAGGTTGCTGATGGGTGAGGGGCTCAGAGACATAGGGGATGGCGTTTCTGTGCTCCTGGGAAAAGGATAAAGACCATTGGTTGTGAATCTAGCCAACTTGATCAAACAAGTCTAAGTGCAGTGTCCTTGTCATCTTGATCAAAAAAATCTAGTCAACTTGATCAAACAAGTCTAAGTGCAGAGTCCTTATCATCTTGATCAAAAAATCTAGTCAACTTGATCAAACAAGTCTAAGTGCAGAGTCCTTGTCATCTTGATAAAAAAAATCTAGTCAACTTGATCAAACAAGTCTACGCATAGAGTCCTTGGTGCTTTCTGAGCTTGGATAAATGACTATGGGAATTCTCAATTATCCAACTCATGGTTGTCCCAAAGGTGCTTTTCCCAAAAGGCAACTGGACTTTCTTGGGTTTTTCTTGGAAAACATTCCACTTTTCATCCAAGAAGCTTCTTCAGAACTGAAAAAAAAGTTTCTTGGATGTGAAATGAAACAAAAGCAACTTTAGGACGTCTGTGCTTGGCTATTTTCTTGCAGACATTTCACAACCCAACTAGGGAACATCATCAGTGCTAGAAGGGAGTGAGGTTTGCTTTCTGCTTATATACAAGTGGCTTGCCCTGCCAGTGTTGGTGGAAGTGGTCTTGGTGAAGAAGACCACTTGGTGATTCCTTGGAACCACAGCCTAAGCAACGTTGGGTGGATTTCCCTATTTCTATCTTAGCACTGTAGCATGGAACTAAAAGTCAGAGAAAGAAAATACAACGATATCTCCATAAACATTTAACTATACCTAAACATACATTTGACCTGATTCCTCCCATCGCTAGACATGGATGATCCATTGCTCTCTAGCTTCCAACCAGTTTGCTCACTGTTTCCTTCTTAGGGGGGGGGAAGAGATCAGGGATCTCTAAGAGATAGTTGAAAGTATATTCCCCAGAATTCCCTTGGCATTCTTAGCATGGATACCCCAGGAAGAAGCTCAAACTATTAACTATTAAAATCCTGATCGGCCATCTTGATTCAGTAGGTCTCTTTCAATATACTTGTTGGAGATGCATTCTTCTCACTCAGCTTACTTGCAAGATGGTCTCAGCCCCTTTTAAACAAATAAATATACTCTAAATTGCTTTAAATTCCTATCTTTTAGCCCCAAATCTCACCAGGACACCCCAAAGTGATTTAGGGGCAATGTTCCAAAGAGAAATCTTCGATTAACTGCAGTCTTCAGACAGATTTGTTTACTCTATATGGTTGGTTGACTAATAAACACCAACGTGAAGTAGGACAAATGAAAACGATTCAGCGTTTTTTCTTTCCCTCCCTTAAAAGTCTTTCAAATTTCCCTTCATGCTGTGAAGATTATTTTCAGGCTGCTAAATTAAAAAAGAACCCAGCTTGGCAATATGTTCTCAGATCCCAAGATTCCCTACGGAAGCCAATCATGAGCCCAAAGGCTGTATCTAATTTGCATATTTTATTAAGATTATTCCATTGTGCTTGACAATTAATCTGCTGGATATTGTGACAAGTGCATTTTCTTCAACTGTTTCATTTTTTTCCCTCAGATTGAATAGTTAGCATCTGTCTCTTGCTTATATTACCATCCCAAAAATTTCCTACTTCGGAAAGCTGATGTGAAATTTGATAGGATGAATGCCAGATGATGTTGAGGGTGATGGAGAATGACAGCAGGACTCCGAGGGCCAAAATATTCATGCTAAGCATGTAGCTTGTAGTCTTTTATTTTCTCTAAAGTATCCATGATTTTTTCAGATTAGCTTCGCAGATGGAGTTGGTGTTCAATCTGTTCCATCTCCGTTCAAAATTGTCCTTCAAGAATTTACCTATTCAGCAAAGAAATAGTCCTACTCTGGGAGCTGTTAATAAATCTCGTTTCTTTCCATTGACCCTGATGGTGTTTGCTTCTAAGATGTATCACTTTTGTGGAGTATCACAAGGGTGCTTCACCCCTGGAACTGCTACAACAGGTTGATGTGATTTCCACCAACCGAGATGAAGATGAGACTGAAGTCACTTGCCTCTTGTGGGTGTTGGCCTATGACTGGAGATATCAGGATTCAAGGCTACCTTTAGCCAGGAAACAGAGGGGGGTTTCACCAAAAGACCGTCATGGTCCCTTTCAGCCCTATGACTCTATGATAGAATTGAAAAGCTACATTATTTTGCAGGAGAAAGGTTTGATATGACAGGTAGAATTTAAAATGATTTTGCTAGATGAACAACTGGAATTATAACTTTTCTGGGGAGGAACAGGAAAATAATAGAATAATCCTAGAACAAAGGATGCTAAAAATGTTGTGATATTCCTACCCCACTTAGGAAACAGCCTGAATTATTGACTAATAATCGATGGGAAGAAAAATTCAATTTGCTACAATAGCTTAACCCCTTTCCCTATAAACTGTTCTTAAATCCCCCTTCCTGGGTGGTAGAAGACATCACATACGGCATTAATCCTATACTTCTGCAGGCATTCTTAGCTCTTTTAAAGTCTTTGGCATCAAATCACTGGGATAGTGTTTTCTATAAAGTTGCTTTTTAAGTTACCTACTTGGCGCTCACTAATCCTCCCACGTACATTTCCTTTTTAACACCAACATTTAGGAAAACATCTGCCAGCTTAGAGTACTATGGGACAGCTGCTCCCAACAGAATTTTATGTTCAGTAACTGAATTATTTTTTTAAAATATGCATTTGAAGCGGATCAAAATTCCAAAAATCCATGTAATGGGGATGTGATTTCAGAGGTATTTGATTTATCCCCCTGGATAGAGGTATAGAATCAAGATCATGTAGGGACTTCCGGTTTGCGTGGCTTCGGGGCAGCAGGAATTCGCGACAGCTCGCGATTCCTGCTGGGCTAGCCGTCGAGGTACCCCCGATCCAGATGGGTCAGGGGGATATGGCTGCCCTGTAGGGACAGCTGAAGATAGAGGGGAGTCGGAAAGGGAGGTGGGGGCATTGCAGACCCCCCCTTTCTCCGGGAAAACCCCTTTTTCCCAAGGCGGTGGAGCGGCGGTCAGCAATGGCCGCCACGAAGAAGCCAGCAACCGGGTAAGAACTGTGCTGGAGGAAGTGTGAAGAGTGAAAGTTCTGTCTGAGCCGGGTCAAGTAACACCTTTTAAATTGCCTGGAATTGAGCTGTTTGTTGCTGGAGGATACATTGTATCCCTAAGAAGAGCGAAAAGCGGCGGAGAAGCTGTTAAAGGGAATTTTTTTTTTTTTTTTTTTACTCTCCCACCCCACGGAAAAAGCAGAAATATTTGGATATATTAGACATTGAAAGTGGATTGTTTTGAAAGCTAAGATAAGAGACAAAGGGATTTTTGGACATTGAAAAATGTGAGAAATTGGAAAATCTCTGCTGGAGGTATGGATTTTTGATTATTAAAATTCTCATTGCAAGTGGGAAGGGAGAAAAAAAAAATTGGAGCAGAAGCTGAAAAAGGAGGAGATTGATTAGAACGTCTTTGTGGATCCCAAAAGAAGATATATGGTAATTGGACCTCTTTGATTAAAAATTAATTTAGAAAGAGAAAGAGAAGAAGGAAGAAAAGTATCAACTTTTGGAACTTTTTTTCTTTTTTTAATTGCTTTTGATTGTCTCTGATTAAAAATTCTTGTGGTTGTTTTGGAAAAAGTTTCCTTTTTCATAATGGCATCGTCTGTGGATGAACTAGAGATTGAATATCAAAAATATAAAAAAGAAGATACTTTGGGCGCTTTGTTTCAATTCTTAGAAATGGCGTTATGTTCCTTTGAAAAGTTGATTACGCAGCAGAAGGACTGGGACAAGGAAGAAGAGGAAGAAGAAGCCATCTTTGATGAACAATGGGTCCCTTCTGGAAAGGAGGACAAAAAGGATAAGAAAAAGGGGATTTTAAGAATTATAAAAACAACCAAAAGAGAGAAAAATGAGCGAAAAGATGGAGGCAAGGTTAGAAAGCAAAGGAAAAGGAGCAAGAAAAGCGAAGAGAAAAAACAAAGGGGTAGAAAGGGCAAGGAGAAGAATAAGCAAGAGAGAAAGGGGGGGAGGAGAAGCCTTAATGTGGGGAAGCAAGACCTAAGGAAAAAAAGTTTATTTAGAGATAATGGGTGAATTTAATTTAGATTAAAAGAGGGATTCTGGAGGGTATATAAGAGTGTGTTTTTATATGTATATTTAGAATATAAAATTTATTATGTAATTTTAGAATTTTTTTTTTTTAAACAGAATCCCAAGAAAGATTGCTATATGTAGTATTTCTAAGTTAGGGTAATGAGTTATAGATGTTACTCCAATTGGTGTACAGGAGAAGTATAGTAAAAGAAAAAAAAGATGAATGGATAATTGGAAATAGAACAGACAAAGAATGTTATTGAAAATGGTAATAAGATATGGAAGGATATATATGCTTTTTTTTTTTGGATTTTGTGTATTGATAAAAGGCAATAAAATTTTAATTAATAAATAATTTGGATGGAAAAGAGAAGTAGGGACAAGATATGAAGTTAATATTATATGAAATATTGATATTATAATCTGGAAATGTTATGCTTTATTGGTCTATTATTATTATTTTTTCTTAGAAAAGAATTTATAAGCTGCTATGCCTTGATTTTTTGTGCATTGTTTTTATAAAACTGATAAAAATGGTTTTTATATATATATATATAAAAGAAAATGATAATAAGATTTGGAAGGAGATATGGGTTGAATATGATGTTTGAATTTGTGTCTGTGTAAAGAGTTTTAACCCGGGAACAGACAACCTTCAGAAAAGATCTTTTAGTTTTGTTTATGTTTTGTGTTTGTATGTTTGTGTACTGTGCTTATGATAAAACTAACAAAATTTGTTTTTTATAAAAAAAAAAAAAGGAAAGAATCAATAAAACCTTGGAGGAATGCTAGACGAGAATAATTTATACAAGCCAGAAAGAAAAGAATATGATGACTATAAAATGGATAAATATGGAAGAGAAATGAAATTGAATAGGAGTAAAGAGAAAAAATGAGAAACTTGCTGAAAGATGTTTGTGTGTCCATATGGAGATGGGATAAATTGGAATTATGCTGTATAAAAATAATGTTTTGTTTGACTTGTAAGGATTTACAATGTTAAGAGGTTTTATGTGTTTATGTATTTAATGGTTAATGATGTGTTGTTTTATCTTTAAAATTAATAAAAACTTGTTTCAAAAAAAAAAAGAATCAAGATCATGTGAAGTGTTAATACCATTCTATCATGCCTTGGTAAGGCTACACTTGGAATCCTGCATCCAGCTTTGGTTGCTGCGATGCAAACAAGATGTTGAGACTCTGGAAAGAGTGCAGAGAAGAGCAACAAAGAGGATTAAGGGACTAGAGGCTAAAACATATGAAGAACGGTTGCAGGAACTGGGTATGTCTAGTTTGATGAAAAGAACTAGGAATGACCATAGTTTCCCTCCTCCTCCACACACAATACTTATGAGTATTGGTGTTCTGAGTTAAAGATCTATTAGTCTTGCTCTCACAGAATTAGAAAAGGGATCAATGATTAAATAGGAATCAGATAAGGGCCTCTGTCTTCGATTTTGCATTGTGCAAAGAAGGCAGCAACCAAACCCGTTAACGGTGGGCACTGTAGAGTCCTCACAATAACTTGAATCTCCAGAGCAGCAGGTTCAGACCTCTCTAAAAAGTCTGTGGCTCAGAAGAAATGTGAAAATGGGAATGGCTGACCCTCCATCTACAGGGTGTCCTTGACTTATAGCAGTTTGTTTAGTGACTTGGATGACTGGGAATCTCTACAGACTTTTAGCTATACAGTTTGGGATGGACACCCTTGGAATGGTGTGGGAGTAGGAATGGATTTCCAGAGGAAAAATTACAGACTACAGGAACTGGGAGTGCTACTGAGGAAACAGAGAAACCTCCAAGTGGCCTCAGTAACTCTCTAAAAGGATGCAAATGACCAGCTGTCTGCAAGGAGTATCAGTCCTTCCATTCGTCACCATCCTGTCAGAGCTGAAGAAGCTTCTTGGATGAGAAGCGAAAAGTCTTCAAAAGAAAAAAAACAAGAAGGTCCAGTTGCCTCCTGAAAAAAGCACCTTTGGGGCAACTGTGACCTGGAGGATGGAGAATCTCTATAGATGCAATATTGCTCTGCACCAGATCCATGTTATCTCAAGGGTTCTGATGGAGCAGCTTCCTCCTGCTTCCCCCAAGAGGCATCCTTGGCCCAGGGTTCAAGGGAAAGCCATCAAGGATGAAAACAAATTGTCCTTCATACCCTACGGTGCCTCCCTTCTCTGCCTACATCAGCAGCTGCCCTGCATGATGGATGACTCTGTTGTGACAACGCCTCCTGTTCTTTATGGTCTCAGACGCTCGTGGTGGCACGTTATTCGTGGTAGATAGGCTGCGTTCAGCTTGGGCGATCACAACGTGTGTGCGGCCCGTCTGATGATAAGTGCAGGTGGCACACACCAGGTTTCCAAGATCCAACTTTGTATGTGACTGAGACAATAGAGCTTTAGGCTTGAAACCAGATGAAATTAGAGCAAATAAACAGAGTGAAGATGTTCTTCAAGTTCCATAATGCTTCCGGTTTATTAACAGCGGTTGTTATATACCCATTAAATAATCCTTGGCTTTTATTATTGAACAAATCACTGTTGGTGGGAAGAGACAGACATTAACTTCGACCTTAAGCTTTTCTTTGCTCTCCTGGGAATGGTGTGGTCCTTCCTAACCAAGTCCTTTATAGTCTTCAATTGGGTTGAAGAAGAATATGGGATCTATCACTCCATATGAAGATTTTTTTTCTCATTCTGCTTGTTAAACTTCAAGCTCCATTACACCAGTGGTGGGATTCCATTTTTTTTTTAATACTGGTCCTGTGGGCGTGGCTTGGTGGACATGGCATGGCAGGGGAAGGATACCGCAAAATCCCCCTTTCCTCCCCAGCCCCCTAACCTGCTTTTCAGCTCTGCTCTCCTGTGCAGGGCAACCAAAGAAGACCCAGCCCATCAACTGGGATTTAGGAGGTGGAGAAGAGATGGGAGCAGGGCCAGTCAGAGATAGTATTTGCCAGTTCTCAGAACTACTCAAAATTACCACTACTGGTTCTTCAGAACTGGTCAGAACCTGCTCAATGCCACCTCTGCATTACACCTAGCCTAAGAACTGATCTTCATCCACCAAGGAATGCTCCTTCTTCCCGGTATCCTATTTTACAATTTCCCCTCCAGGAATGAGGGATACTTACTTGCCACCCCAAGGAGAAGGGGCCTGTGAAACTTTGGATGAATTCTGTTAAGAAAAGAAAGAAAGAGAGAGAGAGAGAGAGAGTCAATGAAGTGGAAGAAAACATAATGAGCAAACCAAATAACTATTTGCATTTTTAAAAAAAAAAATCCAATGAATGGTGTTACAGGAGCCCATAAATACAACGTGTTACCTTCCAAAACCCTTTTGCATGAGTATGAATGTTTCACAATGTTAGGTGTCTATGGCAATGTATTTACATGCACAACACAAAGCCATGCTCTCTCCCCGCCCCCACCCCTTTTTTTTTTGCAAAAGTGGCCACATGAAAAATCACTGGTAGGGTGACACTTTCTGTCCTGAGGGCCGATTAAATTGAGTACATCCTACATCTGTTTTATAAAAATTCTGGAGACAAGCGTTGTGGTAGAGACCTTAAAGTAGGGTTTTTATGGGGGTGGGGGGAAGTAATTTAAAAAAAAAAATCTTGTATCCAAAGTCACCGTTTATTTGACTTTGGGGGATCTCTGGAGGAATGTCCATCTCACTCTCTCCTACCTCTGTTCCCTCCCAAACCCTTAATGACAAGGTTTCACTCTTTATAACCTTTGGTGGCTGAACACAATAACAAATTGTTGTGTCCCAGCTGCAAAAATATGGTCTCTCTCTTTCTCTCCCTCTCTCCTCTCTTTCTTTCTCTCTACCCTCTCTCTTCCTCTGTCTGTCTGTCTGTCTGTCTCTCTTTCTGTCTCTGTCTCTGTCTTTCCCTCTCCCCCCTCTTTCTCTTTCTGTCTTTCTTTCTTTCTCCCTCTCCCTCTCTCTCTCTGTCTGCCTCGTCCCCCTCTTTCTTTCTATCCCCCCTCTATTTCTTTCTTTCTTTCTTTCTTTCTTTCTTTCTTTCTTTCTTTCTTTCTTTCTTTCTTTCTTTCTTTCTTTCTTTCTTTCTTTCTTTCTTTCTTTCTTTCTCCCTCTGTCTCTTTCTCTCTGTCTCTTTCTTTCTCCCTCCCCCTGTCTCTTTCCTTCTTTCTCTCCCTCTTCTCTCTCTCTCTCTCTCTCTCTTTCTTTCTTTTTATTTCTTTTTCCCTCTCTCTCTGTCCCTTTCTTTCTGTCTCTTTCTTTCTCCCTCTCCCTCTTTCTCTTTCTTTCTTTCTCTCCCTCTTCTCTTTTTTTCTCTCTCTCCTTCTCTCTCTTTCTTTCTCTCTCTCTCTCTCTTTCTCCCCCCCTCTCTCTTTGTCTCTTTGTCTCTTTCTCCCTCTCCCTCTTTCTCTTTCTTTCTTTCTCTCCCTCTTCTCTTTCTTTCTTTCTTTCTTTCTTTCTTTCTTTCTTTCTTTCTTTCTTTCTTTCTTTCTTTTTCTTTCTTTCTCCCTCTGTCTCTGTCTCTGTGTCTTTCTCTCTCTCTCTCTCTCTCTATTTCTTTCTCCCTTTCCCTCTGTTTCTCTCTCTCTTTTTCTCTCTCTGCCTCTGTCCCTCTGTCTCTGTTTTTCTTTGTCCCTCTGTCTGTCTGTCTCTCTCTCTCCCCACGCTCTTTCTGCATAAAAGCAATTAAATGACATTTACCTTAAAATATTCCATCAAGGATCTGGAGTACTTCATTGCATGATCCTTCTTCAGTTTAAACATTCTCAGATAGAGGAGGGATAAGCAGCGGTAGCTATAGGAATTTGGAAATACACATAAACACAAACTTGACATTCCCCCCCCCCCAAAAGCTGTGATCTGTGGGCACCAACCACAGTAGAAAATCACATTGGGTTAGCACATCATTTTTAAAATGATTTTTATTACAAGTTTTTACAAAGAGACAAGAGAAAAGATAGGGAAAGAAAGAAAAGGAAAGAAAGGAAAGGAAGGAAGGAAGGAAGGAAGGAAGGAAAGAAAGAAAGAAAGAAAGAAAGAAAGAAAGAAAGAAAGAAAGAAAGAAAGAAAGAAAGAAAGAAAGGAAAGAAGGAAGAAAGGAAGGAAAACTTTAATCAACTTTAATAACAATTGAGAAAGAAGGACAATGTCTCACCAGAGGACTGCAAGTTTCTTGTCTCCTTCTGTGGCGGAAGACCCCGTGAAATTCTTAAGCCTCATGGCATACCTTCAAAGAGAGATGGAAGAGAAAAGGTTGAATGGGTGGTATCAAGGAACAACAGTGGTGCCCACAGAAACAACTGAATGACCTCAGAGTTGTACATGAGCAGCTGCCACCCTCGATAAACACAATACGAGAAATATCTTCACTCAGAATAGAGCTGAAAGGGTCCTTGGAGGTCATCTAGTCCAACCCCCTGCTCAAGCAGGAGCTCCTATACCATTTCAGACAAGGAACTTTCCAGGCTCTTAGAAACATCCAGTGTTGAAGCACTCACAACTTCTCTGAAAGCAATTTGTTCCATTGTTTAATTGTCCTCACTGGAAGTTTCTCCTTAATTCCAGGTTGCTTCTCTCCTTGATTAGTTTCCATCTATTGCTTCTTGTCCTGATCTATCTATCTATCTATCTATCTATCTATCTATCTATCTATCTATCTATCTATCTATCTATCTATCTATCTATCTATCTATCTGTGTATCTACGTATCCATCCATCCATCCATCCATCCATCCATCCATCCATCCATCCATCCATCCATCTATCTATCTATCTATCTATCTATCTATCTATCTATCTATCTATCTATCCATCCATCCATCCATCTATCATCTATCTATCATCTATCTGTGTATCTATCTATCCATCCATCCATCTACCCATCTTTGTCTGTCTGTCTATCCATCTATCTATCATCTTTATCGTCACCCTCACTTCTCTGGAGCTTTTCACTCCCATGTTCCCTGCACACTCAGCCTTCTGAAAATCAGATCATCCCATAAAAATCATTGTTCTGAGCCTTAATACAATTTCACAGTGCTTATGTTAAGAATAAGTAATAGAATTCACTCTCGCGTAAGAACGTTTTAAGGTATTCCGGCAACTTCATTCACCAGGAAATAATGGAGTATGGGTGAACGGCAGTGGGTTGACCACACTAGCGTATTGTCACACCCATCACAACTGGTGATATGCTGATTATGGAAGCATCTTTTGATTCTTATCTGCCAAAATTCATTCTAGGACAATTGTTTTAGGACTAATTGATAAACCCTAAAAAGGCAGGATTTATAACAGAGATCCCAACGGTCTCTCTTTAATATTTGGAACCATAAAAACTAATCCTTTCTGAGGTAAATGTGACAGCCAAGCACTGAAAAGATGATGTTTTTACTTTCATCCACTGCATTTCGATTTTAATTATATGAATATCGCAAATTATACAGCATCCTTATTTAACAGGGCTAATTTTTCAGAACAGGCTCCATCAATTATAATTTTTCCGTGACGTTCATAAAATGGCGGAAAGGACTAATTATGATGCCTTTTGAGTTGATGATGCCTTGGACTAACCAGTAACCAGGTCAGAACAATCCTTAAAAAAATAATAATCACGAAGCAGCTAATTATACATAGAATCACAGAAAAAGCACTAACCTGATGAGTTCCACTGTCTCGGAGTACATGGTGTATGGAGATTTCGCCTCTAACGGATCACGCTCCATAGCATTCCCGCATTCGATGAAGGAGATCGCCGCGTCGGCATAATTCACAGCTTTGCCAAATTTCTCCAACTGGAAAATAAAAGGAATTTGAGACGATGCTTTAGTTGCTCTTCAAGATTGGTGAAGGGTTTCATTTCCGCTAGAAATCTGAGCCCTTGGGTACACTCCTGTTTTGTAGCTCTTGGGTGCCCCTCCTTAAGGATCTGGATGCGGATAGGCCTCGACTTACAGCTGCCCCAAATTTTTGTTGCCAAATGAGATGTTCGTTCAATGACTTTTGCCCCACTTTCTTGCCCTGGTTCTTAAGTGAATCATGGCAGCAGATAACCTAGGCCAGTGATGGCAAACATTTTTTTGTTGTGGTGTGCCGAAAAGTGCATGCACATGCCAGGACCCACAATGCAATGTGCCCTCCCCTGCACTGTACATGCACACACCTCCCAGCTGATTTTCAGTCAGTTTGAGGCCATTTTTGCCCTCTTGGAGGCTCAAGCGAAGCCTCTGCAGCCTTGGGAGGCTGAAAGATGGGCCCGTTTTGGCACTTCCATTTTTTGGGCCTCCCGAGGCTGCAAAAGCTTCCCTCAACCCTCTGGGAGGCCAAAAATCAACTGGGAGGCACATGCATGCGCAGTGAGGTAAGTGTGCCTGGGGCTTGTGTGCCCGCAAAAATGGCTCTCTGTGCCACCTGTGGAATGCATGCCATAGGTTCGCCATCATGGACCTAGTCCTTCTCTTCACTAGACTAGCCATATCCTGTTCCAGCAACCGTTCTTTATATGTTTTAACCTCCTCCCCACTAATTCTCTTGGTTGCTCTTCTCTGCTCTTTTTCTAAAGTCTCAATAACTTTTTCACATCCTGGCAACCAAAACTGGATGCCAGCTGATCGAGAGAATTATCTTCATTACTGCCCTCACGGTGGGCATTCCTGTTAATGAAGGGCGCTTTATTGCATACTAATAATTAGCATAATTTAATGCATTGTTAATAAAGCTCACACATGTGTTGCAATCCTCTCCGGCATATGAATTCTCTGCTGAATCAGCAACCCAACCAGGTAGAGTGAAAAGGACGCGGAGAGACTTACCAGAGCATCTGCCTTATGCTTGAGTTTTTTGGCTTCTTGCATGTAATAATCAGCATTGTGAAGCCTAGAAAAACACAACAACAACAACAACAACAACAACAATAACAACAACAGTGGTGAGAAGAAGCAGCTATGGGATTTCAACTCTTGCATTGGCCTGATCTAGACTTCATGCTTACAGGGCTTGCCTTAATCCTGCCCATCTTCTAATAATAAAATAAAAAATAAAATACTATGTAAATCTACATAGTACTCTGCTTTCTTCACTCTTGTGACTTAGCTAAGAAGGAATAAGTTCTGGAAAATATTCATGCGGGAGACCACTTGGCAATCTAAGAGCTGTAGACCACACTGGGAAGTCAAAAGGACATCTTGGAAGAAGCTGACTCCAAAAGACATATGCTAAATGTATCGAGATTTCCAACTTCTAATACATGCACAGTAAGTTTTCTTCCCCTACAAACATGTGTTTCTTTATTTGTCCAATCTCTAGCCATTGCAAAATGTTCCTCCAGCTTCTCTCTTTGTAACATCAAATTAGACAATTATAGGATCACTTAGAAGGCTAAACTTTAAATGACCAGGTGGATTTTTGATCTGTCTGGAGTTCATTCAAAACTGGGCCAGGACTGGCGAAACCCAGCTCCTGGTCCTGTTTAGTGACAAATTCCATCTGGGTGACTTTGGGTTGGTCTCTCTCAGTTCTAGGAAGAAAGTAAGAGCAAACAATTTCTGAAAATGTTGCCCAAAGAATCGCAGGGATCTGTCTGCATGGTTGCAGGAGTCACAACTGATTCAGGGCCCCAAATTCAACGTAACTCAACCCCAATCACTGTTCAGACAGTGTATAACAAAAATTCTGAGGCTAAAGTAGCTCACAGCAATGCAAAATTTGTAAAGGGTTTAAAATTGACATTAAATTATAATCTAAAAGAGAATTTGTAGAAGATGATGTATCATTGGTATTTAACACCAGATACATTATTGAACTTGTATAAAGGCACGTCAAATGAATGTCAGAAGTGTAAAAATAAAGAAGGGACTTTTTTATTATCTATGGGGGAACATGTGATAAAGCAAAAAAAAAAAAAAAAAATGGAATGTGATTCATGTTTTAATACAGAAAATTGTGAAAACGGAGATAAAAATGAAAGCCGGACTTTTTCTTTTGGGTCTAACGGAAAGAGAATTGGAGAAAAAAATTGGAATGTTGTACTTCGTGCTTGATGTGGAAAAGAATGAAACTCTGACTTTGGGTTTTACAGATTAAACTGATAGATCTTTGTAGAAATTACTTGTCCATAATATTATGGAAAAGCAAAAAGTTGTGATTTGATGTTAATGCCTTATTTTACTGTAACACAGAGAGTTGGAATGTCAGTGTTTCTTTTTCTCCTCCCCACCCATTTTTCCTTACTTCTCTTCTTCCTTCCTCCTCACTGATCTTCTATTTACTTTTGTATTTTATAATACTGGTGAAAATATTTACAGACCCCTCACATCCCAGACATAAACTGTTTCAACTCCTACCCTCAAACAAAGCTATAGAGCACTGCACACCAGAACAACTAGACACAAGGGGAGGTTTTTCCCCAGTGCCATCCCTTTGCTAAACAAATAATTCCCTCAACATTGTCCAACTATTTACAAAGTCTGCACTATTATTACCATTAACCTTCTCATCACTCCTTATCACCCATCCCCTCCCACTTGTGACTGTATGATTGTAACTTTGTCGCTTGTATCCTTACAATCTATATTGACTGTTTCCTAGTAGGATTCTATTTCTTATTGTATCCTGTGACTATTATTAAGTGTTGTACCTTATGATTCTTGACTCTTGACAAATGTTTCTTTTCTTTTATGTACACTGAGAGCATCTGCTTCAAGACAAATTCCTTGTGTGTCCAATCACACTTGGCCAATAAAGATTATTCTATTCTATTCTATTCTCCAATATCTATTCTGTTCTGTTCTGTTCTGTTCTATTCTTTTCTATTCTATTCTCCAATATCTATTCTTTTCTTTTCTATTCTCCAATATCTATTCTATTCTATTCTATTCTATTCTATTCTATTCTATTCTATTCTATTCTATTCTATTAAAAACATGTTTTTTTAAGAAAGAAAGGAATGCAAAATTTGCCCCAAGCTGACTAAAAAGTACAAATGCAGCCATAACGAATAAGCAACTAACATATCATCAAATGTTATCTTGGGTCTTCTCAATTCAGGATTCCCGTTGGTGAAGTTGGGATTTGTCAACCAGAGATTGTTGTCGAGGTGGCTGGATTCCAGCAAAGGATTAGAAGGCCTGTTGAGAATGTCTTCTTCCTACAGAAAGTAATTTTTAATTAGCCTTCACGCTAAGCATACCTTTACACGTCCCCGTCATGCGAGGCGTGCGTGCCTTGAAATTAAAATCCAGTTCTTTGTTTTCTTGGGCTGCGTGTCGCTAAGTCAGGCTCAGCAAATTAATTAAGTGCAATCAGCTCCATACTGCTCCCATGCTCAGCATCATTAACACCCACTTCTTCCAAGGTGCAATGTCAGCATGGGTGCCTTGTAGCATCGCCGGCTTATTAAAATTAAAATGTTGGGAGGCAAACAGCAAGGCGAAAATTTCACAAGTATCCAACAATTAGGCCAGGTGCCAGATGAGAGCAGTAGGCTTGCCACCAGAAAAAAAAACCCCTTGAATCCCCCTGCCCTTTTGCAACCATACAAGTTAAATCACAGTTTAAAGGTCAGTGCTACGCAGCTTCTCTTGAATTTTGCATGACCAAGGTGAAGCACGGTCAAACGTTAGCTGGGATGGAGAATTTCAAGGAGGACGATGGGTGGCTAAGGGGGTAAGGATCTTAGTCGATTCTTCCTCCTTTATCATGGTATTGGTTGTGACTAAATAAGGGGCTCCAATCTGGCATTGATTAACCTACTCATTTTGGACAGCGGGAAAAATTTTCCACACCACCAACTATTGTAGACTGAGTCTACACCACCGCCCTTGAGTGCCATTGATCCTTTTCTAACTCCTAGCAGGTGCCCACTGTTAGTTGAGAAGATTCCTATGCACAGCAATAACTCAGTTCGAAAGATCCTTGGTGGTCTCCAAACTTGATGGTTTTCCTGACCCAAACTAGGTAACATTATCAGTGTTAATCAATAGTAGAGTAGCACTGATGATGACGGAGCATGAAACATCTACAAGAAAACCACCAAGCTCAGAGAGCACCAAGGACCTCTCATTTCAACCCCAAGCTACAAAGATTCTCCTCTTATTGATAAGTCAGTGGAATTGGACCTTCACGTGTGGACCTGATCTTTCATGCCTGACACTTACACTGATTCCCTTGGAGACGGCAGAAGATTTGTTCTCATTCTTCCTGTGTTTGGAGCAGGTGTTGGTCTGCAAGGAGCTTGGTAGGGAGTTCTCTTGGTTGAAGGAGCTGCTGTCCATGATGTTATGCCGCGGGGCTGTCTCGTCCCTCAGAGGAGACAAGGGAGGTGGGAAGAGCCTTTCCTCTCTCTTTTTGGTCATTTTTTTCATGGAGTTGCTTCTGTCAAGGGAGAACCGAAGCCAACAGTTTTAGCAAACATATAAAGGCATCCCTTGACTTACCGCGATTCATTTAATAGTCGTTGGAAGTTACAACAGCCCTGGAAAGAGTGACGTATGACCGTTTTCCACCATCCCTACAGTCACGGGTTCAAAATTCAGAACCTGATATGGTTAGATTCACTTAAGAATTGTGGCAAGAAAGGTGATATTCACTTAATGATTCTCTCACTTAGCAATGAAAAAATTGTGGTCGTTAGTCAAGGACTACCTCCTGTACCTCCTTCCCCAGAACACAAAAAATTAATAATCCTAACATTTAAACCCTGGCTGTGAAGAAGAAGAAGGAAGAAAAAAAAGGAAATAGAAGCCAAGTCAGATAGAGCCAGCTGACTCGTTAACATGTTAATCCGACCATGGGTTTCTTTTTAATTATTATTATTATTATTTTCGTTACTCTCCTAGTCCAGTCAATGAAGATTACTTGGATTTTAATCCTTCTTTAGTCAACACATATTGCATTCTCCTGCCATTTACTTTCATGATTATCGACTCAAATTTTCAATAGCAAATTAAGTCAACAAGAATGGATGTCTCCCTCTTAGTCAATTTAAGTCAGTGTCAAGTTTTTATAGATTTACAATACCTCAAAGGAACAAATCAGAGACAAACAAGCAAAAGGAAAGCAACTTGGTTTTTCGACTGGGGGGGAAATTCAATCACCTCACCTAACTGTATTCAACAACACATCCACTTCTAATGAAAGTAGCCACCTATTTCAGTTATTATTTAATTGTACAAAACAACAATTGGACTCACAACTGGAATGTTCTCATTATTCCTGATAATCCAATGCTTTGAACAGAATTTTTCACCTCAGCAAATTTTATGGACTTCAACTTCCAGAATTCCCCAAACAGCATGCATTCTGGGAGTTGAAGTTCATAACAAATGGACTTCAGTTTATAAAAATACTGAGATTCCTCAACTTCAGCAACTTTCAGATGTGTGGACTTCAACTCCCAGAATTCCCCACCTGGCATGAATTCTGGGAGCTGAATTCCATAAAAATGGATGTTGTCATCAACCTTAGCAACTTTTAGACATATGGACTTCAACTCCCAGAATTCTGCAGCTGACATAAATTCTTGGAGTTGAAGTCCATAAAAACGGAGTCCCTCATCCTTAGCCACATTCAGATGTGTGGACTTCAAGTCCCAGAATTCCTCAGCCAGCATGGATTCTGGGATTTGAAGTCCATCAATGAAAGTTGCTGGAGTTGAGGAACCCGGCCTTAGAATATGCACTCAAGATCATGAGATTTAGCAAAGGGAAGGTTGTATGAATGGTGGAATAAGCACAACCGGCTACCAATGCTAAACTTGGATCAAAAGCAGGACAAAGTCTTGAGACTAGATTCTAGGCTGCAATGGCCAAAGTAATCGTCATGGGGAACCATGACCATTAGTGCTAAGTTATTGAGATGGCTTCCTACTCATCCTTCTGTAAGTGTTGAGACCCTTCGAACATGAATATAGCTGATGATGTTCAAAAAGTAGCAAATGATTGGGCTAAATACGAACTTGGAGGATATTCAGAACAGATCACACCATGATCTTAGTCTCAGTTAAACATAATTAATAAGAAAATCAGGGGGAAGAATTGCTTGGCAACTGGAAACATCTGCGACCAGGGGAAATATAGACCTAGCATAAGGGAAATAACTATTGATGAACACAATTATTTTATAACAGAGGATACCGATAGTTGCAGGGCTCAAAGGAATCAAATTAATGACCTAGAAAACAAGCTGAAATTAAGAAACATCAGGTTGGGGGCTAACTCTCTAGGGTTTGGTAAAAGCAGAAAATATAAGATTTAAAAAAGAGATGATGCAAGCAGGTGGAGAAAGATAAACACACATTGCTTGAAAGATTACACTTGCATCATCCTTAAATGGATTCCATGCTTAAGGTATTGGTGCCATTTTCAGACTTGGTGTGTGTGTGTGTGTTCAAGAAGGCAAATTAGGATAAATTCATTTGCATTAAGTGGAGTTAGCAATTACACAGGTACAAGAGGGATTAGGAATGGGCTGGTTTTATTTCACAATGCTTTAAAAGCCATGGGTTTTATGTTTATTGCGGGATTACTCACTCAACATAAATTTCACCATGCAACAATATGATGGGAGAAGCAGCTTCATTTTGTTGAAAAAAAAATCCTTCAAATTAAAGTGTAAAGACCAGACAGAGATAAACCAGAGGAGAAGGGTGAAGCCAGTCCTTCCTGTACGTTGACTGCAGTAACCAGGAGTCATAATTATTTCTTAGATGAACACAAGACAGAAAATAAAGGGATACAATAAAACTAGGAATGAGGTCTATCAACGGCATGGCATTTTGGAGGCTAAAAACCCTGGGGTAATTCTGTTAGACCTACAGAGAAAAAGTAGGGAAAAAGCACATACTCTTTTATGCCGGGTATTCTATGGTTGGGTATCGGTGAAATGCACGGTGGAAGCAAACAGGAAGCCGGAGACTCTTCTAAACGTTGTTTCTTGTTGTCGCCAAATATGTCCATATTTTCAGACTGCTTCGATCAGAAGGAGAGAAACCAGAAACGTTACGCTTCTTATCGCATCATCTTTTCAACAATGGATGAAATCACATCATTCTTCCCACCCAAACCGTCTTTTATCCCAGTGAAATCACCTGACTGGTGGGTCTGGCTACCTCACATGATCCCACCAACTGTTGGGAAGAATCCCTTGAGGAACAGACCCTCCCTCTTTCTGCAAGGGGTGTCCATGAGACGTTGCTAGATCCTTTTTCATGGCTTACTAGGTAGATAAAATGGGACAGTTGAGAAGGTTTTGGGAGTTCCACAACATGGCTGATTGGGCGATATGTGGTGAACCCGAGGCAAGTTTGGAACTAGCTGGGACTAAACACAACCTCGCTGGAATGAGTTGACTAGTCGCAATGAGTTGACTAGTGTGGCTGGTCGCAATAGAAGTGTCGTCAAGAACCATCCTTTTTGTGGAGAGGCAGTAGGAATAGAACCAAGTGTGGAGATGTTCTCTCTCATTCTCTCTCTCTCTCCCTTTCTCTCTCTCTCTCTCTCTCCTCTCTCTCTCGTTCTCTCTTTCACCATCAGAAGATCTAAAAGACCAGGTTAGGGACAGATCAACATGGAGAATATCTGCCTACATGGTGACAGAAGTCAACACTGCCTTGACAGACCACAATGAATCAATTAGTCAGTCAGTCAGTCAATCAATCTCCTCTTTCTCTTGATTTTTCTTCTTTGCTTGCTTTCAGTCACCACTTCTCTCCTTGTGTCAACCTTTCTCCTTTTCTTCTCTCTGTTTTTTGATACTCTTTTATCTCACTTTCTCTCTTGCCCCCTTCCTTCTTTCTCTCTCTCTCCCTCCCTCCCCCCCTCTCTCTTTCCCTCTCTCTCTTTCACACACACACACACCCTCCCTGGATTTTTCTTGCCTAGACAGGGCCTTCCATCTCTGAATTGCCCAAATATGCATGAAATTAGAATGAGTGCCACTTGGCACTCTAAACTGTCCAGATTGATTCAGCTAATATTTTTAGCACCCCAGTTTAATTCTGTAAAACCTGTCAGGGATGGCTGCTTCTGAAATGTCCTATTTCATCTTTAGCAAAAAAAAAAAAGAGAGCGAGAGAGCGAGAGCTGAAGGACAGTCTTTTGTCCCAATTTACTCTCTTTTCTTTCCAGGAAAGGCTCAAAAGAGGCCCTTTTTTTGGTCAGCAATGACAATTGCAGGTAGATTTTTTTAAAAAAAATACAATAATCCTGCCTGCAAATATTCAGAGTTGAGATTTCTTGCCCTGCCTCTCCTGTCCCAAAAGCACATTTCAGTTTGAACTTCATATCCCACCCTTAACAATACATCCCTGGATATAAATCATATGCAACCCATGATAAAAGCTTTGTCTCTTGACTCCCAAAAGATTCTGCTTCGCAAGTAGTGATTGGGGAAGGGAAAAATGCAACAGGAAAAGAAGAAGAAGAAGAAAAAACCCAAAGTGAATGGCATTTTGATAAATCCCAGGTGTTTATGTAACAAAATCTCCCCCATTTTTTTTTCCAATGTGGAATAAAGACAACAGCAAATGTTACCAGAAAGCTTGCCTGCTTTTGACTTTGATGGATGGGTGCCTATTTAAAACAGAGAGAAATCTTGTCCTAATGCTCTAACCAGTAAAAATGAAACAAAACAAAATAAAACCGACAAAGATGTACCATTAGATTAAACCCAGGAGTTGCATTTGATTACCTAAGTCTTTTTTTTCTCTCTTGCAAAGCTCTTGTGTGATATCCCAAACTCCTTTCTAATAAGTGTTGTGCCAAAAAATGTATTCAGCTTTTAAAATATTATTCTTATTCAATGCGATGGGATGGGTGGGTGGGGGAGTAGCTTTAAAGGCTTCCTCCCTCAACTTTTTAAAGTAATTCTGGCTGAAAGGATGCATATAAATAATCTGTGTTTCTTTATGTTACCCTTACTCCATTGCATGCACTACCTGGCTTTCTAAACTCTTACTAATCCATTATCATGGCAAAAGGACTTCACAAGGGGAAGGATCAAGGACATTAAAATAGTAGGGGTGTAATCAAAGCTACTCCTGTTTTAATGTGCATTAAGAAGAGATGGAGCATTTAATGTGCATTAAGAAGGGGTGGCATTTTTATGAGCCTCGTTGGTGTAGTGGTTAGAGTGCAGTACTGCAGGCTCCTTCTGCTGCCTGCCAACTGCCTGCAATTTGGCAGTTCAAATCTCACCAGGCTCAAGGTTGACTCGGCCTTCTATCCTTCCAAGGTGGGTAAAATGAGGACCCAGCATATTGGGGGGCAACCGCTTAGAGAGGTCTGTAAAACACTGTGAAGCAGTATATAAGTCTAAGTGCTATTGCTAACTCTGCCCACTGTCAGGAGTTTGATCCTGACTGGCTCAAGGTTGACTCAGCCTTCCATCCTTCCGAGGTGGATAAAATGAGGACTCAAATTGTTGGGGGCAAGAGGCTGATTCTGTAAACTGCTTAGAGGGGATTGTATAGCACTGTAAAGCAGCATATACGTCTAAGTGCTACTGCTATTTTGACATGCTGGATAACCTCTGTGGTGGCCCCTGATCGTATTTCAACTTCTTCTCAGCTCATTTCAGATGTAGTTTTTAGAGAAAAAGAAGGCAATTCACAAAACACACCCAAGTACATTGTTGATGTCTGGGGATAAATCCACCAATTTGAGGCATCACCAAGTTTTTGGCCAAAGAAGAACAGAGTTGGAAAGGACCTTGGAGGTCTTCTAGTCCAACCCCCTGCTCAAGCAGGAGACCCTACATTATTTCAGACAGATAGTTGTCCAATTGTTCCTTGAATACCTTCAGTGTTGGACAACCAACAGCTCCTGGAGGGCGAGGTAGGTGATCTCAAAGAAAAAAAATAAGTGGGTTGATGTTTTATTCTGATTTTGCGTGGCCCTATCTTCACGGGAGGGAATAAAGGAACGCCGAGAATAAAGGACTTACTTTGTGCTTCCTTTTGGTTTTAGCAGACGGTTTTTCAGCCAGGGGCAAGGGAGAATCGGGCACCTGTCGCCGATGCTTGACGTTGACCTCTCGGGCTTCCACCTTTCCGGAGACGTTCTCAAAGTCCAGATCTTGCCCGGGAACCCGAGAGAGGAAACTCAGGTCTATTTTCACCCAAAGGTACTTGAGTTCTTCGAATTCCTTCAAGGGGGACAAGGGTTCGTTCTGCACAATGGGAAGAGGTGAGAAGAGCTGCTCTTCCAAATCTGGCCCATTCTGGTCCACCGAAGTGTTGCTGTTATTGCTCATTAAACTGCTGACGCTGAGGATGTTGCTACTGGAGTCCTTGGCTTTGATGCTGCTGTCCGAGCCACTCCCTCCTTGCAGACTTTTGGCCTGCAGGCTCTCTTCATGGTCTGTGTTCGAATCAGAGGTGGACGAATCCGTTTCCACAAACTCTCGCGACTTGGGAAAAGTTTTGCTGGGACCTCTGTACTTTTTCTTCTCCAGAGGAGGGCCGGTGGTGGCCCTAGGCTCCTTCCTTGGAGCGGTCTTCCCAGCAGCCATCTTCGCCCTCAGTTTGGCCTGTTCTGGGCTCTCTTGTGCCTCCTTGTCTTTGGGGGTGCTGCTAGTCATATTTGGTTTGGGCCAATTGTAATCTTCCACACTGGAAGTTCTTTCGACTTTTTTGGGTTGCTTCTTCCCAGTCGTCCTTTGGGGGACCAGCTCATTGTGGACAGGGGATTTCTGCTTGGAACTTTTCACTTCGGCTGGGGTTTTCTGGGCCACCCGGGGTTTGGCTTTCTCTCGGATGGGGCTGCGGAGGGTCCTGTCTTTGGAATCAGGCAAGGAAAAGCTGTTGTTTACCTTCCCTTTGTTTTGTCCTTCCATCTGAGCCCCGGTTTGCGATGGAACGCTGTTCTCCCCGTGACCGTCATGTTGATTGCTGATGATAGTCTTGTTGTGAGGATTGACTTTGTTTAACCATTTGTCCAGCTGCCATTTGTTAGCTGAGGGGGGTTCAGGCTGAGGGAGACACATTGCAAAAAGTGATGAAAAATTGATCCTTTTCAAATCAGCCATGAGGCGTGTATTTCCAGGTGTGTGGACTTCAAATCCCAGAATTCTCATAAATGGCCGTGTTGGCTGTGGAATTTGAAGTCCACACACCTGTTTCCAAGACAGGTATAGACTGCATATAGACAAAAAGAAAAACTAAAGCAATTTAAATGTCTGTGGAGATTCCCAGTTATCCAGTCACAGTTGTCCCAAAGGTGCCTTTTCAGGAGGCAATTCCTTGTTTTTCTTTGAAGACGCTTTGCTTCTTATCCAAGAAGCTTCTTCAGCTCTGACTGAATGGTGGGGAATGGAAGGATTGATACTCCTTGCAGACAGCTGGTCATTTTCATCCTTTTAGAGGGTCATTGAGGCCACTTGGAGGTTTATCTGTGTCCTCAGAGTCAGCTGAGTAGTGCAATCCTTTCATTTCCTGTCATCCAGTCAGAGCTGAAGAAGCTTCTTGGATGAGAAGCAAAATGTCTTCAAAGAAAAACAAGAAAGTCCAGTTGCCTCCTAATAAAGCAATTTAAATGTCTGTGGAGATTCCCAGTTATCCAGTCACAGTTGTCCCAAAGGTGCCTTTTCAGGAGGCAATTCCTTGTTTTTCTTTGAAGACGCTTTGCTTCTTATCCAAGAAGCTTCTTCAGCTCTGACTGAATGGTGGGGAATGGAAGGATTGATACTCCTTGCAGACAGCTGGTCATTTTCATCCTTTTAGAGGGTCATTGAGGCCACTTGGAGGTTTATCTGTGTCCTCAGAGTCAGCTGAGTAGTGCAATCCTTTCATTTCCTGTCATCCAGTCAGAGCTGAAGAAGCTTCTTGGATGAGAAGCAAAATGTCTTCAAAGAAAAACAAGAAAGTCCAGTTGCCTCCTAATAAAGCAATTTAACATCTGAAAATCTGGAGATGGACATTGTGATCTTTTACCTCCGGAGTTCCGCTACGTGATTCTTCATTGCATTCACTATCGCTGGAGCTGGTTTCACTGTCTGAATCAGATTCCGAACTACTTTCAGATTCACTGGAGCTTCCAGATCCACCACTGGAATGTATGAGGACAGTGTTGTGTGCTGTTGGCAATGGAAGGCCACTACAAACAAAGAAAGAACATATTTAAGCATTTATAAAGATTATTCAGGGATTCATCTCCTAATCTCGTATGATATAGAATTATAGATTCTGCCAGGCTCCATAAACCAAGAAAGACATGCTATTCAAGCAAATTTCATGACCATCCTCACCTATAGACAGAATCTTGCCAAACTAAAGCAAGGTACCATCCCCATAAAGGATGTAGTCTGGGAACTATTAAGGAGGATCTGTCTTCACTCTCTTTCTCTCTCACACAAACTACCTGAGTTGAGTTGTCTCTTGCTTTTCTAGAATGCATCTCTGCCAGCCTGGGAATCCAGCCTACATTCCATCACAGATTCAGAGTTGGAAGGTACCTAAGAAGTCATCAAGTTCAACTCCCTGTCCATCGCAGGATTCACTAACCATTCCGATAGAAGATTCTTTGATTTTCATTTCAACACCTCCAGTCAAAGAGAAAAAAACCACTCCATGCTGTAAGCTATTCCATCATAGTCAACTCTTCCTATCGTTCTTCCTCATGTTTAATCTGTACCTACAGCCTTAGGGTTTTAGCCCACTAGTTCTAGTCCTCTCACCTGGAAGAGAGGAGAGAGCAAGTTCTGTAGGAGATGACTTATTTATTATTTATTATTATGTCCTTTCTCAACTCTCTTCTGCAAGCTAAACATACACAGGACTCTGAACCGTTCCCATGGTAGGTTGGTAGCCCTTTTTGAGCTTGCCCCATATAACAAACCACAGTTAGAAGCCTTACTTATTAATTTCTCTGTTGCAGCCGAGACAGAGTAATGGAGTTGGAAGAGACCTTGGAAGTCTTGATGTATGATTTAACACTTATGATATTCCTGCCTGTAGGACATCATATTCAACTGTCAAATTCAAAGAGGCAGATTGGAGTGGGCCATAATTGCAGATTTGGCCACCTCATGAGAAGGAAGGACTCCCTGGAGAAAAGCCTAATTCTGGGAAAGATAGAGGGCAAAAGAAGAAGAAGAAGGGGATGGCAGAGAAGGCTGGATGGAGTCCCTGAAGCAGTCGGCGTGAGCTTAAATGGACTCCAGAAAATGGTGAAGGACAGGAAGGCCTGGAGGAACATTGTCCATGGGGTCACGATGAGTCGGACACGACTTCACAACCACCACCACCAACAATCTATCCCACCCCATGGGACCTTCTTCTCCCATGAAAGACCCACAGGAAAACCACAGAACCTAAAGCCTCACTTGATTTATTCCATAATTTTGACATTCCACCACCACTTAAAAAGTTCTACTGAGGAAATCCAAAGAGGATATGTGTCTCCCCATTAATTTTGATCCGGTTCTTCCCTTCCATTTCTGAAGTGGTTTTGCGGTTCCCACGTAGGACACAAGGAGGGATTTATAGTAAGTTGTAAATTTATTATCACGAGTCAAACTGTGCAGGGGTATAGCTAGCTAAAACAAATAAGTATTCTTTAAATAATTTACCAACAACGATGTTTCTATCCTTCCACCTCCCTCTTTTTATTTCATTGAGGGTTTGTTTTTGTTTTTTGGTTGTTAACACATTTCTAATTTATGCCCAAACGAAGGACATTAGGCAGCTCTAATATTTGGATGTAAACACTTTAAAAATTAATTTTAATGAATGCTATGCGTTCTTCTCTTCCCAGCCTTTTCCCTAAGACATACCATAAGTACAGAGATATAGGCATATTACGATTCTCCAGAAACGCCCTAAGGACCTTTTATCTGCAGCTAGTTTTTCACTCATGCTTTTGCCAACAAAAATAAAATTCACCCAGGAAAAAACAAACATTATTGCTGTTCTGGAACCACCTTGTTTATCTATTCTTTACTCTACTGCAAAACCATAGCTTAAAGGGGAAAAAAAACACCTTAATGTTTAGATTTATTTTGCAATAAATAGAGCTTCTTGTGCTGGCCTTATCTGATTTAGTCTCAGGATAACTAAGAGGACACACCTCCTTCTACGTTCCCTCCTTGCTCATTCAGATCAGGTCAGATTTTTAAAAAAATAAATAAAAATCTATATTTTTAGAAGGGCTCTAGTGAGGTCACACTGGACAGAGGCAGGCACAATTCCCACAAGATTTATTGGAAAAAGACAGCAAAGAAAAAAAAATGCAAGAGTAAAATAAAGGAATTAGAACCAGCAGAGCCTGAATGTCATCCTTGGCAGAACTCAATGCAAGTTCTATTCATTTTAACTGCAAGGATCTTCTTTAAATAATTCAAACAACATTGAAGCATTTGTTTCTGGCTTGGCTCAAAAGGAATGCATTTGTATGTGTATGTGTGTGTGTGTCTGTACAAAATATGAGGAGATTCAGCCTGATGTTCATCTTGGACTGCAAAACTGCGCCTTTTGTCATGATTAAAACAAAAACAAAAAACAAGAGCTGTTGTGGATGCTCCAACACTGGAGTTTTTAAGAAGAGATTGGACCACTGTTTGTCTGACATGGTATAAAGTTTCCTGCCTGGACAGATAGTTGGATTAGAAGACCTCCAAGGTCCCTTCCAACTCTGTTATTCTATTCTATTCTATTCTATTCTATTCTATTCTGTTCTGTTCTGTTCTGTTCTGTTCTGTTCTGTTCTGTTCTGTTCTATTCTATTCTATTCTATTCTATTCTAATTCCTATTCCTTACCCTATCCTATCCTAGCAACAAACACATGATATTCCAATAAGAAATCAATTCTAATTCGTAGCCAGCAATATGTGTAATGCAAAGTGATACGGCACAATTGTAACACCAGTCAAGAAAAAAGAGAAGGAAAAAGCTTGCAAGGAAGAGATAAAACCTCCATTTCCAAACACTGAAAGCTTTATTATTTGCTGCTTTTAAGATCTAACGATAGCACTAGACTCAAGGAGTAAATGTAAATAGCAAGAAGCAATCTAGCTAATTTAGCCATCTCTCTAAGATACTATCTGCCTGAGAGACGGAAAGGAGCCGTAAAACATATTTCCCAATTCATCTTGGCCTTTTCCAACTATGAATGTTATCTTTCCAATTTCACTGAGCATATGAGATGGGAATGCATACAACTTGTATATTAGCCCATAAAGCATAGTCTGATTGTATGCATTACGCAGTCTAAGATACCTCTGCCCTAAGATTCTTGTGGAGCTGTGTTTTTCAACCTTAGCAACTTTAAGTGGATTTCAACCCAGAATTCCCAGCCAGCATAGAATTGAGGTCCACTCATCTTAAAGTAGGGGATGCAGTGACTCAGTGGTGAAGACGCTGAGCTTGTCGATCAGAAAGGTCGGCAGTTCGAATCCCGAACGCCATGTAAGTGAGTGAGCTCCCGCGACTTGTCCCAGCTTTTGCCAACCTAGCAGTTGAGAAGCATGTAAAAAATGCAAGTAGAAAAATAGGGACCCCTTTGGTGGGAAGAAAACTGCGTTCTGTGCGCCTTCTGGCATTTAGTCATGCCAGCCCCATGACCACGGAGATGTCTTAGGACAGCACTGTCTCTTTGGCTTTGTAACAGAGATGAGCAGCGCCCCCTAGAGCCAGAATGACTAGCACATATGTGGAGGGGAACCCTTACCTTTACATCTTAAAGTTGTTAAGTTTAAGAATCACTACTGTGGATGATTATGAATGAGCACTTAATCATATACCCCAAAGTATATACTATATGCTTTGGGAAATGCTATGCTAGCTTGTGAAGCCAATTGGCCATAATCTGACAGAACAACTGAGCTACTAAGAAGGTGCTTCATGGATATTATTGCAATCATCCTTGAAGATTCCAGGATAATAAAACATCGGGTAAGACATATCTTGAGCTGTCAGAATGTAGCTTTGCAATCTTAGCAGAAATGCCATCTAATACCCTTACCAGACTTAGAAGCAAGGAGTGGCTGCATAAAAACCTGCAGAGATTCTCAGTCATCCAGTCATGGTTTTCCCAAAGGTGCTTTTTTAAAGGAAGCAAGTGGACTTTCTTGTTTTTTTTTCCTTTGAAGACGTTTCGCTTTGTCATCCAAGAAGCTTCTTCCGCTTTGACAGGATTCCATTTCTCGCTATCCTGCCAGAGCTGAAGAAGTTTCTTGGATGAGAAGCAAAATGTCTTCAAAGGAAAAACAACAACAGAAAATCCAGTTGCCTCCTTTAAAAAAGCACCTTTGGCATAGCGGCTCTATATACTGTGTCCAAGAACATCATGCTCCTTTGGATCTGAGAACTGAGCACCACTGATGGTAAGGAATAGTACTGTGGGAATTGTGTAGAGTGCTGTTCATAAGTAGGAGAGCAATCTTAAGGGAAGATCAATGTGAACGGATGAGTTTTTTAAAAGTATCTAAAGCTAAAGATTCTCCTTGCATATGTGTGCTAGTCATTTCTGGCTCTAGGGAACGGTGCTCATCTCTGTTACAAAGCTGTAGAGCCAGCGCTGTCCGAAGACGTCTCCGTGGTCATGTGGCCGGCATGACTAAATGCTGAAGTCGCACGGAATGCTGTTCCCTTCCCACCAAAGGGGTCCCTATTTTTCTACTGGCATTTTTACATGCTTTCAAACTCTTAGGTTGGCAGAAGCTGGGACGAAGTAATGGGAGCTCACTCCATTATATGGCGCTAGGGATTCGAGCCGCCGAACTTTCTGATCAACAAGCTCAGCATCTTAGCCATTGAACCACCATGTCCCTGCTAAATCTGTGTCTAAATTTAGATCTGTGTCTAAAAAGTATCTAAGTATGTACTGTTCTTGAGATGCTAAGACAGTTCCAAGCAGATACCCTGATTCCCAGCTACATGCTCCAGTGCTCAGGATATCAATAGGTTTATTCACTCTATGAAGAAATAAAGTGAACCAAGTGCTGAGGTGAGACTTGGGCCAGCAGTAGTTGTTGCTGGTGGTTATGGCTACCCAACCCAAAAGAATTTGACAGGAGATAATCACTGTGAAACATTTGTAAGTTGAGAGTTGAGGGAATGATGTAATTTCTGGATCAGAGTTACAAGGTGGCAAGACAGGAAGTTTCAACTCTTTGCGTGGCAAATTGCATATCTACTTATACGTCAGGGTGGTCAAGGTGTAGCATCCATGACTTCCAAGAAGCCGAATCCTGCAATTTTACACTGTTACTCATTATTATCCCTCGGTGTAAGTCTTTTATCTAAAATGGAGAGCCGATAATGCCACAAGTTTGATGACACCATGGTGGATAAGACACTGATCATGGAGATTATATAATTCATCTCAATTGTATCATGATGCAGAACAGGATAGAATAAAATAACAGAGTTGGAAGGGACCTTTTAGGTCATCTAGTCCATGTGGGCTCTTGGGATCTGTTGTGGTTTGCTGGCAACCTGCACAGACAGCAGTGGAAACGGATAGTGGGGAAGAACGGGGACCAGTTAGGGAGTCTGGGAGGACTCGGACGATGATCCTGCATCCGATGCACAGATGGGGCCAGGAGCATCTGGGAATGGGGTGCTGACTCCGGAGCCTCCAGAGTCTGGCAGCAGCAAGGCAGAGGAACAAGGGGAGCCTGTTCCCAGTGCACGTGTGCACAGAGCTGCTAGAAGGCAAGAGCAGCTGAGACAAAAGAGGCGACTTGGGAGTAAGGCTGGGAGGTAATTGCTCCTCCCATAATGTATAAAGGACAGGCAAAGGTAGAGAAACCTTTGCAGGAAGCAAAGTTGTTCGCTCTGTTTGGATTAATCCTTGAAGCTCTGTGTGGACTTTGTACTTCGCTTGGTTTTTTTATAGTTAATTTGGCACTTTAGTTGTTGGCAGCAATTCAAAGGCGAGAAAGGTGGGTGCTTATCTTGAGGGACTGTTTGAGACTCATTACGGGCTGGGAACGAACATAATTCCCAGCGTTGAAATAAAACAAGAGTTGTTTTGACTAAGCGGGTGCTTAATTATGGTCTCAAGAAGCCTTGGTGAGAACAGAGTTCAAATTTAGGGACTGCACTGAACTGTCCATCCTCTTTGACCTGAAATATGTCTTGTTGTGATTGTAATCAACATTTAACAAATGCTGTACAAAGAATATTCTTTTTCTTAAAAAATGTCTCTATAATTTGAGGAAATAAGTGATCTTCTGATGTGTCTAGCTTTTATGTTGCCTCTGTGGACTTCCTTAAGTTAGAGTTTCATTTTTCAAGATCCTCTTAAATGATTACAGAATTGCAGCTTATTTTTTTTCCGTGCCATAAATGACCAACGAATGGGTAATTTCTTTTTTTCCCCTGTTCTCTGCTGAGATGGTTATTGCCTTATTTTCACCACATCATTTACTCTTAATATTTTAATAAGCCGCTTTAAAGATAAAATGGAGTTGTTACAGGCATCATGTGCAGGACTGACAATTATTAATCCCCAGAACGAGCTGACTTCTATCTGTGCTTTGTAAATATGTTCAGTAATCAAACAGTCACTGTAAACTGGCCATATCAGCCCGGGAAAGGGCATTTCATAGCTTTATTGAGTAAAAGGCAGATAATTAATCAGATTAAACAAGTATTGGATGAAAAATTATGTGCCGTATCAGCAAAGCCTGATATGGGTACCATTTTGAAGATAACACACCATCGACATAATTCACAAATAAGTAATGAAAACTAAAAAGAACATCTTTGATAAGATATCCCTCTTACTCTTATCAACAGATCAGGCATCAGAATAACTCCTTAAAGTAATGGTGTGCTTTTAAATTAGTTCATGAAGTGCATTTAGAAATTAATTAATTGCTGTGATTTGTATGCATTTCTATCTGATCAACTCCAAGTTACCCACAAAAAGTCAACATTTGGTGTATGAAATAAAAGATAGAACCAAAAATCAACCTAATAATCAAGAAACATCCCAATTATACTTTCATGCCACTGATAATATAGCCTGTTATCAAGACAAATATTACAGTGTTGCTGAAGTAGTTCATGAATTAATGAAATATAGATTGTAATCCTAAAATGCTCTCATGGGGAATAAGATAGGACTCGTCCACCATTTTAGCCAGGAATAAAATCCATCCAGAATTATGTTGGCCATTAAGGCAGAAGATGAATTGTGATAGATGTGTGTTGGATTTGTGGACCTGTGGGTGATGGATTTATGAGCCTGGATCAAATCTTGGACCAAGCAGATCTGGATCTGTATTGACTGGGTCAAAATTTGCAAATAGAATCAAGAAAGGAAAGGATAGAGGAGACTATTTGTGGCTCAAGATTGAACTATGGGGTCTTGGTGCTCTCTGGGGTTGGTTGTCTTCTTGTAGACGTCTCATTACCTGACTAGGTAATATCATCAGTCCAAGAAGGGTGTGGGATTTGTGGAGTGGAGGAGGAGGAGGAGGAGGAGAAGGAGAAGGAAGAAAAGAGGAGGAGGAAGAAGAGAAGGAGGAGGAAGAGAAGGAGGAAAAGAGGAGGAAGAGGAAGGAGGAGGAGGAGGGAGGAGGAAAAAAATTGGCAATGTCCTTGGTACTCTCTGGGACCGATTGTTTTCTTGCAGACATTTAATCACCTAACTAGGTAACATCTTCAACACTAGTGGTGATATTACCTAGTTTGATGATGGAACATCTCAAAAAACCTGCCAAACTCAGAGAGCATTAAGGACTCCACAAAGATTATGGTTGATTTCCACCATGATTGAGTTGTTAGTATGGAGACACAGAACCTCTCTTCCAGCATAACCACCTGAACTTGGCTCCTAAAACAATCATATCGCATATCTTCCATCTTAGGTGGGCATCTCAAATCCTGAAAGAAGAGCAAGCCAACATTTTTTTGCAAATAAAAAAAATCAAAACCATTTGGATAGAGGGGGAGTGGTGCCCTGAGTACCTATTGATAATCTAATTGGAATGGAAATACAGAATGGTTAAAAATCTCCTGGCTCCTTCTTCAAAAAACAAAAACAAACAGCCACATGATAATTTTTCCATTTTTATCGTCATTTTTTGCATAAGGGTGTAACCTGCTGTCCAAAACTCCATGGAAAAAACACAGAGCTCATCTGTATCTTTTCTGTAACTCATTTACATTGAGACAAAGTGCTTGCTTTAATGTGGATTTTATTTTATACTAGCTTGATACCCGTGCTTCGCTACGATGTGGTCGGGCTTAGTTTTTGGGGAGGAAAATAAGGGGAAAAAAAATTCTGCCTCTGCCTACCAGCATCCATCAGTATTCATCTGGCTAGGGGACTGTCAGTGTGTGAGACGGTTGAAGGCTGTTTGGAAATTGAAAGAGTATTTGCTGTGTGAGCAAGAACGAGACAGCAAGGAGCCTGGGTGTGGCTTAGCTCAACTGTTCTGTAACTAAAGCTGTTTGGTGCTCTGAAACCGAAACTGAAACTCCTCTCCTCTGCTTGTGTTTTGCAGTTGGAAGAGATTTCTTTTCAGGTGGAAAGGGGGAGTAGAACTCCTTAGCATCAGAGCGTGTTTAATAATCATAATCATAATCATAATCATAATCATAATCATAATCATAATAATATAGGAAATACTAATGCTCTGATGGTCATTTTGAAAACCCCTTTCTTAGTGAGCCCGTAGAAGCCAAGAGGAACATAGGTGCCAAATTTCAAGTTTGTAGGCTTTATGGTTTTGCAGATTTTGTGATGATGAATGAGTGGCATTTTGCTTTTATATATATATTGATTTTTTTTTTTTTTTTTAAAAAGATAAATAGAAAAATGGAAAGTGTGTGTGTGGGGAAATGGAAGACTTGCTCTCTAGGATAACCACTTGTGCCAACAGTTTGAATAATTATCCAGGCTGCAGAAGATTAAAAGAGAAATATTCAGTGAATTGCCACGTAGTTACGTTGACAAATGACAAATAGTCTCCAGGCAATATCCTTCACCAAAGTGTGGGTTTTTTTCCCCTCTAGTTCGGATTCTAACAGCTCTCCTTGAGTCAAAGCCACACAACAAAAGACAAATTAGAACTTGCAAGAAGACCCTCCAAGAAAATGCCACGATTTCTGGCTACGATGATGCATATTTGCTCCAATGGAAGCCACGTGGAGTTCAGACAGACTTTCTCCTAAGCAACCTGAATGCTCCTTATTTATGTAGAAGTAAATCTCGGTGAAATTTGCAGCAAATTGGAGGTTTCCCTCCTGCACTTTATTTTCTTGGGGTGAGCCTAACTGAAGGTGCACTTATTAGCAGAAATTACAGAAATAACCCTGGCGCTGGTGATATTACCTAGTTGGGTAATGAAAAGTCTGCAAGAAAACCACTAAACTCAGAGGACACCAACAGCGCTCCTCCTCCTCCTCCCTCCCATGCTCCACTCCCTTCTAGCACTGATAAAGTTACCTAGTTGGGTCATGAAACGTTTGCAAGATAATCATCAAACTCAGAGAGCACCAATGACCCCATAGTTGTCCTCCTTCTCCCCCCACCCTTAGTAGAGTAGTAGTAGAGTAAAGAAACATCTTCAGGAAAATCAAGCCAGAGAGCAGCAAGGATCCCATAGTCATCTTCCTCCTCCTATCCCTTCCAGCACTGATAATGTTAGCTAGTTAGGTCATAAAATGTCTACAAGTAAACAACCAAGCTCAGAAAGCATTAAGGACCCACAATCCTCCTCCTCCTCTTCTCCCTTTGAGCACTGATACCATTAGCTAGTTGGGTCATGAATGTCTGCAAGGAAACCACCAAGCTCAGAGAGCAGCAAGAACTCTTCATTTCAACCCTGAGCTATAAATATTCTCTTCTATCCATCCTTGCCCCTTTTTTTAACATTCCCAAGATGTATCAACACAATGTGTCTTTAATCACATTGATTAAAAACAAAAGGAAGGTGCAAAAGAGCACATGGACACATCTGTGTCCATTGAAACCTAAAAATATACAGCAGCCGAAACGTGCATGAAGATAAATCAAAACTCAAGCACACGACAGCTTAAAAATAAATATCGCAACACAAGAGGAGCAAATTTTAGGCTGAAGCTGCTGCCTCTCCAGACAAAAAACCCACCACCTAAATATCTTTGCAAATGTTTAGCCAACTTTCTTAAAAAATTGATCTTGCCTTCCCTAATGAGACTGTGATGGCTGCCTTGGTGGGCCTCGAATGGCAAAATTCTGCCAGTCAATTTGTTTACGTCAATTTTTTAAAAATTACTATTTATTGACAGTGACCCCCATCCCAAATTCCAGTTTATTCATTGTGTCTTATTAATTTGTTGGTCTGGTGATTTTTATAAGCTTGAATTCAGCTCAGGGCTCCCTCCTGTCCAGTATTTTATACTGATATGGGAAATGAAATGGAAGGATGATACAATTACGGTTTTGCGATACGCAAAGAAGTACGATAAACGCCAATGATTCCAGGGCAACAAGCAGTGTGAAAATGTGTGTGGGGAAAAAAAAAAAAGAATCTCTAATGACAAAGATTAGCCATTTGCTCTCTAACCTTATTTACAGAAGCAATCAGAGGTATTCAGGTTGAGTTAATGGCCCTATCTCCAATTAATTCAATTGTCTACAAACGACCCTGATGAGGTAGCTATATCAGAGACAATGGCAGAGGGAACACAGAAGACTCCATTAACAGTGACAGTAATATTGCGTTTATTACCCAGGCACACCTTCCTTCCCCAATATCATAAATTTGGGGCCTTCAATTACAGCCCATGCTTTAACGAAAATTCAATTAGCAAAATAATAAAAAAAATATATAAAAAAAATATAATAATAATAATAATAATAATAATAATAATAATAATAATAATAATAGACCATTTAATCAGTGGGTGTAGCAAAGTTTCACAAACTGACTATCTAGAATGCCATAACTGAGTTCCTAAAATCACTCACTGGAAACTGTGCCAAAAGTTTGGATTTGAGTATAGTAACAACTACTGGGAACTTCAGGTTGAGAAGGGTCTGGAGAATGAAAAAGTCAAGTTCTTGTGGGACTTCAGAATTCAGACTGACAGGCACTCGGCCTACAACATACCTGACATAATAATAGTTGAAAAGAAAAAGGTTTGGTTCATTGACATTACAATACCTGGTGATGCACGAATTGAAGACGCGTCGCAAGAAAAAAATCACAAAGTACCGAGACTTCCAAATTGAAGTTGAGTGACTTTGGAAAAAGAAATCGTGTATTATCCCAATTGTGATTGGAGTCCTTGGAGTAATACCTAAAGGGCTACTTAGCTATTTGGAAATTCTGAATTTATCAGACTTGAATACCTTGATTCTACAAAAAAAAAAAAAAAAACCAACAACCACACCCTACTTGGAACAGCTTATATCCTCCGATGCTACCTGACCAGTTCCTAGGTCCTTGGTTAGGACTCGAGCTGTTGAACTACCAACCAGCCCCAAAGGCTGTGAATCTCACTAAAAACAGAATAGAACAGAATACTTTACTGGCCAAGTGTGATTGGACACACAAGGAATTTGTCTTGGTGTAAATACTCCCAGTATACATAAAATAAAGATACATTCATCAGGAGTTGAGAATCATAAGATACAACACAATGATAGTCATAGGGTACAATTAATAATAATTAATTATTAATATTAAATAATAATAATAATAATAATAATAATAATAATAATAATAATAATAATAATAATAATGATATCGAAGCCCAGGGTGGGGAGAAGTTGGGGTGAGAGGAAGACCGAACCATCCCTGCTCAAAATCTTCCTATTAAAAAGATTGGTTGCAGTTGGTTCTCAGTGCAATGTTTCACTTTTGGCTCCAGGCCAAACCAGCCCCCTTGTCTTCCTCACTGGATGTTCGATTTTACGCCTCCAGAAAATCTGAAGCTCTGGAATGTAATGGCACATCGTTGGTAGGAAAAAAAAAATCGGCCCCTCTCTCGCCCCTTTTCTGTACCCTCTTTATCCTTCCTCCAATGTTCTGCCAGCGTATTGAGATCAGAGTAGTAATTGAGGTAAGCACAGGTGTTGTTCATTACCAGCCATTGTGTGCCATCTGAAGTCTGCACGTGCCAGAATTCAGATGGTTCCGAGCATTCGATGAATAACAAGCGTGATTTGGAGATTGTTTGTACAAGCCTGGACCGACGCAGCTCATCTGGTACTCTAAAACACCTGCTTACCCCTTTGGAAGCAAAACACTCTTGCTGATCTATTTAGCTATTTACCCCTCCCCCTTTGACAATTTTGCAAGATGTTAGCCATTCCTAAAAGATAACAGATAATCAAAGTTGGAAGGGACCTTGTAGGTCATCTGGTCCAACCCCATGCCCAAGCAGGAGACCCTATACCATTTCTGACCAATGGCAGTCCAGTCTCTTCTTGAAAGCCTCCAGGGATGAAGCTCCCACAACTTCTGAAGGCAACTTCAGTTCCATGGGTTGATTGTTCTCCCTGTCAGAAAGTTTCTCCTTTATTTCCAGGTTGAATCTCTCCTTGTTCAGTTTCCATCCATTATTCCTTGTCTGACCTTCGGGTGCTTTAGAAAATAGCTTGACCCCTTCCTCCTCTCTGTGGAACCACGAACAAAAAGAGAAGCCAGGCGCACCCGAACCATTCCATGGAATACATGGATAAAAGCACAATGTCTTTTATTATGGTTTGTCATTCAGTCTGCCAGATTTGAGATTTTCATCCACCTATCGAGTCCTTCCCAAGGAGCTGGGAGAGGCAGATGTTCATCTTTGATGGTCTGGAAAGTATTGTTGCTGCCAAAACCCTGAAGCTGACCTGACAGAAGCCATCTTGAAGCTTCAGTGTTTTTGTGTCTATGCTTCAGGATGTAAGCCGTTCCGAGTGAAGCTGCCTTCTGCAATTGACTGACAGTGACATTGTCAATGCCAATGATCTTCAAGTGACGCTCCAGTTGTTTTGGAGTTTGCACCTATGGTCAGATGGAACATTTTGCATCCCAACTCACAGGAATGTTGCCTTCAAAAGACCCCCAGAATTAGCTATTTTCTGTTGTTGAATCTCTTGGGCTCAAAACAACATTCTCCATGATGTTGGACAAACTCCACATGTCACACTCTGCAAATTAAGACCTGGCTTTGGGGGGAAGGCATAGAATTGGTCTTGATGAGGATTTAATTCGGAAGATACTAGACTGTGCAGAGATGGATAGATTGACATTAAAAAGACAAAGAAGACACAGAAGACTACTTAACATGGAACAGATTTTACGAGTGGTTAGAGATAAGAGGTAGAAAATAGGTGAAGAAAGACTACTGTTATGTATGAGCTAAATTTAAAGAGGGCTCATGATTATAAACTTGTTGATATCATTAACAGAATTATAAACAAGCTAAGGTAAAGAGAAATCTAGTTAAAATGACCCTGTTACACTCTTATTATTGTTATTAGTATCCATGTCAACATCTCTGTTTTCTTCTTGATTTTTTTTGTAAATGATATGCCCTGACAATACACTATACTCAAAATTTTTATGAATAAAAATAAAACATATACTAAAAAGAAAAAAAAATGGCCTTGTGAGGGGCGAACGTTTATATGTGAGGATTATTTCTCAGCGGTGGGAAATTATGCTGTCATCGCTATAATAGATCTTAATTGTAATGGGGCCATTAGAGAAGAGAGGGCGTTATGCAATTTAACATGACTACCGACTGTTTAAAAGCTAGATGCTCAGAGTCAGCTGTGTTTGCAGTGGTCTATAAGGGGTGTATAAATAAACCACTTTAATTCAACTCTTGATTTTCCCCTTGGTTTCCATTCGACTCCTTTGGAAAGCCCAGAAATAGAAACAGAGAGTTGGTACGGACTGTTAGATCCTCAGGTCCAATCTCCTGCTCACTGCAAGGATCCAAATTAAAAGCATCCCTGACAGATGGCCTGATAAACACAAACTCACCTCCTTCTTAGAAAGGTTGTTGCTTTTTTTTTTTTTTTTAAAGAATTCACTTTCCTGTATTTTAGATCCACCATTTGATATTCTGCCCGAAAGAAAAGGTCTCGGCCTTCTTTTATACAAGCTCCTTTCGACTACCTGAAGAGCTCTTCAAGATCCTCTTCCGTCTTTTTTTCTTTTCTTTTCTTAAAGTCACTCGTATCCCTTACTTTGTGCTTGTGGAGGGATGAACTTCTATTTTCTCCGATCACCTTTCAGTAAAGTGGAAGGAGTGGAAGTGCCCTCTGTCTGTCGGAGCCTCATTCCAGGTCGTTCTGACTTTCAACCCAAAGAGACATAATTTAGCAATGGCTCACTTGTTAGTAAAGAACATGTCCTTCTTCTCTTTACCAATCCTCTTGTAAGGCTGGTTTTGATTGATTTGCTCCCTGTGAAATACTGATGAGAAAACTAAAAGAGTGGCTCACATGCTCGGATCCAATAAAAAGAGAATATTTGGGGTTCCGGGTTAAACTGGTGCTCTCTGAGCTTGGTGGTTTTATTGTATTAGGTTTCATGACCTAATTTGGTAATATCATCAGGGCTAGAAGTGGGTAGGGTTTGTGGAGAGGAAGAGGAGGAGGCAGACTGTGGGGTCCTTGGTGCTTTCTGAGCTTGGTGGTTTTTGTGCAGGCTTTTCATTATCCAACTAGGTAACACCATCAATGCTAGAAGTGAGTGGGGTTTGTGGAAGAGAAGGAGAAAAAGAAAGAGAGAAGGAGAAAGAGAGAAAGTGAAGGAGGTGGACGGTAGGGTCCCTGGTGCTCTCTGAGCCTGGTAGTTTTCTTGCACACCTTCCATTACTCAACAAGGTAACATCATTAGGACTGGAAGAGAGTGGTCTTGTTTAGGTGCCATCACATTGCCTTCTCAATGTAGGTGGGAGTGCTGTTTTCTTTTTGATAATTCCTTGATTAGACTCTTGTGTACTGTTTCATTATTTGTCTGAGTTGGTAGTTCCTTGATGGGAGTAATGTTTGCTGCTTTATCCTTGGTCTGGCATTAATCCTGATGTTAATCTCTACTTATCTGGGGGTCTTGGTTGCTGGTGAGAAGCTACTGGAGCCAATAATCTTGGACAGGTCAGGAGGCCACAAAAGATGCGTTCAGGACTCAATAAAGTTTGCGCTCGCCCATTTCTGAGGCCTTGGACATCTAAACAGTTTTTCACAACTGTAGTTTCAAAGTTGTCATCTAACTGGAAAGATTGTAATGGAGAAATCTACTAAACAATAGAAGACCCAATTATGAACAGCATTTCTAGGTCATGGAGAAGCTTCAAAGTTAGCTGACATGACATCTACTAATACCAAGAGAGAGAGAGAGAAAATTGACCAGAATTAAACTCTACTTTGCTACCTGCTAAATAAGAATAATATGTTTCGAAGGGACTCAGCAAAAAACATGATGGATTTTTCCTTCCCTCACATCCATTTTACAGTCAGAGAAAAGTAAAAACACCACCGGAATATAAATAAATGGAAAAAGATTCATAGACAATATTCTACTGTGGGTCTCATTTGCACTTTAAAACAGATGCCCCACAGACCTTATGTACTTTTAAGTTCCTCTGAAAGAGACATGAAAAAGTCTCCCAGTCAAATGTACATATTTAATGGAATTAGATCTCTAGGCTAGAAAAATGTCAGAAGAAAAGGAGAAATATTAAAGGCAAAGCAAGGCACACCTTTCCGTTGCTTTCTTGCTTTGATAAATATCTTGTGGGATGTCACTTCTTAGAAAGTCATGATTTAATGAAACAAAAAAAAACAAAACAGTTGGAAGTAAAAACTCTGCACTACACATTTGACGGTAATATAATCTAGCTAGCAAAACTCTGAAGTGAGCGGTATATTTGGCAATTCTCTATAAAAAGCATCCCTTCAAACTCTGTTATTCTGTTCTATTCTGATTTAAAATGAGAAATAACCATTTCAAGATCTTCTGCATTGGTCAGATTCTGCTCTGAGACCCATGTCCAGTTCCTGGCTCTAAACCAGAGGTGGTATTCAGCCGGTTCTGACCAGTTCTGGAGAACCGGTAGCGGAAATTTTGAGTAGTTTGTAAAATGGGCAAATGCCACTTCTGACTGGCTTCGCCCCCATTTATTCTCCGCCTCCCAAGTCCCAGCTGATTGGCTGGGTCTTCTTTTGATGCCCTGCACAGGAGAATGGAGCTGGAAAGCAGGTTAGTGGGGTGGGGAGGGAATGGGGATTTTGTAGTATCCTTCCCATGCCACGCCCACCAAGCCACGCCCCCAGAACTCGTAGTAAAAATGTCTGAATCCCAAAACAGTTCACATTTCTTTGAATGGCTGAAGTTTAGAAACTCCATACCACACTACACTCTGTTGCCCTGGCTGGGATGTGTCCGATGGTGCCACTTTCGAGGATTAACCACACCTGACCCTGTTAAGCCTTTTGCGATGAACTGAGGTTAACAAAGAGTTTTCTCTTAGAAAAAAGAGCATCAAATATTTGGGAGAGCTTTTTGTGAATCAGGTCAGAAAGAAACGGACCCCACATCTTGGTAAGTAGTCCTTAAATAGCTTTCCAATTACCGGATAACTAATTCTGCTTTTGCAACACCTATTTCCGTTTATATTTATGGACTTTTTAATAACCCCGGTTTCTTCTGCCTCTGTCACAGGAGTTACCACTTGCTGGTTGAGGGATGTGAAGCGGCCAAGGTGCCGACCTGTAACAAGGTTTAAATCCCAGCCATGGAAACTACTAGACTTGGTGAATGCAATTCCATCTCGTGCTGTGCAGTGGCGAAACCTCGATGGTTACATGATGACCCGTGCCTTCAAGCAAACCGCTTCTGACTTTTACGATCCTTTGGTGATCTAAAAGGCCATTTCATCCGTTATTCTATTAGAATTTCTCCCCCCTCCTTCTCCCCCCCCCCAGCAAGTCCCACAATTGCTCTAGCTGTGAAATAGAGTTCTGAAGATTTCTGGAACCGTTTCACACACTTATTGTATCGATTAGCTAATCCCGACAACAGTTTTCCACTTAATAGATAGCTTGCTGTTGGAATAGAGGCTGAAACCTGGTCCTTCCTTCCTTCCTTCCTTCCTTCCTCCTTCCTCCCTCCCCTCTCTCCCTTCTTCCTTCCTTCCCTCCCTCTTTTCCTCCCTCCCTCCCTCCCTTCCTTCCTTCCTCCTTCCTCCCTCCCCTCTCTCCCTTCTTCCTTCCTTCCCTCCCCCTTTTCCTTCCTCCCTCCCTCCCTTCCTTCCTCCCTTCCTTCCTTCCTTCCTTCCTTCCTTCCTTCCTTCCTTCCTTCCTTCCTTCCTTCCTTCCTTCCTTTCTTCCTTCCTTCCTTCCTTCCTTCCTTCCTTCCTTCCTTCCTTCCTCCCTCCCTCCCTCCCTCCCTCCCTTCCTTCTTTCTTCCCTTCCAGGAACTAAGGAGAAATTTCCTGACAGTGAGAACAATTAACCAGTGGAACTATTTGCCTCCAGAAGTTGTAGATGTTCCACCAATGACGGCTTTTAAGAAGAGATTGGACAGACCTTTGTCTGGAATTGTATAGGGTCTTCTGCCTAAGCAGGAGGTTGGACTAGTGGACCTCCAAGGTCCCTTCCAACTCTGTAATTCTGTTATTTTATTATTTCAAATTTTATATTTTACTTGCCTCATTCTGTCATGGCACATGAAGTTCAGAACATAGAACTCCGTATGTTTTTTTCAGTTTATTCTCTGCAAAAAAGGTATACATATAAAAGAGACTAGCTTAAGAGTTTAATAAAAGATTTTTATTTTTTAAATCTACTTGAACCAGATTAGTTGTCTGGGTTAACATAACCGATGCTTTCTTGTCCAAGAAAATCAATCCTTAATGCTTGGTTTCGGCGAATGTAATATTTGGAAATAGGGCCATTCCAACCATATAAAATTTTGCTTCCCTGCCCATGGCTATTCTGGTTAAACTTAAGACACACAATAAAGCCGCATTAAAAAAAAATGGTATCCATATCAAAAGCCTGGAAAAGTCTTTAGAAACTGTCAGACCATCTGCGCCTGTAATTCCCTGCCAAAACTGAAAACCACAGTTCGCTTGCTTCTAATTGCATCTCTCTCTCTCTCTCTCTCTCTCTCTCTGCAATAGATTAATGGACACCTTCCTTCAGAATAAACAAATGCCTTTTTTGCTTTTCAGTTCGCATTTGTTAGATTTCCACCTTAGAAAGGAGAACATGAAATCGGGATGGACTGGATGTCTAATTTAATGAAAAGAAGGACAAGGGGGTGACATGGTATAAGTATTCCAATATTTGAAGGGCTGCCACAAAGAAGAGTGGGGTCAATTTATCCTCCAAAGCACCAAAGGGCAGGACATGAAGCAACCAAGGCAAGAAGCAACAACTTGCCTCCAAAATTTGTGGGTGCTTCATCACTGGAAGTTTTTAAGAAGAGTCTGAAACATTATAGGATTTCCTGCCTGTACAGGGGTTCGACTAGAAGACCTTCAAGATTTCTTCCACTCTTTTATTGTGACTTGAACAGCTGTCTCATTCAATGGTGGAACTCTGCATGGATATACCAATTTTCTCTGTCCAGCTTAAAAGCCTTCCAAATTATCATCGCCCCTCCCCAAATAACTGTGAATTTTTCTCAGAAGCTTTAAAGTTGCACCTTCCTCACTCTATACGTAACCTTTGTGGAGACACACATGTTGATATTTTATCCATTCCAGTCATTTATCACAGTGTGCATTCATGTGCTTATTTTCCTTGGAGAGTCACTTTAGGTGCATATTTGAATTTTTCATCTTGTTAATTTATGCCAGCTGATGTTTAAATTACAGGCTTGGAAGAGAGCTGAAGTAGCAAATGTTTACAAAATGCTCACAGCGCAAATCTTGAACATAAGCAGAAAGATTTTGCTTCCTTCTCAGCCCTTCTGAATAATGAAGCTAGGATGCAATGGAATATTTATTTATTTATTTTTTAAAAAACCCTCATATTAGGAAGGGGGAAAAAAACACACACCGTACTGCCAATCTTTGCAGCCTTGAATAATTATAACATCCAAAATCCTGCGTATGATGTATATTGGCTTTCTTCTGATCAGACACTCATTGTTAACCACCAAATTATTTATGGAGGGGGGGGGGACTTGGCTGGTAGAACTTCTAATTGAATGAGAGACAGAAAGCAACAAGAATTACAGCCAACCCAGAAGAGGCAGTCAAGCTATTCCTCAAAGCACCTGAAGGCAGGACAAGAAGCAACGGATGGAAACTAATCAAGGAGAGAAACAACCTAGAACGAAGGAGGAATTTACTGACAGTTAGAAGAATTAACCAGTGGAACTCCTTGCCTCCAGAAATTGTAAATGCTCCAACACTGGAAGTTTTTAAGAGGGGACTGGACACCATTCGCCTGAAGTGGTGTAGGGTTTCCTGCCTAAGCAGAGGGTTGGACTAGAAGACCTCCAAGGTCCCTTCCAACTTTGTTATTCTATTCTATTCTATTCTATTCTATTCTATTCTATTCTATTCTATTCTACTCTATTCCATTCCACTCCACTCTACTCTTCGTTCCAATATCTGTTCTATTCTAATTCTAATTCTAATTCTAATTCTAATTCTAATTCTAATTCTAATTCTAATTCTAATTCTAATTCTAATTCTAATTCTAATTCTAATTCTAATTCTAATTCTAATTCATTCCATTCCAATCCAATCCAATCCAGCAAAAATGGGGAAGGACCAATTTTTAATAATCTACTGAACTGCACATCTTAGGGTTGCTCCTTCTCTTGATCAATGAAGTTTAGCAGCTGTTGATTAGTCCCAGATGACCCAGTCTTGATTTATAACCTGAATAACAGAGGTGGAGGTCTTCTGGACCAACAGCGCCTCCCGAAGCAGGAAACCCTAGAACATTTCTGAGATCTTTGTGAAGTTGAAGGCCACCAAGGGAAAAGTGACCATATGACTCCTTCTCTTTATCTCCCACCTACCCCTCAACCATTGCAACTTTGAATGGCATCTCAGCTCCTTTACTCCTGGAATTCTCATATGAGAAGCTGTTTGGGAGCCAAATCACTTTACTTGCATCCCTGGTTGATAGAAAGTTCACGGGATTAAGATGGAATCTCCTGCCCCAGGCCAACAACCCATCCAAATATTAAGGAAACTTTTTAGAAAAAAAGAAAAAGAGAGAAAGCTCATTGGGATATTTAAAAAGCAGCAACAGAGAGCAAAAGTGAAAACTTGACAATGACAGCTAATCCAAGATTTTTAGTTTGGAAAAAAAAAGTATTTTGAGTTCCTTCAGCCAACTTGTTTATAGTTCCCGCAATGAAATTTTAATTTTGTGCTCTAATGAGCACAAATAGATCCGTGCTCCATGTTGGCAAAACGTACGATGGCTGTATAATTGAGAGAGCTGCATTAAAAAAAAAAAGGGGGGGGGAATCATAAAATTGTAACCAAGTGCCAAAACATTAAATGTAAGAGGGGAGGCCAACATGGAAAATGGCACTACCTGCCATAGTTGGTAAAGAACAGCATTGCTAGCATTCTTTTCCTGACCTTGGAGAATGATGTGGACTGCTGTGACCTGAGAAGATAATTCAAAGGGAGTTTGTGGTAATTCAAGGACTCCAGATTGATGATGTATTTAACCCCACTTTCCAGCTCAGCCTGTTCTTTTCCCACAGGAAACTCCAACTTGCTAGAGATGCCTTCCTGGATTTTACTGCCACTACTTTGACAGACCAATATTTTTACTGATGTAAGGTCCCTGAGTATAGCTGCTCTTTCAATGTCCTACAAAGTCCCCAGATTTTGTAAGAATCTTGTGGTACATCAGAACAATGGCTATCTCCAGCTACTCTGTGTGAATCAAACTCTGGTTCTCTTCTGTTGTACTTGAAGAGAGATCCTGACTAAGGACTATCAACAGGTAGCATAATTTACAGGAATGTTCTCAATGGCTATCTCTTGAGACCTGTTACCTGAAGCACCTGCCTCATTTCCTCTAACAGGGGAGTCAGACCTGCAACTGAGAATTTTCCTAGAAAGATGGCTTACTGTTGTAAAGATCTCTAGCTACTTCCTTTCCTTTCCTTTCCTTTCCTTTCCTTTCCTTTCCTTTCCTTTCCTTTCCTTTCCTTTCTTCCTTTCCTTTCCTTTCCTTTCCTCTCCTCTCCTCTCCTCTCCTCTCCTCCCTTTCATTTCTTTTCCTCCCCTTCCTTTCCCTTCCTTGTCTCTCATCCCCGCCCCTCCCTTTTCATCCCACCCTCTCTCCTCTCCTTCTCCTCTCCTCATCCCTTCCCCTTCCCCTCCCTTCCTTTCTCCTTTCCTTTCATTCATTCTCCTTTCCTTTCCTTCTTTCCTATCCCATCCTCACTCAGCAGACCCTGCACACATAGAGATGTTTACCTCTATTGTCAGGTTACTAAAGGCAATTGCATGTTTTTTTTCCATCTGACAAATTGTAGGGAGGCTATAAAAACAATTTGAAAGCAAAATATTCCAAATATGTTCTTCTACCAAGCCAGAATGGTAGCTAATGAATTTGTTGCATGAATGCACAGACAGATTGGGAACTGAAGCCGGGCTGGCCAGCCTAACACGGTCCTGGCACTAAGCAGCCTATCTGTACCCATATAGGGTTTCCTCTGGAGTATATTCTCGTCCAGAGGTGATTTTCCAATAAAATCAGTTTCAAATATTGCTAGAATAGGAGGAATCCTGGCGGGAGGATAAGAGGCAATTCAGCCGCTGGAAATGCTGCATGAAGGAAAATTAACCTTGCAGGGCTATTATCTGCTGAAACATTTAGAGACTTCTTCTCTTTCTTTCACATTAATTGACCCCAAGAGTGGAAAGAAGCAAGCAAGGAGGGAGGAGGCCAATGAGAGAACATTTACATGTATGCCATCTGCATCTATATGTATTGTATCTCATCTCTGTATACATCTCTCCCCCCTCTCTTTCTCTATAACCCTATATCTCTATCATCTATCAATCTCTCTCTACCTACCTCTCTCTTTCTCTTTTTCTCTATATCTATCTATCTATCTATCTATCTATCTATCTATCTATCTATCTATCTATCTATCTATCTATCTATCTATCCATTTCTATACATCCATATCTACCTTCCAAGTGTCATCTATCTGTCATCTATCTACCATATGTATCTATCTGTCTGTCTGTATCTATATCAGAGGTTTTCAAACTTGGCAACTTTAAGATTTGTGGACTTCAACTCCCAGAATTCGAAACTCCAACTATCAGAAAATAGTCTTCTAGCATGCTGCTGGGAAGCTTATGGTATGAGAATGTTCTGCCAACAATCATTGAAATACACAATAAAATCCTGAAAACATTAACTCCTAGTGTTGGGGAGGAGCAATTCAAGCATCTGAGGCCAGCCTTCTGTTCAACACAGGAATGCCAATTAAAGCATCCTTGACAGATGGCAGTCTATCTTCTGTGTGAACTCATCCAGGGTTGAGGATCCCACCACTTTCCTAAGACTCTAATTCTTTCGTTGAGCTGCCCTTAGAGTTAGGAAATATTTCCAACTGGACCATAATTTAGAAAACAAACATAATGACCAGTCAACCAATCACCAAAGCAACGGAGATGTTAGACATGAGGGGTCCTTGATGCTCTCTATAGTTGGTTGTTTTCTTGGAGATGTTTCATTACCCAAACTAGATAACATCATCAAAGCTAGAAGGGAGGAGGAGGAAGAGGAAAACTATAGGGTCCTTAATGTTCTTTATAGTTGGTTGTTTCCTTGCAGATGTTTCATTACCCAAATTAGGTAACATTAGCAGTGCTAGAAGAGAGGAGGAGGAGGACAATTGTAGGGTCTTTGATGCTTTCTGAGCTTGGTTGTTTTGTTGCAGACATTGCATGACCTAAAGTAGGTAACATCATCAGTGCTTTTTATCTACTCTTGCTAAACACATCCCAAGCAAGGTTTGCACGACCGAAAAAAGGGATTCCCAACTTCTCCCTTAATGCTGAATGCAAGGGTCTTCAAACTCAGCAAGTTTCAGACTTGTGGACTTCAACTCCCAGAATTCCTGAGCTAACATGACTGGAGGAAGAATTCTGGGAGTTGAAGTCCACAAGTCTGAAAGCTGTCAAGTTTGAAGCCCCCTGGCTGAATGGGATACAGAATGGCAGCAGCATCCCAATTTCAGACAGAGGAGCACAGACAAGTTGGATAGTTAATCACTTCATGTTTCAACATAAATCCAACTCACAAGATCTTCCTTCATGTCTTTGCTGAAGACTTTTCTTTCATGTTGAAAAGCCACAAGCTTCTGGGGGATGAAACCAGGCCTTCTCAATGCGCAAAACGTGACTCCCGCAGAAAGCCACCAAGTCAGCAAAAAGTGTATGAGCAAGGAATGGTGGTTTTTCATTTTCGTTTTTTCAAGTAGGAACAATGGAGAAACTTCCTTTCATCTCTCTCCCCGTCCCCGTCTTATAAAAGATGTCAACCACAGTTAAGTTCAGCTCCAGTTGTGACTGTGCGGCTTTTAACCAACAGCCATTCGTAGTGGCAGGAAGCATCCTGTCCCATACGTCTTCATAAGAAAGCTCTCTTTTTAAAAAATGTATGTCATCGGTCCCACATGTTAAGAGGAATATGAATATCCGTCACTCGCAGTGACATTGGAAGTGACTAAGTGCTGCCAAGTGGAAGCTGAGACACATTAATATTCAAGGGGAATCTCTGATCGTGTTGGGGAATAATAGAAATGTCAGTTCTTTTCAAAAACAAAGAGGGAAAAGAAAAAGCAATCACCAAACCCACCCTAGCAAAGCTTCCTTCTGCAGGCTGTTGCTCTGCAAAACAAAGTTTCTGGGGAAGCACAACAGTTTCAGGCTGGAATAGAGAAATCTTCGAGTTGCTGAGATTCGGTTCACAGAATGCAACCTTCTTGGGAGGGAACAAGTAGGAACTCAAGATATATGATGGAGTTTTTCCAACTTAAATGACTATTATCCTTCTCAACTTTTCTACTACTTTCTCTTATCGGTATCTTATGATTATATTATATATCTTACTTTGTTGTTTGTATGTACACTGAGAGTTTATACGATTCCTTGAGTGTCCAATCACACTTGGCCAATAAATTATCCTATTATTCTATTGTGTTCTGTTCCATTCTGTTTCATTCCATTCCAGTTCTTATTCCCATTCCATAAGTTTTGAAGGTAGGACAATCTCCATGGAAGTCTGGACCCAACTTCCAGGAATATCATTTGAGACACAAATGACAAGGGTCAAATTGTCACACCGAGCTCTCCAGATAAGTTTATAATGTTGGGAAAATGGAAGAGAAGAGAGGATGACCAATATCAAAAAGCATTTGACTCAGTTACAGTGGCGATAAGAAGAACTTGTTGGGGACAACCTGTCTTGCAGAAAATCTTCTTCTGCAATCACAAAGAGTCAACACCAACTCGATGGCACATAATCAATCAATCAATCAATGAATCAATCAATGAATCAACTAATCAAGAACCTGTTATGCACAAGTTTAAAATCAATCAATGAATCAACTAATCAATCATCTCCCAAATTTTAGGACTACAGCACAGCAAGGAATGCTTTTAAACTTGTGCATAACAGGTTCTTGAAGCTCTTCTTTTAGGGCTCCCTAAAACCATCATTATTGGTTCAGTCGCAGTTAACCAGATGTTCATACTGGATTTGGCACTTCTGTCTTCCTATGAGTCCTTCCTATCTGCCTACCTATTGATAGGGAGATGTGCATGCTTATTATTATTATTATTCAACAGCTATTTACAGATATCACATCTAATATCATTGATAATCATAGGTGCCATAT